>CAWUFW010002066.1:600000-1027500 GCA_963921515.1 Calotriton arnoldi
TGGGGGTCTACAAGCGCCGGATCCGCAACTGCCAGAAGAGGTGGCAGGACCTTCGGGGCTGGACCCGGAGGATCGCACGGGTCCAGCTGAAGCTGTCGCCTCCTCGCAGGAGGGGCGGACACCGGACCCTGACCCCCACATGCTCAGGATCCTGGCGGTGGTCTTCCCTGATCTGGATGGGCAGCTGAAGGCCAGAGAGCAGCAAGGAGGGGGTGAGTCCATGACTACATTGTGAACTTTGTCTGCCATGCTATGTGCCCTCCTCTGGCCTGGTTAAACTTCAACAGTACATCAGTCATGTGGTCCAGGACCCATGTCCCTCAAACTGCCCACTCCTCATCTGATACCCAGGTGTGGCCCTTACAGTCAGGGAATTGTGTCACTTGGGTACTGTGTCCTTGCAGTTTGCTTAACTCAAGGTGGGGGACAGCATTTGTTCCCCTAACTCTGTGGTGGGCATCATGGGTGGGTCCATTGCTTACACAATGCCTGTGTTCTGACATGTAATCTGCGTGTTACTTTGATATGTGGTCCAATTGCTGAGCTGATCCACCACATGTGCCTGGGGTATCTGGCACAAACCCATGCTGCGGGTGGGAACAATGTTTGGGCCCCAGGAGTGTGTATATTACGTGTGTCACACATACTTAGCCACCTGCCTACTGTCCAGGTCTCATCCCTCATTCATGTGGGGCAGGACAGTCATGCCTACTCCAGGCCATACAATACACTCTGTACTCCCACTCCCGTGTATCAGCTGACACGTTGTGCTCAGTGATATGTCCCCTCAGGTGTCTGCCTCTGTGTCAGTGTGCTGTGGCTTCGTTGTCAGGACTGCTGGGGTGTTTCTCGGTTGGGGCTCAGCATGCCACCGGAGATGTGACCATAGGAGACGATACTTGTGTGACACATAGGTGTTTGATCACCTGCCCGTGCAGACTGGGGTATGCGAATGTGAAGTTCAGGCAGCTGTTTCCCATTCACAGCAGATTGTGAGGTGCTCAGGTTCATAGGGTTGTGTTACAGGTCTCCCATATGTCCAATCGGTAGGACCTGGACAGATAAGGGTTCAGATGATGTGGTGTGTGGGGGATGTACATGTGCACTTGTTCAGCTCCAGGACTTGCATTCCCCATGACCTACTATTGTGACACAGTGCAGAGTGTTGTTGTCTGGCTGCCCTGCCCATGTGACTGGAGACAGTGATGTATGACTTAGCAGGCATGCCTGTGCCATGGCATGTGACTTCCTATGAGTGATCCTGCAGGGGAGTGACATGTGCTACATGCACACCATTGTGGCAATGGCTATCAGGACATGGGTGCATCATGGTGTCTGTCGCTGGTATGCATCACATGCATTTCCTATTTGACTCTGGGCATCCCTTTCATCCGGACACCTGTACTGACTCAGTGGCAAGAGTTGTGATGTGTGCATGTTCACATGCTTCACCGTGTTCTCTGCACTGTCCAACTACTGTGTAGGTGGTGCATGTGTCCACACTGGGGTATTGCCATCCAACAGACACCAGACAGATGGGTGCAAGGCCAGGTGGGATGTGAGTGCCATGGTTGACCATCAGACTGACAATTGGCTTCTCCTGTTCTGTTTGGGCACTTTTAGCAATGTTCAACTAAGGATGCCAGGGCTTGCTCTGTAATGTGCTGTACTTACTGTGGTGTGTGCGTTCGGTGCAGGTGACTGATGTCTGTCTGTTTCCCTATTGATTGCAGATACATCCACGGCCACAGGAGGGGACAGCTCCACGGACCAGGAGGAGCCGCAGAGCCAGACTGGGTGAGCAGCCGAGGAGTGGTCGGAGGGACCCAGTGGCACGGAGGGTGAGGGGAGCCACACCGAGGAGTCCTCAGCACCATCCACCTCAGCTGAGGACCACAGCAGCTCGGAGGATGACTCCCTTGTGGAGGCGGGTGTCAGCAGCCACCACACCCCAGCTAGTGTTGCTGTCCCCGCCACCACCACCACCACCACCGCCCTCCCATCTGCTCCCATTCCCGAGGTCCGTGGAGGCTCCCATGTTCGGGAGCGTGTCTCCTTCGGGCCAGGCACCGCACCCCTGCCCCTGTGTCCCCTGCTGCCCTGAGTGAGGAGTCTGTGTACCTCCTTCGCCAGCTCCATGTAGGGAAGACAGCGATGCTGAGTGTCCTCCATGCACACACCACTCTGTTGACTCAGCTGGTGTCGTTCATGGAGGGCATCTCATCGGGCATGTCTGCCCTACAGAGGGGCAATAGGTCCATGGACTCCTCCCTGACGGCAGCAGTGTCCCTCCTCCAACAGTCCCTCACCCCTCCTGCCTCTGCCCCATCCACACTCCCCAGCACCTTACCTGTCCCAAGCACACACACACTGGCACAGGCACACACCAGCACAGACACAAGCAGCACACAGACACACACGCCAAAATCAAGACGCACACGCACGCACAGTCAGGGGACTGAAACCACACTCACAGGGGATGGGGCCCAGGCACACACACACGCATCCACGAGCACTGCGCAGTCCTCAGTTACCTCTCCCTCCAAAGCCCCTTCCCTTGCCTCACCTGCAACCCCAAAGACACAGCGGCTCTTCCTCAGTGACCTCGGCCTCTTCCCCTCTGATCCAGCTGATACAGCATTCAGGGGGAAGAGGAAGCCCACCCACACGGAGCGGAGTGCCCTCGCCCCCGGACACCCTCCCCAGGCGCAGACCGACTGATGCCCCCATCCGCAAGTCCCCCTGGACCCGGAAGAGCAAGACCCCGCCGCCGCCCTGCAGCTCAGGCACCAAGTCTCCTTCCTCCATCCCTCAGGCCCCCACTCCACAGGTGCCCCCACCACACCCTGCCCCAGGTTCCCCACCCACAGATACACCATCCCCAAAATGATCAGGCCTTCTCCCCCTGCCACTTGCTCTTCCGGCCCCACACCCCCGCTGCGCTTGTCTGTGCCACTGGTGTGGAGACGGTGTCCTCCCCTCTGTCCTGCCCACCTTACCTGATCCCCATTCTCCTCCCCTGGAGGTAGGCACTGCAGTGGAGTCCACTACCACCCGGTCTGACTTGGGCACTGCAGTGGGGAACCTGTCCACTCCATCTGCACGGCCCACTGCAATCGTGCCGGCACCCACACCATCTGACTCATGCCCCCAGTTGTGCCGGCACACACCATGTCAGACACCTCCACTGCAGTTGTCAGTGGCTCTCCAGCACCCACCACCCCTTCCCTGCCTCCTTCTGGTGAGCCCTGATCCTGTCCCTGCGGTGCCTGGCCTGCCCCCCGTATGCCCCTCCGAGGGGATTGTCCCTGGTTTTTATCAGTGCAGGCATGCGTAGGGTGACATCTGCCACTGTCACCCTGTTTTGACTTTCAGGATGGACTGGCCATTGGCCTTTGTTTCTTTTTACTGGACTTCAACTTTTGAACCCACATATGCTGAATAAAGCAACTTTCTGTTCTCTAGTGGTTTTGCTTCTGATGTACATGATGTTGATGATGCTAACCATGCCCTTGCTGCAGTGATGGTGATATTTGGTCTCATGAAAATGAAGTGTTACTGTGCAGGAACCCATGTGGTCCAGGGGGAATGTGTCCTATCCTGTAGTGTATCCATGTCATCCTTAGCAGCATCTGAGGGTGTCATGTTTTCAATATTTGGCAATGGGATTTCCTACTTACATTAGCAATGTCACATCTGTGGCTTCCACCCCTGCACATCTGTTGTGCTTGCCATTGTTCAATTAATCTACTTCCCTGACCGTGTGGCCATCTCCACTGGACATGCAGGTTTGGGCATCAATGGGGAAGGACTCATCTGTGTTGTCAGTGCAACTTGCTATACATGTGTGTTGGATCTGTGCTGATGATTTCGTTGACACTCCCATGACCAGGCTGATGTGACGGAGCCTTCATTTGGTGCTAATTGTTGACTGTGTGACCAAGTGTTCTGCTGACATGATGGAGCCCTACTGAGGCAACATATGGCACAGCTTTCCTCACACAGGAGTGGAGTCCCCTCATGGCAGTGTGTACTCCTGTGACATCGCCTGCGCCCAAGGTGTGTGTTGTATGAGCATGTCTGTGTGTTCACTTCCATTTTGCTGTGCATGCTGGGATCCCTAGTGATGTTCCTGTTTGTGATGCTTGCTGAGTTGACCTATGTTCCCCTAAGTCTTCTCCCTGGGTTCTCTGTGATGTGGGTGCATGGCACATTACTGGTCATCAGGGTGTCACCCAGAGGTGTGTTTGCTGTCAGGGCTGAGTTTGTGGGCAGACGCAGATGGGACACAGTCAGGATTCCCCTTGGCACTTGTTGTTTACAACTGTCATGTAATTTCCAGTTTGTGTTAGCTTTCAGTGAGTGTGACACGTTGTGTGTGTGACTGCTGGCACTCCTCAGGGTCAGGGCTGCAATGTTGGTAGTTGTCTATGTGTGTTCTTTGTGGGTGACCTTGGCTTCTTCATTGGTGTGGGACTGTGGCTGGGATCCCATTGGTTGGTGTGGTATTGCCGTCATGTCCATGTACAGCGTAGTGTGCAGTGTGTCAGACATTCAGGAGTCTTGTTGAGTGGCCATGTGTGATGTGTTTCTGCACCTTGGTTCCCACCACCACCCATGGGATTGTCATGGGTGCATGTGCAATGTCACCAGTGCATGTGAGCTTCACTGCTGCACATTGTTGGAGGTCGAGGTGTGTGCAGACGAGAGTTGTTGCCCGGCTAGACCCCTGCCTCCATGTTGGCCTTGGCTTACTGGCCGTGCTGATTGATTTGTGCTTGTGTAGGTGTGATGGTAGTTTGTTGCTCAGGACACATGACTGTGGTTCACAGTGTGAACGACATCTAGCTTTGTCATCACAGTGGGATTGTCATTCAGCCCAGGATCACCACATTGTGGGGACCCTGGGGGTAGTGCTGTGGTGTGTCTGTGTCTTGCTGTGTCAGTTGCTGTTCCTACATGCTTGTGTGACATGTGTGATTTGTGCTCCCTCTCATCTAACAATGCCTGATTGCCCACATAGGGGATTTGGATCCATGAGTTACCTTTGTGTGGCACTGTATGCGCATCTGTGTAATTGGTATTCAGGCCTCCTCATGTGTTGTGTGGTTGCCTGGGGACACTGGCACCCCCTCACCTGTTGTGTTTGATGTGCAGTGTGGGTCTGCCTGTTTGTGTTTGTGCATCTGCACCACTGCATTGGCATATCTTTAGTGTGCCATTGGCTGTATGTTGTTTGGTGGGTTTCCCCTGCTGTCCCTGGGACTCCTAGGTCATCAGTCAGCACAATGATCATTGTTTGTGTGTCCCATTGCTGCCATGGTATGGTATCTGTTCACCTCACATCTACAGTCTCCACAGGGTATCTGCATTTGTGTGCCCATTGGTGCAAATATGCGGATCTGCATTCTGATGGTCACTTCTGTCATTGTGTCATTGATGAATGTTGACAGTGTCAGCCCCCATCGGTGATGTTTGTCTGCACATGGCCAAAGGTATGTCTTATTTGCACTGCAGTGTTTGCCTCCCCCAATCTATGTTGCTATGGGACACAAGCACTACTTTGCCACTGATGTGTTTGTTGTTCTGTGACCAGGAATCATCCATGCAGTTTGGCAGTTGATCGTACTGTGATGATGGGGGTTTAGACCCCATTGCCACAATGTTCAAGATGTGCTTCAGCTATGGGCCACACACTTACATTTTGGTCACTGTGATGATGGGGGTTTGGACCCCATTGCCATAATGTTCACGATGTGCTTCAGCTATGGGCCCCACACTTACATTTTGGTCACTGTGATGATGGGGGTTTGGACCCCATTGCCACAATGTTCAAGATGTGCTTCAGCTATGGGCCCCACACTTACATTTTGGTCACTGTGATGATGGGGGTTTAGACCCCATTGCCACAATGTTCAAGATGTGCTTCAGCTATGGACCCCACACTTACCTTTTGGTCACTGTGATGATGGGGGTTTAGACCCCATTGCCACAATGTTCAAGATGTGCTTCAGCTA
The DNA here is from genome assembly GCA_963921515.1 of Calotriton arnoldi. Classification (NCBI taxonomy): domain Eukaryota; kingdom Metazoa; phylum Chordata; class Amphibia; order Caudata; family Salamandridae; genus Calotriton; species Calotriton arnoldi. Next base: position 606,018 of record CAWUFW010002066.1, read on the forward strand.
TGGACCCCACACTTACCTTTTGGTCACTGTGATGATGGGGGTTTAGACCCCATTGCCACAATGTTCAAGATGTGCTTCAGCTATGGACCCCACACTTACATTTTGGTCACTGTGATGATGGGGGTTGGACCCCATTGCCACAGTGGTCATGGTCTGCTTGCATTGTGGGGGCCACACACATTTATGTGTGACACGTGTAATAGGGGGTCACATTGTATGTTCAAAGTCATGTTCAGTGTTGTAGGCATTTGACACAGTCTACACACGCTTGTCATGGTGTTGGGGGGATGTCTTTATGTTGCATTCTTTATGTTGGTGTGTGCTTGTTGTGTCATGTATTAGCCATCCTGTGAGTGGGGGTGTTGTTGGTGGTAGGCATCCAGCCCCCCTGGGTAGAGGTGGTAGTAGTGGTAGGCATCTGGCACCCCCTGGGTAGAGGTGGTAGTAGTGACAGGCATCCAGCCCCCATGGGTAGAGGTGGTAGTAGTGACAGGCATCCAGCCCCCATGGGTAGAGGTGGTAGTAGTGGTAGGCATCTGGCACACCCTGGGTAGAGGTGGTAGTAGTGGTAGGCATCTGGCACCCCCTGGGTAGGGGTGGTAGTAGTGACAGGCATCCAGCCCCCATGGGTAGAGGTGGTAGTAGTGGTAGGCATCTGGCACCCCTGGGTAGAGGTGGTAGTAGTGACAGGCATCCAGCCCCCCATGGGTAGAGGTGGTAGTAGTGGTAGGCATCTGGCACCCCCTGGGTAGAGGTGGTAGTAGTGACAGGCATCCAGCCCCCTGGGTAGAGGTGGTAGTAGTGGTAGGCATCTGGCACCCCTGGGTAGGGGTGGTAGTAGTGGTAGGCATCTGGCACACCCTGGGTAGAGGTGGTAGTAGTGGTAGGCATCTGGCACCCCCTGGGTAGGGGTGGTAGTAGTGGTAGGCATCTGGCACACCCTGGGTAGAGGTGGTAGTAGTGACAGGCATCCAGCCCCCCATGGGTAGAGGTGGTAGTAGTGGTAGGCATCTGGCACCCCCTGGGTAGGGGTGGTAGTGGTGGTGGGCATCCAGCCCCCCAGGGGTAGAGGTGGGAAGTAGTGGTAGGCATCTGGCACCCCCTGAGTAGGGGTGGTAGTGGTGGTGGGCATCCAGCCCCCCATGGGTAGAGGTGGTAGTAGTGACAGGCATCTGGCACCCCATGGGTAGGGGTGGTAGTAGTGACGGGCATCTGGCACCCCCTGAGTAGGGGTGGTAGTGGTGGTGGGCATCCAGCCCCCAGGGGTAGAGGTGGTAGAAGTGTTAGGCATCTGGCACCCCTGAGTAGGGGTGGTAGTGGTGGTGGGCATCCAGCCCCCATGGGTAGAGGTGGTAGTAGTGGTAGGCATCTGGCACCCCTGAGTAGGGGTGGTAGTGGTGGTGGGCATCCAGCCCCCATGGGTAGAGGTGGTAGTAGTGACAGGCATCTGGCACCCCATGGGTAGGGGTGGTAGTAGTGACGGGCATCTGGCACCCCTGAGTAGGGGTGGTAGTGGTGGTGGGCATCCAGCCCCCCATGGGTAGAGGTGGTAGTAGTGACAGGCATCTGGCACCCCTTAGTAGGGGTGGTAGTGGTGGTGGGCATCCAGCCCCCAGGGGTAGAGGTGGTAGTAGTGACAGGCATCTGGCACCCCTGAGTAGGGGTGGTAGTGGTGGTGGGCATCCAGCCCCCATGGGTAGAGGTGGTAGTAGTGGTAGGCATCTGGCACCCCTGAGTAGGGGTGGTAGTGGTGGTGGGCATCCAGGCCCCTATGTGTATATGTGGCATTGCTGATGGCCATCCCGCCCCTATGGTGCTGCTGTTGCTGGTGTAAGTAATTTCTGCATCCCTCTGTGTGTGTGTGATATGTCGGGTACGTGTAGTTTGTTTTTGTGGTTGGTGTCTGACTTACCTTCTGCGCCGTACGCGTCCGTGCCTGTTCCGGTAATAGATGTAGAATATTGGTAGGATCGGCACGATGGGATTCATGGTTGGTTCGTCTCGTTCGTCTTTCTCTTTGCTTTGCCTCGTCCTCGTCGCTGGCGTGTTCGTCTCGTAGCCGTGGATCGTGTTGTGGCGTGAATCGGAGCTTATGTGCGCCTCTCCCGGATGCTTTGACGTGCCATGCGTAGCGACGGGTTCGGCGCGTACGGAAAGCGCATCGTACTTGTCCGGCCGGACGGGGCTGCATTTTGGCTTCCATGCGACTCGATTTTGCGTTTCTGGATCCGCCTCGGTCGGAGAACAGGACCTGTATTGGGTGAGTACGACTGGGTCGCGATTTGGGCAGTTGTGCGCATCGTACTTGCTCGTTCGGACGTATGTGCGAATCGGTCGGGAAACAGGCATTCGCCTGGCTTTTTTCCCGGCCGAATGGTATTAGGTGCGCCTCCGACCGGGATCGGAATCGACCCCTTAATGTCATCTCTGATGATTGAATAACAGTGTCAGGTGGACCTAAACCAGTAGATGACCTTGTTCTTGAGTGAGTCCTGGTCTTCAAATCTCACCGAAGGAAGTTTAGGGATGCCTGTGAGGTAGATCACCGCTCGATTGCCCCATTCCCTGGATCTCATATAGACACCATCCCTTACCCCTTATCCCGTCCCCTTATCTGCTACCCCCCCATGAACCGATTTAGGAATATTCCCTTCATCCAATGTGACCTCACCTCTATCTATAATCCTATGCCCACCCCTGCCTTGGCCAGCACCTAGCGGATTTCCTGAGAATAGGTTATGTGTATCTCTAGGGCTGCAGTCTCTGGTGCTATGTGGCGGTAGGTGAGTGCGCCTAATCATAGTACAATCTTGTAGTGGGTTTGTATTACCCAAGCTACAGACTTCAACCCCCTTTGTAGCCCTGGTCGGGAGAGGTAACGAAGTCTCTGATACAGTCACCTTTCCACCATTAACCCTCTCTGTTAAGCTGGTAACCTTTACTCTGAGTGTAATGACCTCGTCTCTCAGTGACTCGATTAGTTCTTTCAGTGCCAGTATTTCACCAGCAGGGATTGTACATGTTTCTTCAGAATAAGCTCCAACTGCCCCAACCTCAGCTTCCTCAGTTGCAAGGACATCAAATCTATTATGGCACTCGATGTGTACAGTCGATGTTGTAGTGGGAGCACTTTTCGATTCATTGCAGGGTGGAGTAATGGTTGAACCGGGCTCCACGTCAGAGGGCCCAATAACCGAACCCTTGCTTCGTCGTTTGTTATGTTTATTAAACATCAATGGTATTTGCTTGCCCGTTTTGTTTGCTGGGGGTGGTTCAGGGGAAATAACTGTCATGATTCCAGGGACATTCGCAGAGCTAGTGGGACTACCTCGCAGAGAGTGGGGGCAAGGTGGACCAGAGTAGGCTAAGTTATGGCATTCACTCAAAATGGACTCTATTCTGTCCATTGTCTCATGGCAAACATCACTAGAGGGCCTTTTATTATGATGGACCCGACCCTGGGCTTTTCTTTTGCCCATCTCTTAAAGTGCCCTCAGTAATCTCTGGTCTGGTTAGAAGACACCAAGGAAGGCTGTTTCAAAATAACACCCTGCCACCCGCTTAAACTCCCCAGAGAGGAGCTATTGTGTCCCAATATCAATTAAAAACTGTCACAGGGGTATTTATAAACACATAGACACAATCACAGTCCAAAAAATGTCAAAATAAGGGATGAGGTCAACTTCAGTACCTTCTAACCAAGTCAGTCCAGGCCGTAAGGAGCTCGAGTTGGGCACGAAGCGATTTACAGCAACAACTAAAACAACCAAGGGAGGTGGCCCCGCCCCGCCTCTTCCTGGCACTGATGGGCACAGAAGGGCCCACCCATGGCCCAGGATTCGCCCGGGCGCGTCCTCGCACATCCCGCGCAGCGGGAGCCCGTAGCAGCTTTTGTGCGCCTCCTGGCGCGAAAACGTGTTGGCGCCTCCTGGCTCTTGGAATACTGGGGGATGGAGTCCCCTAAAGTGCCCAGTGTAGTACAGTGCAATGATGGGCTCCCACGCCGCGGGAGCCCGGAGCAGCTTTTGTGCACCTCCTGGCACAAAAACAATTCGTCAGCGCCTCCTGGCGCTTGGAATACTGGGGGATGGAGTCCCCTAAAGTGCCCAGTGCTGTATGGTGCGATGATGATTAAAAGAATCTTCATAGCAGTCAAAATCTCCAAGTAATTCTGTTTCACTACGCCAAGGCTTGAACAGTTGCAGAAGTGCTAAATAGAAAAATTCTCTCTTATCTGCACTATCACAGCTCAGTTTTCTGTGATTAATAAGATTCCCTTTGACATGTTTCACTAGACATACATCACATCCAAATACTGCATATCTTTCTTCTTTTATATTTTCTCTAACATTCTTTTTAAACGTATAGTGCTGAAGTATTTCATATAGACATAGGTTTTCAAGATGTGGACACCTTTTGGGATAGTATGTATCCAACATATTAGTTTTAACAATATCAGTACTTTCTGGTTCATACTGTGCTAAGTATTCAATTTCTTGTAAAGATTTCAATACTGTATTTCGTGTGGAGGCAAGACCTAGACTTACCCAAATGATTCCTCTTGACTTTGAATATAAACTGGCTGAGCTCAAGCAATCCGAACATTCATAGGATCCAATCTTTCTATGGGAAAGCATTTTCAAGCTGAAGCTGTACAATTTCTTGCTAAGACTCTTCTCTGCTGAAATTTCTTCCCACATTTCTTTCATCTCTGTTTTTTCACATTTTGTAATATATGATGTAACATAGCGAGCAACAGCAATTGAATTACTTGCAACATACTGAATATTCATGATTGCATTCCACATTTTCAAAATAACTGGATTGTAGTCATTAATGTACTTTGAAGCTTCTGTTCTTTTTAAGTTGTATGTATTCTTGGGAGATTCCTAGTTATTGTATGTCTTACTGCTGACAAAAAACTATTTACTCTCCCTTTAGAAATTATAGGACGTGGGAATCCAAAACGACATTTTGTATAAAAGTTCCCTTTACATTTGTATTTTCGTCTGCAGTATTTCCCACATCGATGATTTTGAAAGCGTAAAACTTGTTGTGTCAAGATCTTTTCTCCTCCATCTCTTGGAATGGCACATGTAACATACTATTCGATGAAATACAAAACAGTTTTATCACTATCAGTTCCAAATTTTGGTGCATTCTTTATCCATAATAGGATGTGTATATGAGGAGCACCTCTGGCTTGGTACTCTTTTCGCCCCAAAAAATCAATTACCTTTCCAAGAGGTGGAATGTTTTTATTGCAGGTAAATGACATCATACTTTGAAACCTATGGTTAAAATACCTGCACCCATTTACAGGATCCAAGGAACAGAGTTCTCCAGCTGTCTTCAATTCAATGTTTTTAACATTTGAATTTGCTTTTCATAGAAATTCAAGTTAATCTTCCCACGCATATTCAGCACAGCTAAGTGTTACAAACCATGTAGGTGTACCTAAGATCCTTAACTTGCATTTAAGTTCACTATGACAAATTCATTGGTACCAAGTTGACACACCATCAAATTAATTAACTAAGATTCTAAATGTTCATCTCTTTGTTGAATTTTGTCCATGATCTCTTTCGCAGAAACATGTTGAAGATGTACTCCTGTTTTTATTATGTGGTTCACTGCATATGAATGTGCAGACAAATCGCTTTCAAACAGAAGATGAAATATAATTGGAATGCACTGCCGAAATCTTGGATCTTCAGAGTACAATCTTGTTGATCGGTATTCTGACGCTGGAATCCGTTCAGCTCACTCATCAAATCGTCCACCTTCTCCAGTGGGGAATAGCTGTGGAAAACAACAAGCTTCTAAACTTTTTTCCCATACACTCATGGGAGTTCCCTTTGCTTCCTTCATTTGAAATAATTCTATGCTGTTTCCTATGATTTCTTTTGAATGCAAAGGATGTATAGTATAATGTTCATAAATCTCTTCACTCCTGGACTTGTCCACTTTTTCTATTTGGCCAGTTGACATTACTGTTTCATCTTCTAAGCATATTACTTCTTCATCAACATATACATTTCTATAAAAAATATTATTCAGTATCAGGGATAATGTAGCTTTTTAAAGTTTATTAACATCTACAAACTCTTGCCAGATTTTTTTACTCTTTGTTGGTACACCATTTACTAGAATAACTACTGGCTCATTTTCCTCCCTGTCTACACCAACAGTTGAAATGTTTTTCTTAAAATCTAAAGGTAAGTATACAACTCTTCCTTTCAGACCTCTTTGTAAATCTGTTGGTGGCAGCTTACCCGTTTTAGGCTCCATACGAACTATGGCCTGAAATGAGTGTACAGATTGAATAAGAATAGACTCATATGCATTTAAATCTGCCAGTTCCTGGGGAATAGGTACCAACTCTAAGTTGTTATGTACTGCTCTAGCTAGCATTTTCTTTTCTTATAATTTGTTTTAACAGTGTTTACAAATAACTTGATCAGTAGCCAACTCAAACTGACCTTCTACCAACAAATAGACACCAAATTCCTGCAACTTATCATTGTTTTCCTTTTCACTTTTTAAAATAAATCAACATTCCTAATTTGACTTCTATAGTGAGTACATCGACAACAAATACAAACAAAGTTTGGCTTTTCAGACGAAACTGTCTTAAACTTTGTAATTTCTTCTGCAAACTCATCAATAGGTGGTTCTTCAACACCTACACTTATCAAGCTCTCACTTTGACTAAACTCCTCTTCTGAACCAAAAAACAAAACTGTATATCATCACAAACGTTTTGTACATCTGATACTGAACTTTGCAAAAGAGCTGTGTTCATTTCACTTAAACATAATGCAGGAGTTTTTACATAGTAGAGTCTCCTTACTAACTTCTGCATTTCAGAGTGATGTACAGCTAACATTCTTAAATGATGAAAAGTACTTTGGCACACTTTTCTTGAAAGACAAGCCAGAGAATGACCTTGCAACTTAGTATATTTTCTTATTTTACATGGATGTAGTCCTTGTAACATCTTAACCTTCTGTTTGACACTTTTTTCACATTCTTCTAAAAAAAGTTGTAATATGTCAATAGATTCCTGTCGAATACTGCAAATACTGCTACAATCCCAGTTATATACAGGAGCTTGTGTACGCCTCCCTTCAACGTCTTCAGCTATTACTTCTTCCACAATCCTAGGAACCATTATTTCTTTTGGAATGAGAGAACCATCTTTCATCTCATAGCATCAACCACTAGTATCAACTGCATGTACTTATGTGTTCTCTTGAAAATAGCTTTCTTCATTAAATAAAGGCTCAGTACTGGAAGTGTGCTCCCATTTACCAGTAAAAAATTTACAAAAGTTAATTCTATTAATGAGTCTTTTTCTATTGCTTTTCTCCTTCATAAACACCATTGTTTTATGCAATGTTCTCATTTGCTTCAATATTAATATAAATAATTTTTGCTTCAATTCAAAAGCACTATCTACTACACTTTCAATGTGTAGCTTTTTCTTATACGCTGCTGATCTTTTTTTATATTTTTTACATTCTTGTAATAAATGATAAATTACTCTACTTCTAAACATTCTTGTAAGTGATGGGGCGTGGCCGCGAACACCACCAAGATGGCCGCAAACTTGTGAGGCTCCGGTGCGGGCGGCCCGTTATTCCACCAAAAACTGCTTCACCAGTACGCCTTACGCCCATGGAAGTCATGCAGCACCATTAGAGACCCCCCGCGACCCACCCAGGAGGTGTAGGGTTGCTCTGCGGGCGGAATCGGGGGCATACCAAGCAGTGACGCAGAGGAGAAGAGGGCACCGTAGGCACTGCCTTGGAGGCCCCGCAGCTACGGGGCCGCGTATGAGCCTGAGGACGGGGCTGTAGGGCTTCACTGAAGCGCGTGCCTGCCACCCCCCATTACCATCCTCCTTATCTCCGGAATCCCAGCAGCGGGTGCCGGCGGACTGTGGAACATCAGATTTCTGGCTCGCGCATGCAGATGACCTGCGTCTACATGAGGTATGGGCGGTGACCGCACATACAACCCTGGCTCAAAGCGGTTGCCCTAGACACAAGGCACCCAGCGCCCATTTTCATTTTAACTACAGGCAGACAGGTGACACAATGGGCGGAGGGATGGATCTGTGCTGGTGAGGAGGCCTTATAAGTCAGCCCCCCATACCCCTCATAACCTGCTGTGCAGATTGCGCGGGCACTTGGAAGGAACAGACCTATTGCAGACACTAACAGGGGAACATTTGAATAAGAAACTAGGGGACCATAACCCCATCGTAACTTACAAAAAGTTGAATACCTGTGTTTCAGACCGCATGCTCTCTAAATTTGTGTAAAAGAAGGTGTATGTGTTCCTTTCTGCTCATAAAACAGTGCACGTGGGTATTGAATAGTCTCATTCAGTGGCTCTATAACTCCTTCATACGTAACACATGTCTGCCTGTGCAAATGAATGACAGAACAGAACTGAGAAGATGTGTCCACCTGTAGGAGAAGCTATCAGCTTTTTAAGTTAGCATCTTCAGATGCTTAACACATGTGAGACAACATGTACAAGTAGACACATATCACAGTCACGAGAGCAAGCAGACCTTTAATCTTGACAGACTACACTTCCCATTTCAAACACACACCTAAATTTATATGGCCTTCTTCGAGTGTACCTTTCCACAGAATCATAGGAAGTAGCCTAATCACTAATCCCTCTGCCAACATGTCTTAAACCTCACTTTTCTCTTGCAGCTTCACTAGTCACCAACTGCTCAGAATGTTGGGACTACCCACATTTAAAACAGCAATCCTTCCCATTTCACTGTCGTAAGTATCACCATGTTTCTGAAGGCACGCATGCGTGGGTCTGTGCCTTTTGCTAGTGACATAATACATATAAAGAAACATACAAATACTTGAATACCTGTGTTTCAGACCGCATACTCTCTACATTTATGTAGAAGAAAGTGAATGTATTCCTTTCTGATCATTATACAGGGCACATGGGTACAGAGCTATATAGACTGGTATATAGTTTAATACATCTGTCAACATGGTTTAAACATCAGTTTTCTCCACTACTTTCATTAAACACTCAGGAAGCATACATATTACCATGCACAACCTATTTCAATCTTCATTTCAGTACAATAAAACAAACTACAATACACATTCGTACATTTGGTAACATTTCAAAAATCACATTTCTCTAATGCTTTGTAAGCTTTATAAATAATGCATTACAAACTTAAAACTATCACTACAAACACCGAAGCACTCCTATGCAATGCATAACACACCTTATACATTTTTAACTCACCTCTGAAATACTATTGCAGAATATGAAAATGTCAGAAACTCCTTACAGATTTTCTTTCCAACACAATAAATGTGGTGTGCCACTCTCAACAAGGTAAAACCAGTAATGGCAAACTTTCCCTCTCTTTTTGCACACAAATGAATGTAAATAACAAATCAAAATACTTCCTTCAGTTTTTGAAATTCTAAAACCCATTTCTATTGGTTACACATATTAACCCTTTATTACTCTCTTCTAAAACTACCCAATATGCTTCTGTAATTTATTGGCGTTGCGACTCCACCACAGTGCCGCAGTTCAGCGTCGCGATGGAGCCGCAAACCCTTACAAGAGTTCAAAAGCCTATTTCCAATAACAGTAGTATTATTTTTTAAGAACACACCACTTCTAGACAAAGTACTGATTTGGGAAATCTTACTGTAGTAGCATATCATTTATACATAACTTAGCATTTCATATTTTAAACCACAGTTAAGTTTGAACCCTTCCCCCATTCTGTTTAATCCTAGTTTCCTTAGTAACACTTTCTGCAACATTCAACTGTACCAGAAGGTCACAAGTTCACCATATTTTCAAATTCAGCACACTATCTTACAAATGCAAATAGCAGGTGTGGTTGACTTTTGCAAAATATTAGCTTATCCTATCTACTCTCAAACATTTTTCTATAACCAATCAGAAAGATGCTTGTTCAGGAAAGTAACATGCATCTAATTTTTTGAGTACACAATGTTTATGTATAACCAATCGGATATCTGCTTTTTCGAAAACAGCATCTTCTCTACCATTTTAGATACCTCTCATTCTACCAACTTACTTACTCAGCTACAGACGTCTTTTGATTACTTCCACATATCCCTTGAAAATGCTTACAGTATGGATTGAAGGGCATAGCTATGTTTTCTGGGGCAAAAGGTATGCTGAACACAGAGGTATTGACATAGACCTAGGTTTGCAAAATGTGGATATTAAATGGTTTGCACAGAGAGGATTAAAGTTGCACCAAGTGATGCCTTTGGTTAAAACCTTTTTGCATCTCCAACCCCCTGACCTCATGATTGTGCACCGTGGTGGCAATGACCTAGGCACATTGACCGGGGTAGGGCTGGAAATCCTAATGAAGGATACCTTTGCACAAATGATGTTGTTTTTCCCTCAAACTGTCTTTGTATACTCTAACATATGCCAAAGACAGAAATGTAAGTGGTCAAATCAATTCTGTCCACAGATTGGCAAAGCTAGGAAGCATGTTAATAAAGCTGTTTCTGCTTACCTCAGAGACCATAGGATTGGCTCCTTCTATAACAACAAAATACGTTTTGATATGCATGAAATCTACAGAAGTGATGGAGTTCACTTCACAGATTAAGGGAACAGTGTTTCTCAACAACCTTAAGCTGTGCATCCGCACTTACATGTAGCTGCAACAAAGTCATAATGAACACAATGTCTCTTGTTAGAGCCACCCTATAACCCAACAGTGAAAGTTATATATTTTTTAACATATATACTCTTTTTAAAAAATTTCCGGATTCTCGAACCCTTCACAAATTCGCAAAACAAAAGCACGAATTCAATTTCCTAAAACACATTTCACTTTTCAAGTTTAACTTTTAATTTATATTTTTTTATATTATTTCTAACTCTATCAATTTTAATGTGATTATTAACTTCAATCTCACTAGCTCTATAAAAAAATTCACAAATGCAACAATACCTTCTGAATTGTATACTATTTAATTATTTATTTAAGGTGGATCCGTGAACCCACGGCGAAGTTACACTGGGGGGGCTGTGCTGAGAGCCGCGATAGGGTCGCGACTCCTACCATGAGGGAAAAAAAAATAATGGGCCCGATTCACAAAAGTAATCTGAGACAAAATCCTAACTTTACAACTTTCGGTATTCTCAAAAGGCATTTAGTAGTAGTAAAGTTAGGATTTTGTCTTAAGTTTGTTTTAAGTTTTGGTCTTAAGTTAAACTTAAGTTAAACTTAAGTTAGGATTTTGTCTTAAGACCAAAACTTAAAACAAACTTAAGACAAAATCCTAAGTTAAACTTGAGTTAAACTTAAGTTAAACTTAAGTTAGGATTTTGTCTTAAGACCAAAACTCTGTAAATATTTAAATTTCTCAAAAACTACAGAACGGATTTACACCATTTAACAAAAAGAGTGCATTCTGGACCAAGAGCTACCTTTCTGCCAGATTTGGTGCAATTCTGTTCAGCAGTTCAGGCTGTAGCTGCGTCAACAGTTTCCTAAGGAAATTAACATGGAGAAAAAGCGTTTTGGGACCCCCCCTTTTTCTCGGCCCCCGCTTGACGAATCACCCCGAAACTTCCAACACAGCAGCTGACCTGACCGCCCCAATAGTTTTGAGAATGTTGCAAAGATTCGTCAAACCACGCCCAAGATATTGGCAAATCAAAAAACGCTTTTCCTATGGAAACTAGGGACCAGATGTATGACCATTTACTTTAGCGGGTCGCAAATTGCGCCGAATTGCGACTCGCAATTTGCGACTCGCTAAAGTGAATCTACAACAGTGTCTCAGACGCTGTTTGCGATTCCCAATGGCGTCTCAAATTGCATGCCTCATCAATATTTATGAGGCAAGCGCAATTTGCGACCCCCATTGGGATTTGCAAGCACTCCCAGACATGGTGGCCTGCTGGGGTAAGCAGATCACCATGTCTGTGACTGCTTTTTAAATAAAGCCGTTTTTTTTTTTAAATGCAGCCCGTTTTCCTTAAACGAATCTTGGAACACTATAGGGCCATAAAGAATGTTGACCAAGCATATCCTGTAGCAAGACATTGGGCCAGTCAACACCAACAGAATGCTGACCTACTTATTTTCTTTGCAATTGACAGAATCGAAAGAGCCAGAGGCGGAAACAGGGAGAGGCGGTTGAGACAAAAGGAGTTGGAATACATTATTCTACTCGGCAGCAAGTACCATGGTGGTCTCAATGAGAGTGAGGAGCTTCACACACATATCGGCTGATGTGGTATTTTACTGAAGTCGTTTCTCACTCTCCCCTCTCCTAGGAAGCCAATAACTCCTACCTCGTTTCTTCCCCAATTCATTTGCTTCCCCTTCTCTTCCTCTTTCTTGCTTTTCCTTGCTTTTTCTTCTCTTTTCTTTTCTTTCCTTCTCTTATATTCTCTCATTCTCATTTTTGCCGTTACTCTCATTAAGTCACCTACTTTTTGATCTATCCATTTGGGTGTCACTGTCGTTCGGATGCTTAATTCTGCCAAATGACGGTATTAATGGTTCTCTGCTGTTCCCCGATTACCCTATTACCAAGAATTATATGTCGTTTTTCATTGTTAAAACCTCCCCTTTATTATTTCACCTTTATTGACTGCTCAGCATGAGCAGGATATCACATATTCTATTTGTTGTCACTTTGTCTTTTGAGGGATTTATCAACAGACTGGCAGACACATATGTTTTGACAATGTCTTTATAAGTTATGTCACTATGAGAATGCAATTAGAGCATTAGGCCACTTGGCCGTAAGTTAATTGTGTCTTCAATGCAATTGCACTGGTTAACCATTCTGTCACTTGACTGAGAATCTATCAGGTCGTTTGGATAGTGAAAGTAGAGCCATGTGGCTTTCATCTTTTTTAACAACATGATCAGGCATGTAACCAATAGCAATGTCCTTAACATATTCTGATTGCACTATCGATTTCAAAACATGGATGGCATTCACAGTTGTCTGTTATGTGACAAATAGTATTTGCATTTTTATTTCTGCTATTTAAACATATCTTATCATTTTGTTTAAATAATATCTGCTCTGTTTTTCGACAAATTGTAAATACAATTTAGTCTTTCTTCATTCCCTCTTTTGCACCAGGCGACATGGTGTTAGTGTGTTTTCACTGTTTATAAGCTTGCAGGTTATTTCTATGTTTGGTTGGGCACTATTGTAAAACTGGCTTTGACGAAGAACTCTTTAGGTTGAATCGCGTTGCCAAAATAAACTTCTTAAACTAAGGACATTGTGTGCGGTTTTGCGCTTTACGAATCTGTGAGGCTTTCTTTGTGTTATATATATATATATATATATATTACAGGCTCAAGGTATACACGACCAGACGCGTTTCGGCTGCCGCCTTTTCAATATTGAAAAAGGCGGCAGCCGAAACGCATCTGGTCGTGTTGAAGAATCCCAATAAAATTTGGGAGACTACGTTCCCGTGAATGCTGGTGTTTATTTACCTTGAGCCTGTAATAGTTGCGTGGTGTCCGTCACCACGTTACAAAGCACCCGGCCGTGAGTGAAGGAAGGAAGACGGAATTTGAGCGCGAATATATATATATATATATATCTATATATATTTTCTTATATGCCTGTAGTTATACATTGTCTTAACAAGATGGTGGAATTTTTCATTCTGTTCACTCTCCTTATATTGCTAATTACCTTCATCTGCTTCTGTCTATTGATCATTGCAGCGCATACATTCTATACAAAAATCATGTTGGTTCAATAAATATTGAAAACGCCCCACTGTGTATTCCTTATATACTTCTCTGAGAGAAAGAGAGCATGAGTGACTGAGCAAAAAAAGTTCTAGATCTTTTACCACAATCCCTGAGAGGGGTTAGGGTTGTCAAGTTCGGTGGTTGCCTGAACCATTTGCTACCTGTCTAGGTTTAGGGGTGCACATGGTGGCACTTTGGGCTTGCTGGTCTCTAGGACGACATATCCTTCGGTGGTGCACAGTATCAATCTGGTACCATCTCTAAATTTATGTTACCCAACAAATGCGCAGTTCCTACTGGGAAGTGGAGAACTACATGACATGGCGCTGCCTTGGTAGAATTGGTTCTTATTTAATGGATGACCTGAGTAGCTCTATCATGCATTCCAAGACACCCCTACTTACCTCCTAACCAGAGACATCCGTGGTGGTAGGGACTGTTCTCCTCAGCTGAGTAGTTAACTCCTATGTATTGGCTGTAGGTTGTACAAGCTTGAACTCATCAAAGGATCTATTCCCATTGTGTTACCCTCTCTGTAATTCCTTTCCAGCTCCAGCACTGAACATCGCTGGAAACTGCAGACATGCAGTTACTCGGAAACTATTACAACATGGTCTCGCAGCTTTAGGCAGAGACATTGTCTTCATGGTTGAGGCTCACAAAGCATTTAGGACAGAGGTATTCTATTCATGGATTACATTCCCCACTGCAAATGGCACCATATGGCTATTTCACGCTTACAAACAGGGTGAAGTACCAGGAAATTATACACCATACGAAGAAATAGAAATACCACTAACTTACCAAGAACATATAAATTGGTTTAATGGCGCCCTCCCACACACAACAGCAAATGTTAGACTTGGTCCCCTCACCAATGAGGGAGCAACATAGTCAGTCTTAGCCGGCTACACACCGCATCCCAATGTTGATCATTTATCAACTGCACAGGTGTGGACACTACACAAAGATCGAGTAACAATATACAGATCCTTGACACAGTTTGTTATGCGAACACTAACACTGAACCCTGTGCGGACTGCTTAAGCTGCACAACCTCAGTTTGCCACCCCAGGCATTAGCCCACAAACACTAAATGCAGTTTTGGGTAAAGTTCCCGTCAGACGGGAGGAGATTTTGTTCTGTATTGCACAAAAAACAAGTCAGCTTGAGGTGGAGTTTCCCCATACGGGCCTGCAGTAAAAACACAGAATACTAACAATTTGCTCACCAATGGGGATGGTTACCCCTGTAGAAGATTGTACAACTTGGGGTACAGCTGCCATATATACCAGGACACATGGTACCCCCTTCATTGGATGTTTTGTCTGAAGTGCTGAAACAGATCCAGAATGAGTACGGGGCAGCACCTGCCCTGGACTTTGGGATCAAACTGATGGGCAATTTTACTGAAGTATCCACCATTACGTTAAGTAACATAAAGGGGGAAACAGCAGCATTGGCTATATGCCAGCACATACAGGATTCGGCTTCTGCGCAGCAGGAATGAGAATTACCTAAAATTATCAAAGAAACCTATGCTACGCTGGGTAGAGATAATTAGGGAGCCAGACATAGTAAACCACAATTAAAGGGTAATTCTGAAAAGGATAACTCTAAGCAAGCAGCTGAGTCTTCTACAAAGAAGCAGTGGGAGAATAAGAAAAACAAAGACAAGACCAAGTCACAGAGTGGGTCTCCACAACAGGAAGCCACTGAAAGATGCTATAATCTGAGAAACCATGATAATATTAGACCACCTGACAGGTATCAGGATACTGATACACGATCATCTCGTTACTTTCAGGATTCATCCGATAAACGTTCAGAGAAAGGTGGACAGTCAGAGCACAGATTGGAAGATCATGTGAAACTGAAGAAGGACTCACAATGCTCGTCTGACTACATAATTAAACAGGAAGAGAAACACAAAACCTCCAAGCCTCAATTCAAAAAGAAGAAGGTAGCCAGACTTAAGGTCAGGCATGCCTTGGATATTGAGGACACTGCTTCTGAGCAGGGAATGGGCAATGACCATGCTAGACAGCGCGGCAGAAGTCACAATAGTTAACCAGAACCTGATGGATTGTCTGGTGGGAGTAGTGCTGAGTGAGTAAAGTACAGTGGATACACCTTATACCAGGGTAAGTGTCCCACATGAATTATACAAGATACAACTCCAGCTGGAGGGGGGACGTACCCAGAAACATCACTGTCCTCTTTTGGGAGGACTTAACACAAGGTTACGATATTCTTTTGGCTAAAAGGATTGGCCATCTGATTTCATAATGGAATGCCCAAACGGGGAAACAACACATTTCCCTGCTTTCTCCTACCTCTTCCTTCAATGCATAAAACAAGAGCAAAACTGAACAAAAGCAGTTGGGAAGCTTTTAAATTTGAAAAAACTGAAAGGGATTCCCTCAAAAAAAGACACAGAAAAAATGCAGGAGAGAAGTAAGGGAAAGAAAAGAATGGAATGGAATTTGACCAGTCAGTATTCTCAGGAAAAGGAAAACTAAATTATTTTGGGATTTGATAGGAAACACATTGGGAAATTATAAAAAGAGTTGTTGTCAACCCTGTTGATGCAGACAATTGGGTGAAATATATTGTGATGTTCTATAGCTTAAATCTATGTCGCACTAACACAGATTTTGAGAAAATCATGCTCCCAGGCACAGACAACCATGAAAATAGTGTTGGTGAGGTGTCCTTGCCGTCTATAAAACAAAAAAGAGCAAGTTATTAAAACCCAAAAATGTTCAAGAGTGCAAGATACAGAAGTCCTCTAATCAAATATTTTGAAAGTTAACCATAATTTATGGTCTCAAATACTGTCTCCTTTGTAAAAGGCTGTTATTGTAATAAATAAAATCCCAATTTATCAAAAAGGAGATGCAGAACATCTAGAGAGCTATTGAATAATAGCATTTATGGATATCCCCTGGAAAATGTATGGAAGCATTTGCTACATCATCTTGAAGAATAGATAGAAACGTTGAAACTGTTATCAAAAAGCCACTTGGGATTTAGGGAAGGTCATTTGACCATTTATGGGTGTCTCCTGATGAAAATATTAGTGGAGAAATAATCAAGAACTAAAAGTGAAACCTCTATATGTGGTGTGGAGTTAATCACATCATCTGATACCATCAACAGAACAAGACTTTAGAAAAAATGGCACAATGAGAAATACCATCAGGTTTACTGAAACTAATGGAGCTGCATTCTAGGTCTTGGACTAGAATCTAACTGGTAAGTAATGTGCATTATCAGGAAAAATAGGAATGCCTAACAGTCAGCCAGAGACAAGGTTGTATTTTCATCACCTTGTTATTCTCTTTGTTACATGTTGCAGATACTTATTACGTTCTGAACAATGCTCTTTAATTTCCTCCAAAACTATGTGATGAATATATGTTCAGTCTTTTCTATGCCGACTATACTTTTTGATTAGATTTAACACCCTCAGAATTGCAACAAGTATTAAATAAATTTGCCAAGTGCAGCAAATTGAACGACCTAAATATATATGTAACTAAAACTAAGGTGATGGTTTTCACAATGAAGAAAAGTGTAAAAAAAAGTAGATGCTTAACTATCAGAAACTATCTAGGGGTGATCTTTACAACTAACTTGAGTTTCAAAAAGCATGTAGAAGTGGTAGCGAACATGGGCAAAGGCAGTCACAAGAGTACTAAAAAGATTGAACTGTGATGTAAGGTCATAGATCTATGTGGGAAGTAAAGTAAACATACAACTTGAAATGGGTAATTGAAACCACTTGTTAGAACTCTCAGCCGGAAACTGTAAACTACCCCTAAGACTTGAACTGAGCTTGATAGGTATATTATTCAAGTACTATCAAAGAGTAGCAAATTATTGGCACCAAAATAAAATAGCAAGTGAGGGATCATTGTGGCACATAGTTGAAGATTCTCTATATAAATCTAAGCAAATTCTGTGGTCTGATCACTCAAAACAAATCCATCTTTTACAGATTCAGAGGCATTTGAAAATCTGAGTCTTTTTTACAATAATAAGCTGGAGCAAAGAAACTGGGCAAAAATACAATTGATGGAAAAAGACTTGCAAGGATGTATAAACTCACCAGGATATGTATGTATGTATATGTTATTTATAAAGCGCGACTATCACTCCGCAGGAGTATCTTGGCACTATGCAGAAACAGACAGGGTGCTCAGATGGATGCTGCTGTCCCAACTATGGGTGAATTAAATAAGAGAGAAGCAGAGAGAATTCGTGGCTCCAAAGATCCAGGTTTTCATTGACTTTCTGAAGCAGGGTTCTGAGTGAATGAAACGTTGATGACAGGGGAGAGTATTCCATGCGTTTACCTCAAGAATGGCTACTGATCTCCCTCCCTTTGTTTTACATATAAACGGTGTGGATTTTAGAAGATTTGCTGATGAAGACCTAAGGGTACGTGAGGTGACATAGAGAGTAAATCTGGCTGTTAAGTATTTAGGTGCTGATGCCCTAAAAGCAATGACGAGTAGCTTAAATAATACTCTTTTATGGATAGGTAGCCAATGCAGTGATTTTAAGGCAGCTGAGGCTGAAGAGCGACGCTGCAATTTGAGCACCAGGCGGGCTGCTGCATGTTGAACAGTCTAGAGCTTTTTCAAAATTGCCTTGTTGGCACCCGCATATGTGCCCATATACTTAACACTAAATATAAGGCTGATCTGCAATCATGCTTAAAATACATCCAATCTAGGGATATTAGAAGGGGGACGTAAAGACTAAAATTGGGGCAAGTTCACTTAAATATTAAATTGAAGATGCAAGCTATGAACAATATTGACACAACAAATGCTTTGCTAACTTGCCCAATCTGTATTTATGCTACTATTTCACTATTGCACTTGATTGCATTTTGCAAACACTTTATTTACTATGGCCTGGAAAAAACTATTAGTACCAGTTTTCAGACATTTACTGATACAAAGAGATAATGAATTACTTTTAATTATAATGCAATGTGAAAAGTTTGCACTATGATATAAATTGTCTAATTTTTTAAATATTGCAGGAAGGTTAATATGACAATGGGGTTAAAGTAATGCTTTTAATAGGAAAGATGATTTTTTTAATAGTATTCGGGAATCAATGTTTGTACTGCCAGATTGTCATAAAATCAAACATTAAAATAAATCTTGAAACTTCAAATTAAGAGGTATATTCCACCACGACTGTCTGCTCTGAAAAGAGTAGTTGCATCACCAGTGTGGTGGATGAATATTCTTCCAATCTTTGGTTGAATATCTGTTATCACTCATTTTTAACGGCTTCCTACGATTTTAGTAGTGAAAATAGGTCTAGCCCACATATGACACTACAGAATTCACACCTTTGATGCCTAGTGTACACGGAGACTTTGATACGGTATGGCTACTACATGATACATATGTCTAGGTAGACTGTATCTTTTTGTGTAGATTTACTTGTTTCTGCTTAGGTTCTGCTAGCTAAAGCTCTTTCAGCAGAGTTCAATACCATTTTACAATAATATATACCATTTTACAATAATATATAATATTAGTAGAATTTCTTCTTATAGATTGGTCCGCTGCTTTGCAGGTTCATACTCCACAAGGACCTTAAATACATGAAAACTTATATACCTGCATTTTAAGCACTAATAGAAAGAAGTTCCTCAAGGCAGAGTTTGAAGCATATAAATCTTTCTCAAACAATAGATGTGAATTTGCACTTGTATCTGCACTCTGTTGTAATCTCAGTATTTACCAATGCTCCTACTGCTGAATGTGAAGATAGATTAGGTTTGCCCTTATTCTATCTGTGATGTACAGAATCATTCATAAATTGAAGATTTCCAAACAACATCAGATGTACAATGAGAGCTAAGCTAGATTTATCTGTGAATTCTCCCCCGCGGTGGAAAACTCCACGATATGGACTGCTACTAATGTATAATTTTATGATACTCATGTCGCCCCCCAAATCCTTTTCCCATGTCCTGTTGATCCTGTAGGTCAGCAGCACAGGGATAAACGAGTTCATGAGGGGGTCCTACACAATATAACCTAACCTCTCTCAGCCCTGCTCCTCTTGATGAACTTTAAAGATGAAATATACACGGGGTTCTGTCACTCACTCCCACCACCTTCTCCCCCTGCACAAATGTTGAAAAACTGGCACCTTCCACCATCCCCCACCTCCCTCAATACGTAATCCACTTTTCATACAGCAATATTTCAAAAATAAAATACCCCTATAATATCTCCACACGCAAACCTCAGTAATTTCCTCCCCGTCCTATTCCAAATATTAAAAAAGAAATCTATTGTCTAGTTACACTCCCACACAACCCTCAGAGCATTCCTTTACTCTCCCTGCCAGAAATCAGTCTCCCCATTCTTAGTCTGAAAAAAGAGTGCTGCATCTGGCCTGACTGTATCTCTGAGCGCATGCTGAACTTCTCTGTTAGACGGGGTCTGCACACACTCATGGCTGCCAGGAGAGATGATTATTGGTGGCACACCCCACTTCTGGGTTTGTGGAGATCCAGACATGCAGCAAATCGTGTCCTGCCATAGCATTGACTTTCATAGCCTGGCATTTCACTGCTCTGAAACCTGAGCAGTGAAAAGCGAAACTAGGGTTTTTCACTTGGCATATGTATGAATGTTTATATGTATTTTTAGGGTGCAAACCATGAATCAACGTGGTACTGCACAACATCAATGGCCAAAATCTTCACCCAAGAGCACATACAAAGTTGAAGAGACGTGGGCAACCAAAGACAATTTACTGCATTGATGTATGTGTAGTCAATAGCCACGTGTTGAAACTTGTTTCTCAAAAAGGTCCAATGGAAACCATTCATACCAGCAACAGCATTTTTCTCCCCAATAACACAGTCCACCGCTCTGTTAAACACTGCTTGTTCGCATTTTTGAATTTTGGTGAGGTCTTTCCAAGGTGTCATCAACAACACAGAAATGCACAGAAAGCAGGTCCTTCATCAATTGCTTATTTAAAGTGTATGTCAGCTTTTGTATCAGCCCCCAAGAGTATTGCTGTTAAACCACGCAAAATGGAACTTGACAGCAGTTGAACACTGAGATACTTAAAAAATTCTAAAAATATATCAAACAAATGGTGGCTTGTAGAGGTCACACTCACAATGCCTTTGCCCTGCCTACACACAACTTTCAAATGCTTCATTTGAGAGGATAAGTGGCAATTGAAAGGAAGTAAATAGCACCACTTTGTGATTCAATGCCAGAGCATCCTGAGTGACCAAATGAAATATGATACAGTTGTTTTCTGCTAGTGTTTATTAAGGGCTGCTGAGACATGAACCAAAAATCTCAGTCCTTGTGCCAGAGGAAAGTTTCAGCATAAGGGACATTGACAAAAGGCATCATGAGGGGTTGATTGCATCTTCCTGACATTTGTTACAATGCAGTCATTTGAGTAAGGTGTTGGTTTCAATATGACTGTGGCCAAAATATGGCTGATACCTGCATGGCTGAAACCTGTTGTATGTGGGCTGGTGTTCTTGCAACTGAGGTGCTGAAAGCAGCATCTCTCTGACAATTAGGTTCAACTTCCATTGGAGCTACTTGACGCGCCTTCTACAGGTTCCTCATGGCCATTCTTACTCCGTAGCCCATTCCTTTACATACGAACATTGTCTGATCGTTTTATTAAATATCTTTATGAAGGCTCTGGGAACACAATACTGAACATGAAACTTATTTTCCTTGCAAGATCGGTTTCTAGTTTAGTGGTTTCTTTAAAATTGTACAATTTGAGAGACAATGAGACAGCACGTTGCTAATATACCAGAAGGGAGTGTGGCAGAAGGAGATGGGTGCACAGTTTATCTGGAAACAGTTTATTACACTACACTATTCTGCTGACCTATGAGGGACATCTAGTAATGACCTGAGGTACTGCACACCTGTATAGTTGGCAGCGGGTGGAGGAAGGGACATATAAAGAATCCTTGATGGCAAACAGTGGAGACGGCTCTAGTGTCATCATTTTTAACACTGTTCTTTGCATATGAAAAAACCTTATTGTTATATATTATCATATGCTGCATTTTGTTGATGTCTTTGCAAATTGAATGTATCAGTATAAAGGCATGATGGTGTAAATATGGTCATGTACTGAAGATTCGTGTTTGTGAAAATCTTAACATGCACTAATGTTAAATAAGTGATTTAAACATCAGAAAATGTGCTAGTAATAATGAGTGATGGTGCAAATGTGAACATGCATTCATCATTACTGAGTGTTGGTGCAAATCTGAAAATGTTTAATGATGGTAATTACTGACAAGTGGACATTTTTGACACGTTACCTACTCCAACATAACAATTTGGCATTGGTAAATTTATGATAATTTTTGACGTATTAAGGGCACTCCTGGATCAACAGTGCCTGGTTGGTGGGATATGCTGTGATCCTTTCTGGCGTGGAGGGTCATAGCTGATACGAAGAGCATGTAGTTGCTGGAGCTTCACGTTGGCAGCGTTGCGATCATTTCTTGGCCTGAATAGTCTGGTTGCAGTCGTAAGGTGGCCAAAACGTCTGGATTTTCACCTGGAGTTTTATTGTGAGGCAGAGGAGTACACTCTGCCAGCTAAGGATCCAGGACCTGGGGGGCACCTCTTGGGGTCAGGACTCACTACAGCAGAAGCCAGCAGCAGGGCTCAGGCAGGTTCAGGTGGTGCTGGTCAGCTGGGCAGTTGCATGGAGGCTTCTAACAGCCTGCTGTCAGCCACATTTATGTGACGCTGGACACTGGCAGAGAGGCACAGTCGGGTTAGACGAAAAATGCAAACTTTCTAAAAGTGGCATTTTTATAATAGTAACTTAAAATTCATCTTTATCATGAAAGAGGATTTTAAATTACAATTCAAATGGATGGAAGAAGCATTTATCTATCTGTTCCCAAACTGACGTTATCACTTATTAAGTGTAACAAGGTAACCCAGTGTTAGTCCATGGGAGAGACAGACTTAAAACATTGAAAAACAACTTTTGGAGTTTTTCACTGCCCAGGCATGTAAAAGTTAAGTACACATGTCCTACTTTTTAAATACCATGCATTCTGCGTATGAGCCTTTAGGGCAGGCCTTAGGGGTGACTTACAAGTATTAAAAAGGAAGGTTAGGTTTGGTTTATTTCATCAGGTCGAAATGGGAGTTTTAAACTGTCCTACAGACTGTAGTGGCAGGGCTGGGATATGTTCTATAGAGGTACATTAGTGGGTAGCAAAATGAGTGCTGCTGCCAACTAGTAGCATTTAATGTGCAGGCCCTGGCTACATGTAATGCCATTTACTAGGGACGTATTTGTAAATTAAATGTGTTAATTAAGCTTATCAAAACAAAGAAAGGAGTATAACTCAAAGACAGAGAACTGTCTATATGGTGTTGGGACAGAAGCACAAAAAAAGGAGATTATCCTCTTCTAAGAAGACCCCTCACTCACCAACCTAGTTGGTGACATGCTTCATCATTGGGGTCCCACCCGAATAGCCGAATGCTATCCGGGTGTGCTGCGACACCTGATTACAGTGGAGCTGGTTGTTGTGTGAAGTGAAAAGTGAGTGACTTGATAGTGTAGATTTAAAAATTGTCCAGATGTGACCCTTTGAAAAACCTTTATTCTGGGGTTAACTGGACAATGTTAAAAAATTGTTAGGATACCAAGAGGGTTAAATTGACCATCAAGTATCTCTTAGTAAAAATTAGTGCAGTGAAAAGTGCAATAAAAGGTCAACATGTTTCAACCTGTGAATGGTACTACTAGGTTTTCTTCAGGACCAGTGAATGTGACCCGGGAGGTATACACTCGCTAAGGTGTACCCTACCCTTGGTTACTATAACCTAACCATGTACTCACGGTCAGGTATCTTTTTCTTCAATTCGAAAAAGGAAAATCATTAAAAGCGCAATGTTTTCGTGCTTCATGGGAGTCAGGGTCGTGGTAAAAAGGCTCCCAACGCGATTTGGTGGTGCTATTCACCGGCTGTTACGCCTACCCATATGGACCCGTTGTCCCCGCAGGAGTGAGGGGTCTTCTTAGAAAAGGATAATCTCCTTTTTTTGTGCTTCTGTCCCAACACCATATAGACAGTTCTCTGTCTTTGAGTTATACTCCTTTCTTTGTTTTGATTACTTAATTCTAAGGGGACCAGGAGTATTCTCCCCCTATTTGGGCTAATCCCTTTCTCTCCTTTTTGTTTTGTTTAATTAAGCTTATGCCAGTTTTACCATCTTGAAGGAAGAGAACACAAACACTTTACCACTGGTTAGCTGAGGTAAAGTGCACAAAACCCTATTTTCAACAAAAACGAGGACAGCAAAAACTGGGGTTGCAGGCAAAAAGGTTGGGGAAATACCATGCCAAACGTGGTCAGGTATGATAAGCATAAAACACACATCAACACAGTACACTGGTGATGTTCGCTTGCTTCTTCTTCATCAGCAGACATCACTGCATTGAGCACATTGCCGTCACCGCTCACTATTACTTGGCTCTCATTAGCTTACCCATGGGTCTCCACAAGATGTTACAAGTTGTTGGTAATAGGCATGATCATGTAATCTCCATGTTAGTTGGAGCCAATAGAATAAGGGGTTCCCATTTTCACAGTCTGGGCCAGATTTATCAAACATTTAACGCAGAGCAATGCAGCAAGACACCTTGATGCTCTACGTGAAAGAGGAAGGGCAGGAATGAGCCACATCTATCAAGATATGGTGCATTCCTGTCCTCTGTCTGTGCTGGCGCTCAATTAGCAGATAGTGCCAACACAAGCATTTTGTGCCATGAAGCAAGGGTGCCTGTGTTAAAGACAGAATTGCTTTTATGCAGGAAGGCATACCTTCCTGCACAAAAACAATCCTTAGAGGCATATTCCTCTTTCTAAGAGTGCTGCAGAATGAAACAGAGAGGAGAAATAAAGGTATTTCTCCTTGTTGCGCCTCCAGGGGAAAGGCGTACAATTCTGATGCATTCCCAGATCTACTAGTGTTGGTAAATCTGAAAATGCCTCAGAATACAAGGGTGGGTGCATGGAAACACCCACACTACACCCATGTAATGCCACAACCATGTAGAATAACGCAAGGCAGTGACTTGCGCAGCCTTGTGTTACTCCAGATTTACCAAGCCACGCACGGCCACGCAAGGTGGCCTTGCATGGCTTGGTAAATCTACTCTAGGTTTTGTTTGCCCTTGCGTTGCCTTCCGTGACGCAAAGGTGATGCCAAATTTTTATCAATCTGGCCCTGTGTCTCCTGTCGAACCACTAGAAAGACTTAGGCCTAGATTCTCAAAGGTTTAGCATCGGGTTAGTGTGACTTTTGTAAAAGTAAACCAACGCTAAACATTTTTGGGCATTCACAAACCAACGCATATTGGTATTTGCGTTGGTTTGTATGAAAAAGTTACTCAAAGCAGCGCAAAATGCTGCTTTGCATTACTTTGCATCAAGGTGACGTTTCATGTGTGGTACCTGTGCTACTACCCATGCTTTTTGATGCTAAACCCTATTCTCAAACATCAGTAGAAAGTGTTTAGCACCAAAAATTAACGCCGCTGAAAAGCAGGCATTAAACAGAGAAATGTTATTATTTCCCTGTGCTTTTCCAACTTTGCATGCATGCTGCACTATGCAGCACATATACAAAGTAGGAAAAGCGTTTTCACTTGTCTAAGCATAGTATATTTTGTACAGGAAGGATATCCTTCCTATACAAAACCTATGCTAGACTCACGCTTTTGCGCTAAGGTAAGTGTGTGGCGCTCGGCAGCTGAAACGAGCGCCAGCGCTAGGGAGAGGGGCAGAGAGTGCCATATCTTTGTGAATATGAAGCTCTCCTGCTCTCTCCCTGTTACACAGCGCAGCATTTTTGGCTGCTGCGCTGTATTCCGTGACAGCTCGAGAAACTGGGCCTCAGAGCAGCAAAAGGAGTTTATGTAGTTGACTCCCACTTAACGTATTCTTTTTTCTTAAGAATCGGAAAATTGGAGTCTCTCAGGCCAGAGAAACATGCAGTGCAATTTTTCTCAGCAGAAAATCAGGCACAAGCACATTTGGCAAGAACCTTTTTTACTGCAAAGTTTACGGAATTAATATCTAATGAGGAAATGCTAATTCAACAGGAACAGTTGTGTAATCTCTGGGAGGCAGCAATTTGGATGCTCACAATCTGCTCTTTAAGATTAAAGATGTGGTTCCCTGAAATAACTAGATTTTGGCATCTCTCGGGAGATTTCTTGGAAGCTACTGAAATGACAAAAGGTAAGCCATTTTTAATTGATCTGTGAACATTTTAATTAATCACACCAGAGCACAATTAAATAATTAATCCTGCTTCTAGAAAATGAGAACATTAAAGAAGGTTAAATAATAAAACACGAGAGCCCTGTGAAAGCACCTAGCTTGCGATTATTCCACTGCAGGCCCGTGATGCGAGACAGATACAAGAAAATGGAAAATTTGGAGAAAAGCATGAGCCTTACTCGATCTGCATGAAACCTCTCCAGGAAAGATTAAACAAATTACACTGGATGTTTCAAAAGCTAATTAAATAGAGCACTTATGTTTCTTCATTAAAAGTGGCTAATTACAGAACAACACGGTTGGACAGATAAAACATACTCAATAGTGCAGAGTCAATAAAACTGCAACAACTGCAGTAGTGGTGCTAATTCATGAGATATGCTTAACAATGGAATCCCTGCTAGGATGACATAAATCACTATCCGCCTGGCAGAAATTTATATTCACTTACAGGAAATCACTACACAGCAGGGAAAACTCGAGTAAGACTTGATGTTGGCATTTTGTACGCTGATCTCATTATAACAGCCTAACATACTTAGACAATGACACTTTATTTTTTATAAGGACTTTAACAGTCTAGTTGGTAGGAACAGTCTATTTTAGGTTTAAGGGAATGAGTCTAGCGTTACATGCAATTTGAAACAATGGAATGTTGAGCTCAATTGAAGACAATGGAGTGCTCAGGGCTTCTAATGGCCAGTAGAAGCCCGGAGCTCCAACATTCTACTGTTTGTTCACAGCTGTTGCTGTGAACAAAGGCCTCACGGAGCCCGATGGGATTTCGAACCCCTCGGGCTCCGTGAGGCCCTTGTTTTACAAATTAGAACAGTCTACGCTCCAGGGGCAGAATGTTCTTATAGCCTTAGAGCCCTCTGTAGCAGGCTCTACCGGCCATTAAAGGCCTGCTCCCTTGTTAAAGGCCCTCGCCTTCGGCTCAGGCCTTTAACGCTAGGGCGGGCCTTTAATGGGCAGTAGAGCTTCGCTACTGAGGGTTCCGAGGCTAAATTAGTGCTAAAATCGAAGCAATATCATACATTACTATAGTTGGACGTCAGCAAGATGGCTGATTGAACCGAACACTTACCGCTGAAGCATGCAGTGATCACCAGGTCACAAGTTCCAATTCCATCAATCCTTACAAGATCAGCAATTTATATACTATTAAAAATCACAATTTGTTAATGTTTTATTTAGCCCTTCGAAGTGGCAGAAATACCTTAAAATTCAGTATATAAGGCAAGTTATTATTATTATTTCTATATATAACAGTCAAAATATCAGTCAGCCGTGTTCTTAGCTGATCCTCTAACTGAACCAACACAATCTCTCTGTGCAACACAGAAGCTCTGTTGGTTTGTGGCTGTCTTACAAGATGATTTCAGCAACCTAACTGTATCCATTAATGGCCTCTCTGTTACCCTGGCTTAAGATCTTTCTTCTGGGTAGGTAATTTCAAATGTCTGTAGAAGGGATAATACACTTTCATGACAAGTTTCCAAAAATGACGAGATGCATATTCTTCAGAACACATGCCTAAATATTGAATACTAGTCTTGATACATTGCATCCAACTGTTTTCTATACCTTTATGTATTGATTACACAAGATGCCCACTGTCTTGTGCCAGACCAGGTATATTTTCTTCCTTATGGCCACTTTCGGAGCAACCATTCTTACAAATGTGATAGTCTCCAAAGTAGGTTTTTAACGTTTTCAATTTTCAGAGCTCAATGATTGCTACGCAAATCTTCCATTGTGGCCTGTTCACTTATCATCCATATTGGGGTTTACTCTCTTTAATATGGTTACCAAAATCCTGATGGGTAAGAACTAAAAGGCCAAATGGATTCAGTTCCTGATACTGTGGGCACACAGTTACCCTTAGAACATCTACATCTAAATGACACACCAAGAATTTTAGTGGATTGGGAAAAGTGTTAACCCTGTGTGACTCAGAGACATGGTTAAAAACAGCATTTCAAAATACAATAAATATAGAAAAGGACTAACTAAAAAAATGATTTCTAGAGCTGGGTTTAGAAAAAACAAAATTCAAAAGATACAGTACAGAAATAATAAAACGCAGATGCAGCAACAATCTCATTTAAGTGCATGAAGTGAATGCCATGAAGACTCACAGTAATAGCAACAAGGTAAAAATCAAAGATAGACTAAAGTCTCAAATATGCAGCAAGATCAGCAAGAAATCATGCAGCATAGCTGTTGGAGACCAAAAAGATCTGGCTCATCTCAAATTCAAGGGTTCATGTAGCCATTTTCTCCATAAGAAAGCGCCAAAACTGCAAAATCATCATGGTGTGAGCAAAGAGAATTACATTTTGAACAAATCAGTTTACAGCATTATGTATCGTCATATAACCCTACAACTCTACCACTAACCCACAACATGAACACTGATTCAGCCTTTCTGACCTAATGTCATCCAAAGGTGTCAGAACAAACTAGGTACATAAACAAAAGTGAACCATTGTGAATGAATGCAATATGCAATATGCAAGCGGAACATCCCTAAAAATATGTTACTAAAACTCTACCATGCTTCCTTCAAGAACAGTGTCATTCAGAAATTAGCAAATGCACATCTTGCAGTATGTAAAGCCAGGCAGAAATATTAACAGAAAATAAACCTGATGAGGTGACATCCATTATGGGCAAGATGGCGTCAAGGACAAACTGAGGTCTAGTTAGCCTAAGCCATAAAAACCCACTTTGACATGTCACAGCAAATTTGTTTCAACTGTAATAGTTCCATGTCAGTGTACACATGTAAAGTCAGGAGTAGATTAATTGCTCTGCACACTATTTTTAATTCACATTTTGATTTAAATGCACAAAAGTGATAACAACTTCCCGCTCTGATGATTTTAGCATTATTAAAACCCCAAACTATTTACAAAACAGCATGCATCACTTTATGTTTCTTGCATTGCAATTTCTCCAGCATTTTAAGCTGTTCATAGCCTTGGATTCTAACTTTTTCTTCTCTCACCTTTTCCTCCTCAATGTCATCACCTTCTTTTTGCACCCACATTTTAGAATTATTAATTCAGAAAGTTTAAACAAAAGAAACAGAATGATTGCACAAATTTACACAATGATTGTAGAAGTTATTATTTCCCTCACTGCGCCGCAAACTGTGAGACCACTCTCCAACCCTTCTTAAGCCCTAACCAATCGCACCAAACCAGGAACCAACTGATTCTCATAAGTCTTCAAAAGTTTGACTTCTTCAGAAACAGTAATAATATTAGTGACATATGCATTAATAAACGTATTGTTATTCGGCAAGAAGGTGCAGCACTCTCTCACATTCAGAACCCTTCAGAGTCTGCCCTTCTTTGCAAGAAGGATGTAAGGAGCAAGAAGGCTCTGCATAATCATGGTGCATATAGCAATTAGCTTGCTATTGATCTGGGTTAATTCACCTACAGCGTTAGATGCAAGTTGATCTACAAGCAAAGATAATCTCCTAATTTTCACATCATTCATAGCCACTCCAATAGATGGAATAATAGCTACTAACACATACATGACAATTTACCCAAATCCTCATTTCCCTCACTTCAGACCAACTCCATCGCTCATCTCATTCACATGGTAAACCCTCAGGAATGCCAAAGCAAGGTAGGAGCTGCCCACCCTGTTACAGGGCAGGTTAAAATAGGGAGTTTTTCCACACACGTATCATATATTCCCCTAAGTATTAGCTCTTCACCAGTCAGGGACTCACCAGTAACAACTTAACTCTTTTCATGCTCACTCTGTCCAACAGACTTTATTCACCTAACTTTTGTAGGTTCATGACACTCCATTTCTCTCATGCTCTTTCTCAATCTGGATTGCAAATTTGAATTTCTAAATTTCTCTACAACCTCAACCTGTTCTCTAATTTTACATGCATCATTCCAGTTTCTCTAAATGTTCACTCTCCTCTCACATTCTTTAACAAACTGACAGTCCTCTTCAATCAAACCACAAACATACTCCATTATAGTCGGTTTAACATTCAGATTAGGTTGCGCAACAATCTTTAAATATTCGGAATAAGTTACAGAATTGCAAGAAAGCTCAGAAACAGCAAGGTCTTCCATCAAGATGTTGAAGTCCGAAAAATATATCGACAAGAGTTCCTGCTTGTTAAATTTACTAACAAAAACATTACAAGCTAAATTATATGATAACAGCAGTTGATAGTATGACACACCTTCACCTGCAGAAGAGGTGAAAAATATATATATGAAACAATTCCCTGTATCCACAGTCCGAATATGCTAGTCTAGTAAATTAGCCTAGATATTTTGCCTGTAACTGTTCACTAATTTGTCCCTACGTGTTAATGCAATTTGTTCTACTTTGGTATGTATTGTGGTTAATTCACCTTGTGTAGGAGACTCCTGTCGAACTGGGAAAATTGGACACCACATTAGGCCAATTAACACTATTAATACCACTATTAGTGATACCATACTAAAACTTTTACAGCATTTGTTGTGCCATTTTCTACTGAGAACAAAAACAAACATTAAAATCAAAATTCAAAATCAAGAATCAAAAATCAGATGTCAGGATAGTTTTTTCCAGTTCATTAATTAGGCTTAAATAAAAATCAACAATTTCTTGCAGAGTTCAAATTCTTAGTTTCAAAATCATCATGATTTTAGCAAAATGCAAGGAGGCTCTTCTTTTTCTTCTGACTCATCTTCAAAGATGAATTGGGAACAGTTTGTTAGACTGTGGATTTCCACATTTGATTCTTCTTCTTCTTTTGACATAGATGGTAGATAGGTCCACTCAGGTAATACATACTTTCTGTTCAGGAACCATCTTCTTGTTGGTCTCTGGGCAACAGGTGATTCACTGTCAGTATTTTCAGAATCAATTTCAATTGTCTCTGGTTCTTTTCCGGTCGACACTGATCTCTGATTTTTCCAGTGTAACCTTTTACTGTCTCATTTCACTACTTCAGTCCACTTATTTCCTTGATGTATTCTCTAGACTTCTGTATCTTCATTTGTGACTACTGCTGATTGTTTTCCACTCACAGCTGAACATGTGCTTTGATCAGAATAAGCAACTTGACTCACTGTGAATTACTTTCTCTTGAGGGTTTTTGAGACTCAGCATTTTTTTTTTGCTCGAAATGGGTCAGAGGCTGTTTCTTTTTTGCTTGTGACTTTGTAATTCTTTTTCACTCTGATTTTCAAACTGAAACTTACTATTAGTACCTTCACTAGGATCTTCCCTCTGATCTTCTTCACCTGTTTCAGGCCTCACTTCTACCCCCTCTGGATCCATGGAGCAAACTTGTGCTCAGCTCTGTGAATCAGTGGTTGTTGTCACCACTTCTTCATCTGCTCTCTTCACTCTTCTCATTTGAGATGCATGGATCCACTGTGGGATGCCAGCATACTCTACAGCAGTGTTAGTCACAAGCACAACTTGATGTGGCCTTTACACCTCGACTCCAAACAGCTTTTTGAGGATGTGCTTATGAATCAGGATCCAGCCATCTGGTACTAAGTTTCTTTTGTTTTCTTTTGTTGATGCTGTTGCCAAAATCACCTGAGGGAAAGATTTCACAATGATAGAGCAAATTCCCTCATTTTGAAAATTAAATCCATTTAACTGAAAAATGCTGAATAACACATGCATAATACATGCAAAATGTGTAGTAGGTAATCCTATTTAGGCATTAAAAGCACATACATGAATTAACACATTGTATTGACTTAAGTTAGCCTAGCTACTAATGCCATAATAAATGCTGACTTTACCCATTAGGAATAAGAGCTCTATTTTCACATTTAAACTGATGTTTTTCACGAGATGTTTTGCTCTTTCCACTGAAGATGCTGTCATTTTTCAGAAGCCTTTTGTTAGCTAGTGTGTAGGCATTTGGTATGTATTAGACAACTGATAGTGAGATTCACAGTGAGGGGAGAGGAGATGGCAGGAAACGTGACTCGTGGGAAGAACTGTCTGAAACAAAATTGATCTGTTCAAAGTACATGATTCCATAGCTCACTGCGAAGACGTAAGAAACTGAGGAGTTTACCTGCTCCCAGTGTTTGCTAGAGACTGATTGGTTCATGGGAGAAATTTGTTGCCATTAATGTTTTCATAGACTAATATTAGTGGGTGTTCCTTAGATCAGAGAGCCTCCTTCTTTCAGAGATTTTTCCTTTCACTCACAGAGACTAGGTATGGAGAGCTTAGGAGGGCAGACCTTCGAGATGCCTGCTGACTCAGAGCAGAGTATGCTTTCCAGCTTTTCCAAATTTCTACTGCTTGTATGGTAAGGCTTCTTGCCTAAGCCTTTTTATTCTCTAATGAGAGCCCTTTATTTGGGTTTCTGCAACTGACAATTACTTACTGGCTGAAATTAAATGTCCTTTATATCCAATATTTATTAATTTAAATTCTAGATTTTCCTTTATGGAACACACTTGCTGTATTTTCTCTAAACTATTTGTAATTCTTACTAATGTGGTATTTATCTTGCCCTGCTCTGGCAAGTGGCACCAGAATGCTGGTTCATGTCTCAGGAGAAAAGGAGCCAAAATAATCAAATTGCTTCAGTTTAGAATTGCCCATGTCCTTAAAATCCATGACCCAACCTTGAAAATTGAAGGAGTTCTGCAGTTCTGAAGGCGTTCGCAGTGGGGGAGGTGTGAGTATCAATAGGGTTGCGCATCGCAATTTCGTTGAAGTTGTATGTCTTGCGTTTTAATGATGTCCATGGTTTAATTGTGTAAATGTGCATATGCGTTTGATCCTGAGCAGTTGAAGTTATTATCGGACTCAGCGCAGTCCAAGATCCCCGAATAGATAAGAGATATTGCGGTATTACTTGTCTGCTAAAGGTTTTGTGGTGTCGGTTCATGAAGTACTATCAACCTCACAATTGAGATAGGGACCATAACAGATTGTTGTAATTGTACTTATAGTGATTGGTCTTAGTAGAACCTATTGCGCAAACGGGAAACTACAACAGTCAGGGTGATTTCCGCTGGCCGAAATTTCATTGTGTATGTGTGTGTGTGTGTGTGTGTGTAAGTTGAAAGTATATTTTTAGTTACCACTTGTGTTAATAAACTACTTTGAATTCATTAGTGGAGCAGACAAGGGTTATTTGTTTATTATGCTTACTTAAAAGTTGTGCTGCAGCAACAAATGATGGACAGAATGCTGAATGAATCCAGCATTCACCCTCAGTCAAGCGATCTGGGTTAAATCCATCATTCTTTTGCTCACTACGCCACCCCAGTTTGGACCCAGCCATATGCAAATCAGTCTTGACCCTGTTCATTATGGAAACAGTCCAGCCATAACTGCCAAGCTGGGTCTTTCCTGGACCAGAAACAAGCATCCTGGGACCCGTTTTGGGGAAACACCCCTCATCAGCCAGGCTTGCTTGAATCCATTGGCAGAGCGAGCAAGGGACCCACGTCTGGGCATACCCATCCCACTTAGGGTGAAAAGTGCTGCGGCTAAAAATGATGTACAGAATACTGAATGAATCAAATACCCCAGTTTGGACCCAGCCATATGCGAATCAGTCTTGACTCTGTTCCTCATGGGAACAGTCCAGCCCAAACTGCCAAACCGGGTCCTCCCAGGACCCGAAACAATCATCCTGGGATCGGTATCAGGGTAACTTAAAAGTTGTAGAATTTTGCATACAACAAATTTGGAGGGTGAACTGCTGCAAGTAGTGAGAGTTGCATCAGAGAGTACCATGCAGGGATAGATTAAGTGGTGTGAAGTGCCGCGCTGGGATTGGCTGGTGAGTCATCAGGTGTTGTGTTGTGGTACGTCCAAGAAGGAATGGATTGTGCTGATATTGTGTGCTGATATTGTGTGCAAATAATGATCTGTATTGAGTAGTGATTTGAACAAAACATTGAAAATCATTGAATCGAATTTGGTCATTTTATTGTTGAACTGTTGTAATCATGAAATGTTTCGGAGCCCTAAGACATTTAATTGCCTCCTTGCCCTCATTGTGCAACAGGGCAAGGCGGCTCCACTGGAAGGTATGCCAGGTCATTATATTACAACAAGTGTGGGGCTTCATAGATGTTTGTGACTTTGTCAATGACACGTGGTCACCAAAAAGGAGGTAGAATTACGATTTCCACAGTATGACAGATTTGATTTAAAGTTTATTGAAATTTTAAGGGGAATAATTTATGATATGAAACCACCTCCTGGACCTGCACAATATGAAGCATTAAATGCTTGGAAGCGTGCAGCTCATACCAAAAAGAAAGAAAGGTATCAGAATAGAGCAAAAACAGCTGTGTGTAATTATGCTGATGCTAAATGGGATGAAGAAAAGCATAGATGGAGGAAATGTGCAGTTGAGGGAGCTAATTGCACCCTGCATTGACATCAGAAAAGCCTAAAAAGAATAGGAAGCAGGGAAATGAAGATGATAATACTGCCAGTGAAACTGATACTGATAGTGATTCTGGGGATGACATCTTGGATGCACTACAACATCTAGTGATACAGTTGCCAAAGCCCCTGTTGACCCAAATGTAGTTCAGATTGGGGGATTATTCCCAGCACTTTTGATTGCAGCTGTACCTGCTGAAACAGCTACTACTGTAATTGCTCCAGTGGTGCAGATTCCATTGAGACTGTTCATGTACCACTGTCACAAGTCATATCAGCTCAGACGTTAGCAATTCCGGTTTTAGGCACACCAATAAACATTTCCCTTGATTCTGTTGTTTCAGGAGTTGTAGGTGGAGTAGCCGGGACATGGTTCATCCCAACGTCAAAAAACTCACAGATTGTTGCCTGGACACCACCACGAAATGTTCAGACTTTAAGAGAAGGGAGAAAAATTATATTACAACTCCAATTACTCACAGAAAAATGGGAACACTCAATAATGAGATTTTGCCTCCATGGTTTGAAGAAAAACCTGAGAGTAGGATAACGGTGGCTACAGAGACACCATCCTCAAGTCAAGGGAAGGCTAGACCCTCAGATGTACCAAAATTAAAGGTGGAACTGTGACAAATCATTAGGAGAGGTTTAGACATATCACATTTTAATCATTTTCAGGAAAATGAACCGAAATACCTGAGTAAGGAAATTACAAGGCATGCAACTATTACACATGAATAATTAACAGAATTGGCAGAGAAATTTGAGGTAGATCTCTCTAAGAGTATCTCCTTACAGAAAAGTTTCAGGGCACAATTAGATGATGAAGCAATTGTCACTATGATATCTTCAGTGATGAAGCTAGACATTGACAAACTGGTTAAATGCATGTGGAAATGGAGTGATTTTTACAGATTAGAGAGTAAATGGGAGAAAAGAAAGGGAAAGAAAATGAAGCAACAAGACATCGTAGAGTTAAGTGGTAAACCACCTCCAGTACCCCCAGATGAACATAAGACTTTAACATTCTCTATGAGGGAGATACCAGGTGGAGAGTATGTTCATGTGTCATGGAGTCAGGGTGATCTTCCGACATTCACAAACAACTTCCCTAAACTGAGAGAGAATCCTGCTCAATGGTATCCTCAGGTTGACAGATTTGTGAAAATTTCAAAGGTTTTGTGGGCAGATTTGAATACTTTTTTCAACATGGTGGTATGAGTGATTTATAGGCTGATTGTAAAATAGCCATGCAGTGGCCAATTATAGAGCCCCCCAGGGGTCCCACGAACCCGTGCACCTTCGCATATGATAATGACAAAGTATAATGAGGTGATTACTTCCTTGAAGGGAAAGGTTCCAGCTAAGGACATTGATTGGTTGAAGATCAATAGGAGGACTCAGGAATCAAAATAATAATTTCATGCCTACTATGAAGGGTTGTTACAGGTGTATAAACGAGAAAAAGGACACGAGGACCCAACTCACAGGGAGCCTGGGTAAGTAACGTTTGGAAGAGAACAAGGGCTCCTGTGGAGTGATATATAACCTATATGTAATAATCAATGCACAATGGCAATTCTTATCAGGAATGATGTCAGAAAGGAAACTCAGCTCTTACACAAATGATGCAGTTATCAATTATATGTTTATAAGGAAATGTAGAAAGTATATACAGATTCAAAATCTTACTATATTAGAACAAACACTACAATTCAAAATCTTACTATATTGAAAAAAACAATACAACATTCAGTGTAAGGTGTCCCAGTGAAAAACAGAACCTTCTTTATACAAAATGCAAAAAGTGCAACAAAGATATTCACAAGGTTTCAC
Source organism: Calotriton arnoldi (assembly GCA_963921515.1). Lineage (NCBI taxonomy): Eukaryota > Metazoa > Chordata > Amphibia > Caudata > Salamandridae > Calotriton > Calotriton arnoldi. The sequence goes on from CAWUFW010002066.1 coordinate 642,452, forward strand.
TATGAAGTTCATGCGACCATTTAAACATTTATAATCACTATTCCAACACTGGTCATCGTTGTGTGTGTTGTGTCATGGTTCGCATTAATCTACTGTCGACGGCGTTTCGACCCTTAATTGGATAAAGGGTCTCCTCAGGACCAAAAATTCTAAGGATACCTGTAAGAAAAAGGGGGGGGGGGGAGAAGGGGAAAAGTTTTGTAATATAGTCTGTCTCAGGCCAAGGGCATGTGAGGGAACCAAAGGGGTAATGGATGGAAAATTACCTACGGGTGATCCTGCACTGCCTAGTGTAAAGACTGTGGCACCGTGTTGAAAGTGAACAAAAGAACTTACAGGGAACCCATCGGGGTGCTGTAAGGGCGAAATGTACATAGGATAATAAAAGATGAGCAAATCCTAATTAGACTATATCAATCAGCTACTAATAGAAACGGAAGAGGACTTACCCCGTGTAAGGGAGAGGAAGGCAGGCAGCTGTATACAGTGGCCGGGATTACTCGGCGGTACAAGGCGCTTTGAAATGAAGGCGCTGTATTAAACAAGGGATGAGTCAGTGCGGGCAGAAAATAGCGATATGACAGAAACCGAAGGATTAATAATGACAGGAGGCCTACCTGTGCACAAGGATAAAGGCGCTTTAGGCGGAGAGATGAGGAGCGATTAGGGATGATGTTGTAATCAGCATAGCAGATACTCTGGAAAGCATGAACGGACGCACAGTCAAAAATAACTAAAGCTGGCGTCTAAATAGTTGGGGATGATATTAAAATGGGAAAGGGCCATACCGTGATATCATGGATTCTCTCCGCATGGATCCGGGGAGCAGCGGCACAGGGCTCGCTCTAGCTCGGTGGAATGACAGGCAATGACTGTGCAACTATCGCATTTATACAACCACTAGGCGGCGTGGCAGACCCAGTTAATGGAGCCGGTTCATCGAACCAATCTATGGTGCAAAGGAGAATCTATAGAGTTAGGCAACAGACTGGATGGGGCGTACGTACGGAATGTTGATTCCAAACAATAATGCAAATGTATTTACAAGAGGCCAGACGGGGGTATTTTCAAGTGGGGGAATTGGATATCTGTTGTAACAGGTGGAGTAACAATGTCTGCGAGAAACCTCTCGGTGTGGAGTGCGTGTCAAGGCAGCAAAACCAGTGTGACGACAACAGAGGAATAATAGTACCGTGGCCATATTCCTATATTGTATATATAATTACATGCACCTGTGATACCATCCGGTTTCAAGGCCCTGTTTTTTCAATTAGAAATGCACTGTAGTCCGTTATAGATACATACAATCAAGACTTTGTTCATTCAAAGGCAAGGTAAAGGATAAAACTTATACTACATATATATGCATTCATATGAAAGGTCAATTTCCTTCTATGTGCTCTACATGTATATGTTTATTCAAAACGAGCAATAAGGATGCATTCCAGGTTCTAATCATGTATGCATCTCATAAACATAGATGAATATTCAAAGACAAGAAACGTACATAAGCGAGCTATGTGCATATGGAGCATTTATTTAACTGTATTTGACTATGTTGGGGGCATGAAATGTGTTTAAGTGTTAAGAGTCGTGACGAAACCCCGCCATTCCTCAGCAGAGTTAAGTCCTTGTGTGATTGAATTAGTACGCTCGATCCATTGGCATTCAGATCGTTGTAAGTAATGGGCTAAATCGCCACCCCTAGTGGGAATTGTTATTTTATCAATCACTTGCCACTTGATATCATCAGCTGTATGATTCACTTCTGCGAAGTGGTTGACCAAAGGAGCATTGGGTACAGAATTTCTGATCCTACTGCGATGTTGCCCTATTCTTGCCTTCACAGGTTGTTGAGTCTGGCCAATGTAGGGTAGATCACAGGGACAGGTGATTCAATAAACCACATTTCTGGTATTACAGCTGGCAAAGAATTCTAATGTATGTTTCACATTCCCATGTTCAAAAGACTTAGTGTTATGTGTGAATGCACAGGCTACACAATTGCCACATTTGTAATGACCTTTAACTTCAGGTAAACCCCAAGCTGCGTGTAGAGATCTATTGGCTTGGACTGAAGTCTCGAGTGATGATCGTATGAGATGGTCTTTGACGTTCTTACCGCGTTTATACGCGAACATCGGGGTTTCTATATTAGAGTCAATGCTTTTAATGATATGCCAATTTTTTGTTATCAATTTACGGATTTTATTTGTGTGTATACCAAAGGTGGTGACACAGATAAGTCTGTTTAAAACGGTTTTTTCTTTGGGGGCCAGTAAAGTCTCCCTTGGGCAAAACCATGCTCTTTTTAGCGAATTTTTGACCAATTTATTGGGATAACCTCTGTTCAGTAATTTCAATTTGAGGGTGTTAGCTTCCTTCATGTAATCCTCTTTTTTCGAACAGTTGCGACGTATTCGCAGAAATTGTCCGTACGGCAATCCATCTCTGAGGGCACGGGGATGATGGCTGTTGTAAGTGAGTAGCGTATTGCGTTCAGTGGGCTTCCTGTGTAAGGATGTGTAGAGCTTGCCTCCTTCATGTTGAATGTTTAAGTCAAGAAAGGCAATACTGGATTTGTGTATTGTAGAGGTGAAGGTGAGGTGTTGATTAGAGTTCAAGGACAGAACAAAGTTCCCAAAGTCAATTAATGTACCTGACCAGATCAGAAAGATATCATCAATATATCTCTTCCAACAGGTTATTCTCTCACGATATATATTTGTGTCTGTGAGAACAAAAGAATGCTCTATATAATTCATGTATATATTAGCCAGACTGGGAGCAAAAATTGCTCCCATGCTGGCCCCAGAGCATTGTTGGTAATAGTCTCCCTCTGAAATAAAGTAGTTCTGGGTTAGAGCAATTCGTAGAAGTGATATAATGAAGCTTGTGGGTACTCGCATGGGTCGTGGCCTGGAATCAAGGAGAGATTCTATTACTTGTATGCTCTCCTCCTGGGGTATGTTGGTATACAGAATGTAATATCCAGAGTAGCGAGCCAATCTGTGTCCATATTGTATGGTCTATTTTCAACTAGGTTAATCATATGCATGGAGTCTTTCACATATGTATCTTGAATAGGGACGTAGTCTTTAAGAAAGAAATCAATGTATTTCCCTAATGGTTCTAAAATGGAACCACAGCCCTATAAAATGGGCCTACCAGGGGGATTGGTGGTGCTCTTGTGTATTTTGGGGAGCGTATAGAGAACAGGAGTTCTCGGATGGTCAGCATTAAGGAACTCAAGTTCTTTTTTACTTAGAAACCCCTTTTCCCACCCGTCTGTGGTGATGAGCAGAATCTCGTTCTTTATGCTCTCTAGGGGATTGTGGGCTAATTTTTTGTTGTGTCTTTCTTCCTTTATTTGTTTGTTTATCTCTAAATCGTAATCTCTCCTGTTTTGTACAACAATCCCTCCGCCTTTATCAGCTGGTTTCAGAATTATGTTTGTGTCAGTTTTAAGACTCAACAAGGCTTTACGTTCATTAAGACTAATGTTGTATGGTACAAAATGGAAATTATTTTGTAGCCCATCAATCCCAGCCAGGACTATCTTCTCAAAAGTGAGGAGTTCAGGAGGCATCATACCATTGGGAGGGTAAAAAGTTGACGGTGGTCTTAAACCAGTCACAGAGTCTTTGGTCATTTCTTCCCTGCCCATAAAGAATATTTTCAATCGTATTTTTCTAAAAAATTGATACATCTCTGATTTTAGATTAAAGAAATTAGTGCGTTCTGTGATCACGTATGACAAACCTCTACTTAGCAATGAGATCTCTGCAGATGACAAAATATGCTGTGATAGGTTAAAAATTGGAATTGTGGATAACAATTGATTATCTGGTTCTAGTATGGTTGGGGACCCCATTGATAATGCTTGTTCCGTGTCTGACGTTCCCCCGCATATTGATACCATGTTTTGGCCTTTCTCTTGCCGCCCCGGTCTAAAAAAGACTGACCTGGGTGGGTATCAATGCGGCTTGGCCCTGGTTGTGCGTCCGAATCACTTGAACCTCCGGATGACTCTGAAAAAGTGATCGGTTGGTTTCTCCTGAATCTACCCCAAGTGTTTTGCCTGTTTTGTGTGCCAATTGTGGTATAGTAGTCTTCACGTAGATATGGATATGCTCTTTCTTTAGAAAAGTTCTTTATATCTTTTGACACTTTATCAGCTTTCTTTTTAATTCGAAAGAATTAAAATCCTCGATCGTTTTATTAAGTTTGTCTAGGAGTAGTTTAGCCTCAGCTACTCCATCACCATTAAGTAGTTCCTTTTCCAGTTCTTCTATCTCTTTTAACTCTGCTTTTGCGTGTTCTATCGCTGTTTCAACACCCAACACCATCCAGTGGCGTGAGCAGGTTGTTGAAATGTAACTAAATCCTCCCTTAAATTTAGGGTCTTCCCGAAAGATCCCTGGGACATTTCTAACCTGTAGACCCTGTGGTATAATCCCTGCTTTTAAATATTCAGTTAGCATACGTGCATGCAACTCTGTCCTAACATGTTTTTTCTTAGCTTTCTCAATTTTTTCAAGGAGTTGTTGTCTTGGGCTTAAAGTACTGACAGGTTGGTTCGAAAACAGTGATGGACCACTAGTTATTTTTGCAATGTATTCATCCGTGTAGAGGGGAGCCTCTCTCTCTGACATCATATCCTGTGACCTGAAAGTTAACCCTAAAATTCATAGGGTGGAAAGGAAATCCAAACAGTGGATAACCTCTTGCGGTGCCACCACCGCTCTAAGTACGAGAAAAAGGACACGAGGACCCAACTCACAGGGAGCCTGGGTAAGTAACGTTTGGAAGAGAACAAGGGCTCCTGTGGAGTGATATATAACCTGTATGTAATAATCAATGCACAATGGCAATTCTTATCAGGAATGATGTCAGAAAGGAAACTCAGCTCTTACACAAATGATGCAGTTATCAATTATATGTTTATAAGGAAATGTAGAAAGTATATACAGATTCAAAATCTTACTATATTAGAACAAACACTACAATTCAAAATCTTACTATATTGAAAAAAACAATACAACATTCAGTGTAAGGTGTCCCAGTGAAAAACAGAACCTTCTTTATACAAAATGCAAAAAGTGCAACAAAGATATTCACAATGTTTCACTATGAAGTTCATGCGACCATTTAAACATTTATAATCACTATTCCAACACTGGTCATCGTTGTGTGTGTTGTGTCATGGTTCGCATTAATCTACTGTTGACGGCGTTTCGACCCTTAATTGGATAAAGGGTCTCCTCAGGACCAAAAATTCTAAGGACACCTGTAAGAAAAAAAGGGGGGGGGAAGGGGAGCCCTTGTTCTCTTCCAAACAGGTGTATAAACAGCACAGTTGACAGGAAAATACCAAAAGGGGAGATATGAGAAGCTTTGTGTCACAATTCATTCTTGGGTTGCACCCAGAGATCAATTTGACATACAACAGAATGTGATTTGCTGGCAGACTAAACCTTTAGATGAGATCCTGAGGTATACTAAGGGGCATATTTACGTTCCCTGGCGCATCCCTGCATATCAGCAGGGATGCGCCAGGGAAAATGCGTCACGCAAGTTTACCCTTGCGCCACGTCCGATGCGCCGCATTTACAATGCGGCGCATTGTGGCACAAGGATAAGCAGATGCATGACGCATCTGCCGGCGGAAGGTTGGTGCAGTGCTGAAGTTGTGTCGCAAGCGCGACGCAACTCCAGCACTGTTCCAACCTTCCCTATCCCTAACATGGTGCGTCAATCCTTACGCCTGCTTGAAGCAGGCGTAAGGATTTGACGCACCAGCATCGGAAAAGTGACTGCGTGAAATCTTGTAGATTTCACTACGTCACTTTGCCGAGGCGTTCCTGCGCCGGAACGCCCCCCCCTGCGCCGGTACGCCCACATGAAACCTGACGCAGGTTTCATGTGGCGCAGGGGTTTACTACGTGACGCATCTCCCTAGATGCGTCACGTTGTAAATATAGCGCAACGCGGCGCATGGTTTGCGTCGCTGCTGCGTCACATGCGTGACGCAACGGCAGCGCAAAAGTGGCGCAAGGGGCTTGTAAATATGCCCCTAAGTTCCGTAGTGATGAACAGGAGATGAAGCAGAAAAGGCTTAAAGAGAAGTTCATGCTTATGCAGATGTAGCTGGCTCAGTAAGGCTTTCCAAATCAGCCTTATGTAGGGAATTTTGGTGGAATGCATAGTGTTGGTTACCAGAATGGAGGTCAAATGGTGCATGGTGGAGTTGGTGTTCCACAAGGAAGAGGTCAGGGTGTTCCGGTTGATCTAAATTCAGGGGTAGATATTGCTGTGTTAAAGAGGTTGACTCCTTGTCTTTATTGTAACAAGCTAGGGCATTGGAAGCGTGAATGTCGATAAAGTCCTAATTGAGTATGTGGTGATGGGCAAATGCAAAGTGTAAATCTGACTCAAATGCAGAATGTCCCAGTTCAGCAAATGCAAACTCCAAATCACAAGCCTCTATTACACAGGTCCCACAATCTCTGATGGCTCCACAGAACATGCGTAACCCCAGATTTAATATGAATCAAGCACCAAGAGCAAACACAAATCCTTTCTAGAATCAGAATCCATCTCAACAATTCCCTATGTTTGAGAATAAAAGCTTTGACACCAACAATTCGCAATAACAGTGCCTGAGGGGGAGGAAGATTGTGTATTTGGCGCAGTCTTAGTGGTAGACCAACGTGGCCCATTTGTAGACGTGGGGTAAATAGCCACCAAGTGTAATTCTCAATTGACACAGGAGCTACCTGTTCCACTGTTAGAATAGCGGAAGTCCTTGACCTACTCCTCTGGGGAGAAAAAGATCCAAGCTGTAGGTGTCATAAAAAAGCAAATAACTAACCCTGTCTCACAAAATGTTCCCGTAAAAATAGGCTCATTTGCAGAAGATCATCAGTTTGTTGTGTGTGATTCAAGTCCTGTAAATCTGTAAGAAAGGGATCTTTTGTGCAAAGTAAACTGCACATTTTACTGTACACGGAAGGTGTTGAATTCCAAAAGCATGATGACAATGTTGAATTTAAAATGGCCAGAAAAGGAACAGCGGTTGGATTGTTCCTTGTGAAAGCGGTAGAGGACATACCTCCTAATTTACAAATTACTATAAAACCTGAAGTATGGGTTTTTTCAGGGAGAGACATCGTACTCATTAAAGGTGTAGAACCCATCTGAATAACGATTAGACCAAATGCTGCAATTTCTGAGAATGCCACTAGACAATCTCACACTCAAGACAGTGGCTGAAATCACAATTTATGTCAGGGAATTGTAAGAGAAATAGTCGAAGGCCTTGCAATTTGCCAATCATGGGCTTAGAGAAGCTGAATGGCAAATGTATAATCATGCATGACTTACCAAAAACTATTGTTATAGTCATCCCATGTTGTCCCGTGGTAGCGAATCCAGGTACAATATTGTTTCAGATTCCCTGTGATGCTAAGGGGTTCTCTGTAGTGGACCTTTGCCAGGCCTTCTTCACCATACCATTGCATTAGGACAGCCAATTTCTGTTCTCTTTAAAATTTCAGAACAGAGCTCTAGCATGGTGCCCAATCCCTCAAGAGTATGCCGAACGCCCAGTGCGCTTTAATCAGATCTTGAAAAAGAATCTCAGGACCTTACAAGTGCCCTGCAATTCAGTTCTTGTACAGTATATTTATGACCTACTTGTGGTGTCAAGTATACAAGAAGCCTGCAAACAGGATACAATTGCCTTGGTAAATCATTTGGCTGAGAGCAAACCATAAAGTGCCCAAGCAAGTTTCAATACTGCCAATAAGAGGTCTCGTATTTAGGACATCTCAAGGAAAGTGTCACAAAATAGTTACTGCAATTTTGAAAATCAATCCACCTAAAATGAAGAGAGAAGTCAGAATGTTTCTAGGACTAGTGGGCTGCTGAAGACAGTGGATACCCAACTTTTCCCTAATGGGCAAGCCTTTACTGAGACTGTCGCACAAAGATGTGCCTGATTTGCTTCCATAGAACAATGACTACTTAAAAGCGTTCCTAGAGCTGAAAGAAAGTCTGTCATACCATGCCAATTGGAAAGCCTGATCACAGTAAAATGTTCACTTCGTTTTGCAATAAAATGGAGGGCTGCACTCTCTAAGTGTTTACTCAGTGGCATGGAGACTCTTGAAAAGCTTTGGCATATTTTTTGATTACCCTTGACCCTGTTGCTGCAGCACAGCCCCTTAAAGCGAGTTTAGCGGTTGGTATCAGTAATGAGAGAAGCAAGAGTATAGTCATGGGACATCCTCTTACAGTGATGAGCCCTCGTTCAGTGGAAAGTTTGCTTACACGAATGAAAACTCGACGTATGACAAACAGCAGACTCACAAAATATGAACAATTGATACTTGCAGCAGAGAATATCCCTTTTAAAAGATGTCAAACTTTTAATCCAGCTTCATTGTTACCTTTGCCTGAAAATGAGATTGATGGGAATGAGGTTGAGTATGACTGTCTCAATGTCACTGATTTATGCACTAAGCCAAGACCTGATATTAAGGATGAACCCTTGATGAGTGTGACTATTTAATATTTGTTTATGGCTCATGCCTAAGAGATAATGAGGGGAATCTGAGAGCAGTGAATGCTCTTTGCACAATTCAGGAAGTGGCAGAAGCCTGCTGGTTTTGAGCTGTTACCTCTGCTCAAGTGGCAGAACTGCTGGCTCTTACTCGAGTATGTTATCTTTCAGAGCACTTGCGGGTGACAATATTTAACAACAGCCAATTTGGCTTTGGTGTGGTCCATGTTTTTAGACATTTGTGGTCAGAGAGGGGATTCATGACGACGTCCAGATTTCATATCTGGAACGAAGAATATGTGATGAGACTATTGGAAGCATGACAATTGCAGTGAGAAATTGCTGTTCTTAAATGCGTAGAACACAGGAGTGGAAATTATTACGTGACTGTTAGAAACAGATATACCGATGAAGTTGCTTGGAACCAACCAACTGACAGAAGGTGAGGACTTGCCCAGTGCTCTGTCACTTGACCACTGAATTGCCCTGACACACTCACCAAACTCAAAGGAGCACCACAACACTACATCAATCAGCCCGATCGCTCACCTCAGTGCTGTGGCAAACAGTAAACCTCACAGCAAGTACATTCTAACTAAAATAACTATACAATCATATTAAGTGATATGGTAGTTGCAATACAGTGGTGAACAATAATCTAAATAGTGGCAAACAGTAATCAAGAGTAGCCAAAATACTATAGTGCTGTGGTGGCTGTGGCGCTACGGTTACCACAGTTTCTACAATATCCTAAAGCAATTAATGTTGCCATAGCAACCTTAAGTCCTGCTAGAACCACTATATTATCCATTTCATTTGCTAGGTTACTCACCCTCACCACCAAACTGGTTTACCCTGAGCACATATCAGTGCTTCTGTAAACACAGAGTGAGCAAAAACTCGGAAAGACCACAATGTACCACAAGAAAACCTGGAAAGACCCTGACACAGAGATATCTTGGACGTGCACAGAATAACAAGAGTATATATAACAAACATCTTGCAGCCCTAAAAGTCATATCTATGTGATTCTATCAAATACCCGAAGAAACATTGTGGGGTAATAAATCTGCCTGCTCAAAATCACACCTCTCATTTAAATATGGCGGAAAAGGAAAATAAAATGAGCTTAAAAAGGGTCAAAGCCGACCCTCCGATCCCGGACTCACCAGTCAAAGATAAGCAGGACATTTATGCCACTATGGAAATAATCCTAAAAAAGCTCGAGGATGTACACGAATTAGCCAAATCCACTAAAGAAAACACTGATAATATGCAGAGTGAGATTACTGTAATCCGCCAAGACATCAGAGAAACTAACACGAGAATTGCAGGGGCAGAGAGTAGAATTAACTATTTGGAGTACTCAGTCTCTAAAATGGGTAAATTCATCCAAACGCTCAACGTCACCATGAATTCACTTGCCAAACACCTTTCAGAGCTGGATGACAGGAACAGGCATGGAAACCTACGGATCTTTGGAATACCAGAGGGAGAAGAAGACTCAGCGGAATCATGCATCACCTTTCTAGAGAAACGGTTTGCAAAAGCCACAAATCTGTCATTTAACAAACCTCTTGAATATGATAGGGCTCACAGAGTACCAACAAGTCCGATCCCAAACCAAAAATCTCCTAGACCAATCGTTTGCAAGCCTCTACGCTACCAACATGTTCAGTTGATCTTGTCTTTCATGAGAAAACATAATCATATACTATGGAATGGTAATACATTTTTCATATCTCAGGACAACTGTAAATCTACAGTGGAAACAAGAAAAAGCTTCCTAGCCCTCCTCCCAAAATTGAAAGCCACGATCTACAAGTTCTCTTTTGCAGGCCCTGTAAAATATTGCATTCTGGTTGAAGGCACTCCACCCATCTTCATTGATCACATCACTCTCAAGAAATTCCTCGACGATAAGGAAGAGGCGCTAATGGACACCTCAACCCCTAGCAGCCAATCTAATTTGAAATTGAAACATTGACATTAACCTCCTATTTTGATCAGCTATATAGGAGGTACTGATCTGGTAGATGCTCCAACGTTACCTGGTTGACCGGTCTATCTTCATCACCGTTAGCACCAAGCTTCTGACCACTACTGTACCCGCAATGCATAGTGTATAATCTTCTAAGAAGATCTAAAACCAATAACTGAGAAAAAGCAGCTAAGTAATGTACTATGGTTATTATGACCACTGCTTGTTTTATTTATTTTGCTATTAAACTGGCAGCCTTACTTATCTGTTGACCATATGGTCATAAACACCATACAGGGTAGACAAATGTAACCTAGAACCCTTAACATAAGAGAAAAATAATCTGAACTAACTAGACGACCACTGGTTTCCGTTGGTTTGCTGTTATAGTTGTCCACAGGGATAGAGCTGAATACTACTATTCCTTATGTTTAAAAAAGTAGTAAGGAAGAAGTCTGTCAGAGAACTTTGCTTTAACTCTACCTGTTACATGCATTAAATTTGTCTTGAATTTCTATTTCACTGGAGGAGTGGTTCTTCCTCCTTTCGCAAAGCCTGTTTGTTAATTGGGGGGATGGGGGAGTTGGGAAGGTCAATAGGGGGAGGATACTGTTTATTTCAGTATGTTATTTTTTTATGCTTTTTTTCATCTGTTCTGTAAATGTTATTTCTTGTATTTCTTCTTTCAGCACTGCTATGAGAGGACCGAAACACACAAACATATATACTGTAACTAACACAATACACATCACTACTAAGAAAATACACCACACTGCAGACTTGATCCCATAACAAAACCATAAGTGGCCCTTAAGCATTCCCCTAGCTTGCCCCAGTGGGGACGTCTATACCAACGCGAGTCTGCCCGAACACTATTATCACATTATATCACCCGCTAGACAGCATAGAGCCAGTTACACACCTTTTTCTGGAGAGATCTCTTTTACAGACCAAATACTAAACTCTAACAATGACATCGCCACAACAGAACATTAAGATAATATCCCTGGTATCAATCATCCAATCAAAAAAAAAGCAAATCCTTGACTACATATACAAGCAGAAAGGCGACACTATACTTCTGCAGGAAACAAAGATTGACCCCACACAACTCAACTCACTTAAGAACTATCAGTACTCTGATGCAGCGGGCTCAGGCGCAGCAGGCAAAATATGCTGGGAAGATAGATTATCTCGAAATTAACTAAATACAACACATAATTCTTTGCTGCCAATATATATGCACCCCCCAAAGATGACCCCTCCTTGGGGGAGGAACTCTCAACACAACTGAATTCAATTCCTGACTCAGCTACACTAATACTTGCTGGAGATTTCAACCTACCCATCGACCCTACGCTAGACAGAAACTCACATGCCCCTTCCGCCCTAACAAATCATATAAAGCACTCAGAAATGGAGGCAGAAAATGTAATCTGATCTACGCCTGGAGATCAGAAGAACCCTACAGAAAGGGACTATACTTTCTACTCAGTCCCCCATAACTCATACTCACTCATTGATTACCTACTTATATCCAGAAACTCCATAAACAAGATCAACCAGACTACCATCGAGCTAAGGGAGATCTCAGATCAACTCCTTTATTACCCTATCTATTACTGATCCCGCACCTTGAGCAAAACAGCCTCTTTGGAGATTCAATGATGAAATCATCTCATCTGAAAACAATAAACAACTCATTGAAGTGACTATTAGAAACTTCCTCACTGAAAATAAAGTAGGCGACACCTCAGAGCTAACACAATGGGAAGCATTAAAAACAAAATAAGAGGGGTGATCCTTAAAATAAGAGGCACCATGAATAAAGAGGCCAACAGCAATCTCCAAACGTTAAACATCCAAAAACTGAAAAACAACACATATGCTCTAGAGACAGCCCACTCCTAAATAAAATAGTGAATAAGAAATACGAGTATAATACAATAGCAAGAACCAGAGCGGGCATCTGGATCAACAAACAAAAAAGCATCAGACTATGTGACTCTAATAAAGACGGGAATATTCTAGCAGCATACTTGAAATTCAAACTCCAAAAATACACCATTAACGCACTAAAGGATAAGGATGGATCCGTACATACCAACTCAAATAAAATAGCAGACATATTTAAATAATTTTATCAAAATCTATACGATAAAAGCACTACTCTAGACCACTCAAAATGCCAAAGTTATTTGGCTGAGAGTACTCTACCCACACTAACAGAGCAATATAAGAATTCAATCAATGGCCCAATAACTACACAAGAAATTGAAGGAACTATAAAAAGACTTAAAACGGGTAAGGCACCAGGTCCCAATGGCTATAATGCTACATTTTTTAAAACATTCTTCACTTCTCTAACCTCACCTCTATTTAATCTTTTCAACCACTTTGCTGACGCAGGACAAATCACGGTTACCCCACCAAAGCCATCATAACGGTAATACCAAAAGAAGGTAAAGACCCCTAAACCCCAAGAATTACAGACCGATTTCGCTAATAAACGTGGACAGTAAAATCCATGCTATTGCACCATCTGCAAAAGCACATCTCCAAGCTTACCCATCCCTTGCTGGTGGGTTTCTTAAAACACAGACTCTCCAGCGACAATACACAAATCCTATGTCATTACCTAGAGGAAGTAAAACTAACAAAATCCCCCCCAGTACCTATCACACTGGACACCGAAAAAGCGTTTGTTAAAGTTGACTGGTCGTACTTAAAATCAACACTAGATAAATTCAAATTAGGAGATGCGCTAATTTGCATGATCATGGCCCTGTATCACAAACCAAGTGCCAAAGTAAGAGCTGGATGCCCTATCTCTTCCTCCTTTGATCTAAGACAGGGAACCAGACATGGCTGCCTGCTTTCCCCCTCTCTATTCCTACTAGCCATAGAACCCTTCCTATACCATCTAAGATAAAACCATGACATACCAGGCGATACTACAGTTGATTTTACCGCAAACGCGGATGACGTCCTGTTAATTTCTGAAAATGCAAGGACGGCAAGACCGGCCATAATGTCCTCGATACAAAGATTCTCGGATATTTCCGAGAATATGCTTAATAAAGATTAAACCGAGGTTAAACTTCCTAACAACCAAGGTAACAAAGAAACAATCGGGGACTCTGGATTGACATAGCAGCCAGGTTGCATTAAATACTTAGGATTAGAATTCACCAAGGACCTAATCACCACCCTGCATACTAATGAAAATACCCTGATTAAAAAAATTAACTCATTACTTGATGGATGGTCACCCAAACTTTTATCCTGGTGGGGAAGAACCAAAACTTTCAAAATGATGGCTACGTCACTGATTAACTATCTCATTAGCATGCTGCTAATGACCTTGTCTGAGGATTTCTTAAAAAAGATAAACAAAACTTTTAATACCTTCCTTTGGCTAGGAAAAAAACCGAGAATATCACTTAAAAAACTTAAACTGGCTAAAGAGAGAGGGGGACTAGGCCTTCCCATTTTCAGAAATTATCAAACAGCCTATCTTTGTAAACAGGGCTTCTACTGGTTTGTTAATGACTTAGTGTATCAGCTGATATGGGTGAACATAGAAAAATCACTTTTAAACAACACCCTCCTCCCTGCAATCTTAACAATGCATACTTCCCACCTCCCACACTCTAAGTGTCTCATCAGAATACTAAACTAGCCCTCCTGCGACTAGATTGTCAATCTCAGAACAGAATAAGACATTCTAACTAGGCCGCCATATGGTATAATACTAAATTCAAAATTGTTAGCCAATTAAAATACTGGCAAAACCGGTCAAATAAGTGGGATCAACGACATCAATGTGGACAGTCTACCCCACCCCTTCTCTATCCTGCAAACGTGGTTTAGCTTAGATACTTTGGACTTCAATACATTTTAAAAATTAAAAGTACAGATCACAAAGCAATCAAGACATCCTTCAAACCCATCTCTACTTCCTCTGATGGGTCAACTGCTAAAAACCGGATACACAGTGTCTAAAATATATACATTATTGCTTCCAAACCCTCGTAAGTTCCATATCCGTAATGAACTCAAATGGGAATCAGCACTAAATACCAAAAACACAGGCTTTGACAGGAGAAGTATACATATAAACAAGATCTCACCTTCGCTATCCCAATCAAAATATATGATGATTAATAGAGCATACTGGACCCCATCTAGAATTTATAAACTTAACCTTGGTCAAAGCCCGATCTGCTGGAACTGCATCCTGCACAAGGGAGACTTGGCCCATATGCTATTTCATTGCCCCACCATACAAACGTACTGCGACAATATCTAAGGATGCATAAAAAACACCCTCAACATTGGACTACCTAGACCCTCAACTACAGAATGAAAATGATCGCTGTCTTTTAGACCTAATACTTACACTTGAGTGCAAACTAATTCTTAACAACTGGAAAAACACCAAGATAGTCTCCTTCCGGATGTGTAAAAAATGGCTCTCCTTCCTTAGATGCGCTGACAATATCTCCCTACAACTCTCTCCATGGCACCCTCCTTTTACACTGATGTGGGGCTCACTTGATGCCACTTCCTTCAATTTTGAACCTCCCTGAAAATGATAGACTCCTATAATTTACCCGCCAGGGTACTGATGCATTACACAAGTTCGACCATATGAAAGGAGTCCACTTTATGGTTTAATTCAACTCGGACATCAAGTCGCTACAACCTTATATCGCTTAACTAGCGCGGACAACGTACTCTTACTTACTTTTACTTTTTCTTCTGTGTACACCACATATATACTTACATCACCCATCTCACTCTATACAAAGAATATGATTACTGTACAAAGAATATGATTATTGTACAAATGTGTGATGTATGATATATATGATATAGCTGATATGTGATTTATATGATATATGATATAGATGAGAATATGGTTACGGGATAATGAAAATGATTACTGTAATATGACTACTGTAATAAAACCCTACATTGTATTTACAAGCATCAAAACTGAATTTTATGTAAACTTGTACACAACTGTCCTGCACCTCAACTTCTGTAACCCTTTTATACATGCAGGATTGCTTTACCGCGCCCTTTGTTTAATTTATTTACAACTATCCTCTCTACTGCTTTCTCATTCTGATTTGTTTTGTTTCCTTTTGAAAAACCCAATAAAAACTACTTGAATTTAAAAAGAAGTTGCTCTGTATTGTGCAATTGTGGCATGCACATTAAACAGAGAATATGCAAATGAATCTGAAGAGTACACCACCTTTTCAATGCTGTTGTCAGTAGCTGATACTTGGGAAGATGTGTTAAAAACGCAAATGTGATATAGGTTTCAGCTGATGGAAGACCTATTTTGCCTGATAGTCGAAGAGACATTTTCATGGCCCTGCACAAATTGGAAGGGATGCCATGGTGAGACTAATTAGGCAGAATTGGGTCAATTCAGATTTAGAATTCTAGCTGAGGAATTGTGCCATAGATGTGTGACTTGTCAGCAAATGAATGTAGGGAGAAGAACCCCTGTAACCATGAGTCACATAGGTGGACCAGGAGGATCCTTTAACAGAATACAGTTGGATTTTATCAAAATGCCTGTTTGTAATGGGCTGAAATATATCCCGGTCATAGTGTGCATTTCTCCCAAAAGGTGGAAAACTACCCAACACAAGGAACTGCCAGTCTCACTGTAGTCAAACTACTATTGCGAGAACTCATACCAAGGTTTGATTTTCGGTTTCTCTGGATTCAGACCATATAACTCACTTTAATAATGAGAGCATTGGAATGCAGTTTAGGATGTTAGCCAAGGAGTGGGCCTTTCTGTTGTCTGGCCATGACCACCTCATGACCTAACAAATAGTGGGAATTTGACAGTAGTCAATTTTAAAGAACACTCCTTGTGAACCAGTAAGGTGAATAAATCCATCGCAGTAAAGTGAGCTGTGACGATTCGGTTAACTTCATAAGTAAATATGATATTATTTTTTTCAAGAGGCCTCGGCCACCGAAACCATTGGTATGGATGGTTATTATTCCCACATGGTTTCAGCCGCCTCATCTTTGTCATACAGGGCAAGGGCTTGATTAATGGCCTGGTTTAAAGTTACCCTGGAGTGCAAAATTAGTCTGGTCCCTTCCAGGAGTAACTTATTTCAAGCTTTTTTTTTATCCTTGTGGCCTAACAGTTTGAACATTGTCTTAATTAATTTTTATAATGGGTAGTTTGAGTTTGACCATACTGCTAATTTCAATATGTTATCTGATTTTATCCTTGGCCTAGAAGTTCAATGTGCTAAACTTGGGTTAACACTGGAGGTAAATGAGTGCACCATGTTTGACCATTTTAGTTTAGGTCATGATAATCAGCCCAGGGACCGAAGGAGCCAATCATTTGATCTTACCAACATCAGAAAACAGTGTGACCCATCCTATTTTATGGCTACTTTTGAAGGGGGGGGGGGTGCTGCTGTTCTGTCATTGACTATATTTTTGCCACCTGTGATTTACTGCCTAGGGTTTCTAGGGCAGCTATTGACGTAAGCATATTTAGTGACCATAATCCCTTAAGCCTTGGTTTATGTATCTCCAGGAACGGGGAGGCAAATGTGTTCGACCACACAATTCTTAACAGTTAAGACCAAAGGCCTGCATTTGGCATAGAGAAATGCTGATCTGAAAATCTTTTTATCAAAACTTTGTCTGAATCATCTCCCCTTGGTGTCTAACTGCCTTACTCTCACTGATAATCACTGGGCTGTGGTTAATCAATATGTCCAGTTGAGTTTAGTTGTGAGTAGTCTGCTCACGAAACCCAGTAGACCAGGGGTCCATGAGGCTAAATGGTTTGATCAACATTGTAGGAAGGCCTTGGCTTATTTACATGAGGCATTGAAGGAAATATTCAGGGATACATGCAAAATTCAACGTTGCAGGGTGGAGTATAAGATAGATGTGAGAAGTTGGCCTGGTATATGATGTCCACTAATTAAAGTGGGCACCTTGCACCAGTCCAAACAACCCTTATGGTGATTTAAGAGGCCATAGATAACCTTAGAAAGCTATCCAAGTGGTAGCTGTGGAGAGCAGCCTTCAGTCTTAGTCTTGAAGGAATGTTAAGCAGCTCGTTTTACCAGAATGCAATCTTATTGTATTGGTTAAATGAAAGGAAAACCACACAGTAGTTATAAAAATATGTATTTATTATTATAACACACCTTAAATACCTCACAGTATCTGCTACATGCAGATAAACACAAAGCACACAATACTGTAGCACAGAAACAAACGTAAGTAGCACTAATACACAGTGGGCTCCAGGAGGAGACCAAACCATATACTAAAATAGTGGTATAAGAACCATGACTCGAGTCAAGACAGTGTCTAGAGGATGTAGAATCACTGGGACCCCAAGAAACCACCCAAGGTGAGTAAGTAGGGACCCCACGGAGGACAGGTGCAGTGTGAGAACATGACCACGTGCTATGTACAATTCAATGGGAGAGTCGCGGTTGCATTTTTAAAGTTTAAGGACCCTTCCCAGTGGATTCCGAAGAAACCCTTTGGAACCTAGAAGGTTGAAGAGCCACCCCACCCATGGATACCAAAGTACCAGAGTTACCTATCCCAGGGAAGCCAGGTGCATAGGGGTGAAGTGGCATCAGAAACCGCTGTCATTCCCAATGGGAGTCTTCAAAGAAATGCCACTGCTGGAAAGAAGAAAAGTGTCCAGTGGAACCCACAGGTGGATTCTTGATGGAAGGAACCTGAAAGCAGAGGGGACAGAGTCTGGGTCACTCAGGAGTGACCAGGGGCTCGGTAGACTAATGCCCACCGATGTCGGATGCTTCAGGTATGAAGATGGAGACCTTGACTCTACAGCTGCAGGAACCGGGAGATGTCGAGGAAGACCAGGAGCCAGATACGAGCTGTCCCACAAAGGATGTTGAGTGCTGAGGGGTCGGTGTCCGGCGGGAGCACCAACAAGCCTTGGCAGAGGCAACCCACGAAGAAGGTCAAAGAAGGTTACGGTCTGGCCCAGCAAGGTCCAGGGGACACACCACAGCAAGGGGAGTCAGGGTGGGCCTGGAGCAACTAGGGAAGCCCAAGAAAAGCAGTGTTGTCCCTCAAGTAGACCCTCAGGCCGAAGGCACAGGAGTCATGAGGGGACCTCTAGCAGTTTCACAAAGTAACAGCTTGCAGGGCACAGAATGCGCAGAGGCCAAAGTCCTTTATACAAAATATGCGCAGAGGTTGGGTCTATTGATAGAACAATGCACTTAGTTGGGGAACGCCAACAAATATATGCACTTGCAAAAGTATGTGGTGCACAGGGGTTCAGGTTATGCAGTCCCCACGAACGAAACTGGCCTCAAACTTAGTGAGATGGCAGCTCAACCTCAAGGAACATTCGAACTTACTTACTGCATTGCTGGATCCTTCAGAGTCCACAGGAGCTCAGGATCATCAGACTGGTCAGTTGCGTTATGGTGCCTGCGAATGCAGGGGACTGACTCCTTCACCCCAAGGGAGATAACTTCAGTTGTCCTTGATGCTCCACAGGTCCTGCACAGAGCCTGTATGGTGCACGGGCACAGACAATGCTTTGGATGGAGAGAGAGACGAAGTCAGGCCCAGTCAAAGTCCAGCAAAGTGCAGAGTGTCCAGATGGTCGAAGGTCAGTAGTTTCTTGATCAGAATCTTGTCCACATCAAATCTAAGGTCATACAGCCAGGTAAACCCTTTTGTACCCATGGGAGAGGGTTGGACAGATTCAGGGGACCCTCCCAGGGGTGGGTCAGGACAGTGGGGAGGTTATTCCAATGTCCATTGTCCAGTTTCACACCAGAGCGGGAGCCAACGGCTCCCAGGACCGGTTTGAACTGGACTATGCACAGGGACACCAAATGCGCCCCTCGTGCAGACTTCCAGGCACTTTGGAAGTGCGCCCACCCAGCCCCAATACACAAAATCCTGTCTGGGAGGTGGTCACACCTCCCTGTGACAGGATGCCTATTGTGCTGCCTTCCTCTGCTCGAGCTTGGCTTAGCAGCAGGAGTGCAGAAATGTGTCTCTAGTCGGCAGCAACCATTTTGTGCTGTCCGGGTCAAGAAGGCTGGTACCGGGAAGACCAGGGACCCCACGAAGGTCACTTCAGAAGGGTGGAATCATAACTCCCACACCGGTTACCGGTCTGGAGGTATGATTCCAAGGTGTTTGATACCAAACACGACATGGTTTGTTGCAGCCGTTTTCGAGATAGCATTTTACGCGAGCATATAATGCACTTCTACCTATATGTCTGGCTGCGTCACCGACAACCCGGGAGAATGGTCTCCGAAGGCTGCAGGGGTGCTCTGCTCATGCAGGGGCACCCTCTCACATAAAGCCCAGCACCATGCCTTCAGGAAGGTCAAGGCCTGCTAGAGGGGTGACTTATAGGTTTTATGTGTTGTGACCTATAGATATATTAAACCTATATCTAAAGTAAGTGGTGCATGCACCATCTTACACAGGCTGCAATGGCATGCCTGTAGTTCTATTTTGCATGACCTCTCATGGGTGGCATAATACATGCTTTGGCCCATAAGAGGCCTCTGGGGTACCTATGCCCTGGGTACAGGTGTACCATATACTAGGGACAGACAAGGGCACCCCCGTATCCAATCTGGAGTGTACCTAAGTACATGCTATAACATTTTAGGGAGAAAGCAGATAGACTGGGGTCCTGATTAGCAGGATCCCAGTCAGACTAGTCAAAAACAGTGTAACATCAAGCAAAAAGCGGGGGTAACCATAAGTATCAGATCCTACTTTCCTACAATAGACCTATAGACCATGAGCAAAGAGCTACAGAATGAATCCTGGGGGAATTTGGTAATGGCATGCAGGTCGAACGTTACCAGGTCTTTTGGGACGGTGGCCACCAACATCAAAACTGTGAGTGTAAAATCTAATACTGTTATCACTACTAACAGCCCGGAAGATTGGATTAACCATATAAGTCTATGGGTCTGATATCTCTAACCAGCATGTTGAGAATGAAGTGTCTTTTCGATTAGCCTTGTAATTTACCCTTGATGAAGTTATGGATGTGATTAACAAATGTCCCTCAAATAAGGCCTTGGGGCTGGATGGGGTGACCATGGGCTTGTATAAATCATTGCCAGAATTGTGGGCCCCCTGTTGTGTAATTGCTTTAATGCCATCAGAAAGTCTTCCCACAATGATGGCACACTGCTGTCATCATTCTGATATTTTCAACAAGGGTAACCCTCAATCGCCAGGGTGTTATTGGCCGATATCCCTGTAGTGAAGCTGGCGGGGGAAGTTGTCCTGGAGCGCCTTTTAACTTGGGTTACGGTGACAGATACGCTGTTGGAGGTATAGTATGGGTTACATGAGGAGCTCAGCATTGTGGAGCAATGCCTAAATTTGCACTTGCTGCTTAGCAAATACACTGTTATAAAGCAGGGCTCCATCTGCCTTCAGGGACCTTTCGCGCACCTTTGACAGCATTGCAAGGTCTAAAGTGTAGGAGATACTGATTAATTTAGGGATGTTGCAGTTCCTCAGAGCAATAAATTATGATTTGTCAGCTTCAGTTAGGTACAGCCCATCAGGTTAGCGGTCAGACAACATTAAGCTCGGGAGAGAGTTGTGTCAAGGCTGTGATTTTGCTCCATTATTGTTTCTTTTATATATTAGTGTTTTAGCCGCAGCCCTGTCTAATAAAGTCTTGGATGTCCCCTCAATTGGCAGGAAAAAGATTTCAGTTTCAATTTATGCAGATGACACTGTTCTACTTTCTAGAACCCCCAATTGTCTTAATATTTTATTTCAATAATTTGTTACTTTTATGGGGTCAATTGGTCTTGTCACCAAACGAACCAAAACTTTTGTTATGGCTTGTAATCTGAGACAACAAAAGATTTGGTATATATCTTTTCAAGGCCACCCTGTCACTCTGACCCAGGACTTCTCATACGTGGGTGTTGTCTTTGATGGAAGGGGTAATTGGGGTCCCTGTACTGCCAAAGTGCACCAGAAATTTGTAAGTTCGGTAGTGTATAGTTTTAATCTTGCCAATCTTATTGGGGAAAAAACTGTGACTCCTTTATTGGAGGTATATAGAGCAAAGTGTCTCCCAATCCTCACCTACGGGTCGGTTATTTGGGGATACTCTAATACTAACTCTCTCCAGGGCAAACAAACCAAGGTGCTTAGGAGACTCCTCAGCCTTCCGTCTACATGTTCCATTTTTATTACACACCAGGAGCTTGGGGTGGATTATGTGAAGGATATCATCAAATTGGCCCCTCTGCTTTTGTGGTACTTGATTTGGAAGAACCCATAAGCCTCAATCAGTAGGTAGATCATCATTGATTGTCTTTTGTGTAAAAGAGTTTTTAAATCCCTTGGCTTGATTATATTAAGACGGAATTGATGAATTTGGGGATGCCGACTATTTTTTCCAAGCCGATTGCCAAGACCAAATCTGACATGGTTTGGGTGAAATCCTCTTTTAAGTCAAAGAGGTGATTAAAGGCAACATTTATAGAAGCTTCAGAGGGGGCTTTCATATCTTTCTATATTATTTCAAGAGTACACAAATGCTTTAGATGCTAAGGATTGCTATGTTTGTGCACATTTACCTGCTGAAGATGTGATCTACCATCATATTCCACTTTCATATGAAGTTACCTGTAGTGTAGCATATTGCTTGGTCAATTTTACAAACCAAATAATTTCGAATATTACATTTTTAATTATGATTTTGCCCTTTCTGAAGTTCCTCTTTACAAAAGAATGAATCCTCACCAACAGGCTAAAAAGATGGAAACAGCGTGGTTTTTCTTTAGGTCCCCTAATATGATAGACACCATTAATGCATATGAACAAAATTTGACATGCTCAATGGAGCCATTAGAAAAGTAATGTATCCAATCTTTAGAGGAAAGGAGAGCTTGTATGTTTCATCAGACAACAAAGCAGGAAGATGCTTTGAAGAATGTGTTGAAAGAAGAGGAAGATGTATATAAAAAGAAAATGGTATATCCCAGATTGAAGTTAGACAGATAACATAACGGGTAATTATGCTTTTATAAAAGAAGAAATCACATTTGGACTACACACATGGGAATATGTAGCTGTGAACATACTTTTGAAGTTCTTGGAGAGCCTGTACAAATATTAACTGGACAAGAACAAGTTATCCCTGGAGAAAATAAGGGCTAGATGCATTTGTCCAATTGACTGCTGATTGGGAAGGTGTTTGTTATTTAGCTTTATTGTTCACTAAAATATATCATGTGAATAGCAAATATAGAAGCTTCAACAATGAATCCACCTCATATACATAGATGTAGTGCTAATGATGGGACACAATTAGTGGGAAAATGATTCCCCCGGTAGGAGTAGTCATAAATGATGAGAAAATCCAAAAGCTTTCTACTGTAGCAGATAAAATAGCCACTAGTACACCTGGTGATCTCTTAGCAGTAATATATAGAATTGGTAGCTATTAGATCAATGGTTTTACAAGATGGATTAGCTTTGGATATATTCCTGGCTGAGTTTGTAAGATGTTGAAAGCACAACATTGCTGTTTTGTACATACCTGACAAAAGCAAGATGATAGAAGATTTGTGCAGAGAACAATTCTGACTTAAAACCTGAACTAGAAAACTTAGAAGCAAGTAGTGTTTTAGGAACCTTAGGTAAAGGAGCTTCTACTGATCTAAGTAGCTGACTTAGAAATATTGGTATTGAATTTGTAGGGATTATATTAAAGCCCATATTGATTATTGGCATTTGCTTAATAAGCTTGTTTGCTTTATATAAGGGATTTAGATATAATTTAGTGAGAAAGAGAAAGAAAAATACAAAGGAGAGAAGAAAAAGAAATGGAAGAAAGAAAGACTAAGGTTTACCAGGAGCTGTAGGAGCGGCAAAGCTTAAAGGGTGAGTTAGAGGACTCAGCAAAGGAAAGAGGTGGACTTTAAAGATTCAATTATGTTCTATTAATCACAGGGGGGAATTAATAGAGCACATTCCCTCATGTTGCTAATTAAATGCATTCTGTTAGCTAGTGAATAGGCATTTGTTGTGTATTAGACAACTGATAGCGAGATTCACACTGGGAGGAGGGCAGGAAATGCGACTCATGGGAAGAACTGTCTTAACCACAAGATCTCTTCAAAGTAACAAACCAAGAACATGATTCCATAACTCATTGTGAAGATGTGAGAAACTGGGGAGTGTACCTGCTCCCAGAGTTTGCTGCAGACTGATTGATTCATGGGAGCGTGGATTGTGAAATTTGTTGCCATTAATGTTTTGGTAGAATCATATTAGTGTGTGTTCCTTAGATCAAAGAGCCTTCTTTCAGAGAGATTCTCTTTCACTCTCAGGGACTATGTATGGAGAGCTTAGGAGGGTAAACCCTAAAGACGCCTACTGGCTTGGAGTTGAGAACACATTCCAGCTTTTGCTAATTTCTACTGCTTGAATGCTAAGGTTTCATGCCTAAGCCTTTTTAATCTCTCATCAGAGCCCATCATTTTCAGTTATGGAACACACTGGGTGAATGTTCTCTATATTATTTGTAATTCTTACTAATGTGGTTATTTATCTCATCCTAAAATATTGTCTTATGGATTATTTGGATCTGTAACAATGATAACTAAATTTAATACTTACTAAATGAATAATTTGATTTTAATCGATTTGTTAATAAATCCCTCTGAACTCACACCAAATCTCTGTTGATTCCTGTGAAGCCCCAAATGGACTTCACTGTTTATGATTATTGATGTAAATGATTGCTCCTTATATTCTCTCCTTGTCGACTAACAAAGGTCCATATGAGAAACGGAGGGGTTTATTAATGATCATGCTCGACAATTGTGATGCAAGACTCCCCACTCCGGCAACAACAACTCCTGACGCTTGGGGACTTCAATCTGAAGAGCATTAAACAACAATTTTTGGGCTTTATTTTCAAAATGAGTTCTATTATCTGTCTCAATAGACGAAGGCAGGCCAAACTGCGATATTATCTCCCTAAAAAGAAGTTTAGCCACAGCCATTCTGTGACTTCTCCTGGTTGACTAGGTTTCGACCCTTGTAGAAAAGAAGTAGACAATCAACAGAATATACCACTGTAAACAGGCATCTCTATGAAGTCCGCTCGAAGTCTAGTAAATTGGACTTCAGATTTACCTGTGTGACTCATCACAACAAGTGTATGCTTTATTTATCTTATTTATTTATTTATTTTTAGAGTTTTCTATAGCGCGAACAAGACCCTTATTAGGGTACCAGAGCGCTTTACAAAAAAGCAGAGTAAGTGTAAAAACATTTGCAAAGCAAAGCAGAGATAGTATCAAAAACATTTTTAACAAATTTCAGCAGGTAACAGAGACGGTACTAGAGAAGAATTGTTCGGAGCAGTGGGAACAAGTTCGAGTACGAATAAGTCATAGAGGCGAAGGTGTCATTAAAGGGAGTGTAGAGAGAAGTTGCTTACCTTGATAGTGTCTCTAGCAAGTAATGCATCTCTGACACAAATCTTCTGCAAACTTCTGAATTTTATATTGTGCCAGTATTTCCTAAAGGTTCTAACCGTACCATCTCTCCCTACATGACTGTGTCCATGTAGACACAAGACCATTGAGCATTGTATACAATCTGGCAAAACATATTGATGATTTAAGGTTACCCATAAATCATTGTGATTTTTCCTACAACCAGTTAATTCCCATCTCGTCTTTTCATCCTCTGGTACTTCCTCCTGCAGTTCTCTTAGGTCACACAATGTTGTCTGTATTGGTTTTAAAAAGAAACAATTGATAATATTTACATAAGTCTTTACATTAGGTTCACATTGCTTTAATTCATGTTTTCGTTTCTGCTCACTTGATTTTACATATGCACTTTCAAGAGCAGAGTGCTTAGCTACCTGATCTGCACAATTGTTGCCCATTGTGATTATGTCATCACCAGACATATGGGCTATGCACTTCATCACTGAAATTTCTCTAGAGTGTTGTATTGCTTTCTACAGGTCTAAAATATATGAACCATTCCTAATGGGAGTACTAGAGGATGTCATGATCCCTCTTTGTGACCATAACGGAACAAAACCCTGTACCACTCCAAAAGCGTACTAGCTGTCTGCATAAGAAGTCATACTCAAATAATTTGTTAGACAACAAGCTCTTGTCAGGGCAATCAACTCTGCAACTTGTGCTGAAGTTATTTCAGACACATATGATGCTTCAATGATTTTAGAAATGGAGCCGACTACTTAAGCTTTTTCTGCATTCGTTCATGATCTCTCAGACAAGAACCATCTACAAACAAAGAGAAATCAGCCATGTCAACATATTTGCTATCTGGCCTTGGCTTGGCACACAATTCTGCTACATTAACACAATCATGATACAGGGGCTTCATCATTCTCTTCATCAATGTTTGGAATCAGCAGCAGCGTTTCATAATTTAAGGTACTGCACCCTTTATAGTAAATGTTTTCAGCTGCCAGTATTGTTTGTTAATACTTTGTGAGGTGGCTGCTTGTCAAATCCTGAGCTTGAGTACAAGCCAACAAAATTTAAACTGAATGTGTTACAAAGACAATTAGTGTATGACCCATGTTAATTCCTTAACTCTCAAGGCAAACACCTGCAACTGCTTTCAGGCAACAAGAATGAGCAGCAGCTACTGAATCGAATGTAGCAAGGAAATAAGGGACTGATTACGATATATTCGTAGTGAACCCCTGACGAAGGGCTATGAAAAGCCCGAAATGCATTGGGAACATGATCTACTACCATTGAGGATGTTTTTTATGTATACTTTGTGCTTCAGAAAAAGGCTTGGAATGGCATATCTGCTGCATTTGAAAATTTTTGAATACATAAACGTCTCCCTTGTGACAGGATAAAAACAATTGAACTACATCAAACTTTGGAATACTTGCAATAAAATTCTGTGAATGTGGAATATTCGTGGTATCTTTGTGATTTAACAAGGAGTAAGCTGTGCGTCCGGCATAGGAGTGTCACTTCGCTCCTGGTTTGATGTACTTTCAGAGCGTGGTTGCAGGGCAGACCACGATTCCGGGCTGCATGCGAAAAGTGGAAGAAAAAGGAACAAATCTCTTAGCAAAATATTGAAAAAATTGGTGTGCACTTTGTCACTCTATTTTGAAATGTATTATGGTTCTGCCCGTTTGACAAGTTGCACCCACAGATTATTGGTAAAACTGGATACAACTGCATTGGTCACATGTGAGACGCCTATTCAACATCTCATCCCAGGAGTGGGAGTTAATGAACTGCTATGTATAAAAACATGACGGATGATTCGGATTTGGACCATGTAAACATAACGACTGCTAGCAGATGCAATTTGTTGACAAGCAAAAAATGTTTTTATCTCAGTTTAATGTGCCGCATTTCATAATTGACGTGTTAGATAACATCTACGGGTGGGCGGGGTATTCGAGTAAGGTGCCTTAGGAGGTCTTAGTAATAGGGCGTGGGTTAGCGTAATCATCCAGCATCAGTCAAATTGTAAACCAATGCCATTGTGATGTTTGAAGCAGTGCACCTTGGGAGTTGTAGGAACGTGGGTAGTGGAAGGTGAATTAATTGGTTGAATTGAAGGGGCGGAGACATGACACATGAGTTGTATAAAGGGAGAGAGGAGGGTAGTGAGAGGTTAACTGCTTTGTGAAGGAAAGGTTTTGGTGGGAAGGAGATTAACACGAAAACTAAAGGAGGTACGGGTGAATACTGATGTTGTTCTGCTCACAGGTAGTGGGTACTTTTTAGTTGAGTCGAGTATGAGTTGATGGGGAGGGGTCAGTGGGGGTTTCAATCGTGAATGGAGAGAAAATACAGGAGAGTCATGTTGTTTGGGAGAGGCTTGTTTGGGCACTGTTTGTAGCGTATTGTCACGCAGTTAGAGGGAAAACGCTGATTATGGGATTAGAATTAACACTAGGCACGAATTAGCTGATGTATGGCTTAACAGTTTGCAAGTATTGAGGTCTGACCATATAGTCTAATGTTGATGTTTTTTATAATTCGTAGTGAACTCCTGACGAAGGGCTATGAAAAACCCGAAATGCATTGGGAACATGATCTACTACCACGGAGGATGTTTTTTATGTATACTTCGTGCTTCAGAAAAATGCTTGGAATGGCATATCTGCTGCATTTGAACCATTTTGAATTCATAAACATCTCCCTTGTGACAGGATAAAAACAATTGAGCTACATGAAACTTTAGAAATACTTGCAATAAAATTCTGTGAATGTGGAATATTCGTGGTATCTTTGTGATTTAACAAGGAGTAAGCTGTGCGTCCGGCATAGGAGTGTCACTTCGCTCCTGGTTTGATGTACTTTCAGAGCGTGGTTGCAGGGCAGAACACGATTCCGGGCTGCACGCGAAAAGTGGAAAAAAAAGGAACAAATCTCTTAGTGAAATATTGAAAAAATTGGTGTGCACTTTGTAACTCTATTTTGAAATGTATTATTGTTCTGCCCGTTTGACAAGTTGCACTCACGGATTATTGGTAAAACTGGATACAACAGCATCGGTCACATGTGAGACGCCTATTCAACATCTCATCCCAGGAGTGGGAGTTAATGAACTGCTATGTATAAAAACATGACGGATGATTCAGATTTGGACCATGTAAACATAACGAGTGCTAGCAGATGCAATTTGTTGACAAGCAAAAAATGTTTTTATCTCAGTTTAATGTGCCGCGTTTCATAATTGACATGTTAGATAACATCTACGGGTGGGCGGGGTATTCGAGTAAGGTGCCTTAGGAGGTCTTAGTAATAGGGCGTGGGTTAGCGTAATAATCCAGCATCAGTCAAATTGTAAACCAATGCCATTGTGATGTTTGAAGCAGTGCACCTTGGGAGTTGTAGGAACGTGGGTAGTGGAAGGTGAATTAATTGGTTGAATTGAAGGGGCGGAGACATGGCACATGAGTTGTAAAAAGGGAGAGAGGAGGGTAGTGAGAGGTTAACTGCTTTGTGAAAGGAAAGGTTTTGGTGGGAAGGAGATTATCACGAAAACTAAAGGAGGTACTGCTGAATACTGATGTTGTTCTGCTCACGGGTAGTGGGTAATTATTAGTTGAGTCGAGTATGAGTTGATGGAGAGGGGTCAGTGGGGGTTTCAATCGTGATTGGAGAGAAAATACGGGAGAGTCATGTTGTTTGCGAGAGGCTTGTTTGGGCACTGTTTATAGCGTATTGTCACTCAGTTAGAGGGAAAACGCTGATTATGGGATTAGAATTAACACTAGGCACGAATTAGCTGATGTAAGGCTTAACAGTTTGCAAGTTTTGAGGTCTGACCATATAGTCTAATGATGATGCTTTTTATAATTCGTAGTGAACCCCTGACGAAGGGCTATGAAAAGCCTGAAATGCATTGGAAACATGATCTACTACCACTGAGGATGTTTTTTATGTATACTTTGTGCTTCAGAAAAAGGCTTGGAATGGCATATCTGCTGCATTTGAAACTTTTTGAATACATAAACGTCTCCCTTGTGACAGGATGAAAACAATTGAACTACATGAAACTTTGGAATACTTGCAATAAAATTCTGTGAATGTGGAATATTCGTGGTATCTTTGTGATTTAACAAGGAGTAAGCTGTGCGTCCGGCATAGGAGTGTCACTTCGCTCCTGGTTTGATATACTTTCAGAGTGTGGTTGCAGGGTAGACCACGATTCCGGGCTGCACGCGAAAAGTGGAAAAAACAGGAACAAATCTCTAGGTGAAATATTGAAAAAATTGGTGTGCACTTTGTCACTCTATTTTGAAATCCTTAAAATAAAGGCAAACTCGCTCCAAGAGGCCTTTGCTCAATTTTCAATTAGGTTAAGCTTTTTTTATGTGTTGATTCTTGTCTACCTTCTTATCAAATATGAGCATGAATTTTATAAAGCTGGAGTTCAATCTTGTTTTAGTTTGATTCAATGCCTCAATGTCAGATTGTCCGCTGGTCCGTACTGACAGTTGATTAAACAGTTTCCGAAGCATGTTGCATTGTTCTTTAAAAAAGTCAGGCAAATACAAAGAATGTGTAATAAAGATTCCTTTGTGGCTCCACAAAGTCTAGAGCTGTGGTAAAGTCGGAGGAGGGCCAACGTTGAGGGGATGCCAAACCTGTGTTGTAAAAATGTGCTCTTTAGTACTCTGGAAAAGCAAACTTCAAGGTAGGGTTGTTGTTTAAAATGGTCTATGTGGGGCGTGGCCAAGATGGCGAGAGCTAAGACGTGCTTTGTCTTCTCTCCTCCACCCGCCACCTTACTGCACCGGCCTCCGGGCCTATTCAGCACGGAAGACAGACGACCCGCTTCCCACGACACCCAGGCTCCCGCTCTCACCTGCAGAAGTGCTTTTCCCGGTCCCTGTAGCGGTGCTCGTGGCTGCTGGCCCGAGCCTGATCCGGGCGCCGGAGAGCAGATCGAGGTGCCGGACGGCGAGGCCATGGCGGAATCAGCGGGCGCGGAGACCGTCGCTCACCTGCAGCATCAACCCAGGGGGTCTCCCGAGGCACCGGATTGACAGGCGGGGACGAGGGAAGCCGGCGACGAGAACTCGAGCACCAGAGCGGACTGGGCGGCGGCCATTTCCGCGGGACCCGGGGAGAGCATCGACCCTGACCGAGCGCACTGAGGCCAGCAGTCGAGATACCGGGAGGCATTTCGGCCTTCAGCCACGCAGGATCCCCGAGGAGGCGGCGGAGGCGGTGAGTCGGACCACCAGGCTTGCATCCTGCTGTGCATCTGCCTACCCGGGGCCTGCTGGACGCGCCCGATCTGCTCTACGCTGTGCAATGGGCCTCCCTAACTCGTAGGCTCCTGGCTGTGGCCCTTGCTTTCCACCTCCGACGCCGAGTCCTCCCGCCCCGCTACGCAGACATCATTAACCCACGGTGTCTGCTGGCCAGGGGGTGAGGACGCTCACTGAAGGCCACAAACTGGGCGCCATTCTACGGGCTCCGGAACGCAACACGACCCTTCAAGGGGGGTCTGGGACTGGTGTGGTGCGGGGCGGGCCCTCGGGGGGAGAATCGGCCTCTGGCTCTGTGGAACTTTACTGGGAATATCTGTGGCGAGCCTTGCTGATGCTGCCGCCCTTTCTTCTGCTGTGACCCTGCTTATTTGAGCCCTCCTGGTGGCACCCAAAACGCACTGCGCCATAAGGCACTCATCCTGCGGCTTCAGGCCTCTAACTATGCACTTAGTCATGGCTCGTGGGGGAGAGTCCGCTGGAGCGGGATACGGGAGACGCAGCAGCTTGGGCCCCTTGCCACCGGGCCCTACGATGCACTGGCCTTCCTGGCACTGGAGATGCCGCCTTGCACCTCTCATCGCTGGGCTCTTGGGGGCGAGTACAGCGAGCACAGTACAGCAAGTAGAGCCCTAGCCTGGATCTCCCTACCGCATTGATCTGCCGCCTTCCCGGGTGTGGTGACGCATAGCTGAGTACCCCCGGGCCTCATTCCCCGGGCCTCCCTTGGAACTTTCCCTTAGCGTGTTACGGCCCTCCCTGGGCTCCGACAGCACAGCCGCCCTAACTTCCACAACAGGTCCGACTGACCATTTCTGGCTGTGTCCCTCCACGTTGGGTGCGATTCCGTGTTGACGCTCACAGACTAGACCCCTAGGTACTAGTAGGGACTTGCTGAGGTAACAGACGCGGGGTTGCTGTTCCTTCGCCCTAGATCGCCCCCGGGCTGCTGGAACCAGTGCTGCGGAGCTGCCGAGCATGACATCTACCAGGAGTAGGAAAGACAAGTCGGCCACCAGAGAGAAATCGCTCAAGGACTTATTTGCTAAAGCACAAGGAGGGGGACACGGGAACACGGAGCAGCCGAGCTCAACAGCGCAGATGGTAGCCTCCGCGGAAGCACCAGTGACACGAGCCTTTTTGGAATCCCTATTCGCTGCCCTGCGAGATGACCTTCAAACCGTAAAGCGAGATCTCACAGCAGAGATCAAAGACATCTGCAAAGATGTGGACGACATAGGGGAGAGGGTGGCAACCCTGGAAGACAGAGGCGATGCCCGAGATACAGAGCTGGCGGCCATGCAGCAAGAGGTGATCCGGATACATGAGCAACAGGTTGATGTGCAGTCCTATCTGGAGGACCTCGAGAATTGCTCCCGCCGCCACAACATTAGGATCCGAGGGGTGGGTACCAACGAGGAAGCCGGTTATATTTTCACCTATGTACGAGAGAGCTCTTTAATCATATCCTGGGCAACCCACTGGACGCTGAACTGAAACTAGACTGTGCACATAGGGTGGGCCCAACCAGAGCAGCGACGGCGCCACCAGCTGACATCCTGGTCTGTGTCCAGGACTTCAACACCAAGGAAGAAATCCTGCGTAAAGCCCGTTCGCTCCGGCAGATCTCCTTCCGCAACCAGACACCCAACCTTTACCAGGATCTCGCCGCCATCACGCTCCAGAAACGTAAGATCTTTCGGCCCATCACCGAGGCCCTCCGTCAACGCAATTTCACCTACTCCTGGGGCCACCCGTTCCGCCTGGTCTTCCGACACAATGGTAAATTGTACCAACTTCGCTCCCTGTCTGAAGCGAGCAAACTACTGGGGATCGCCCTCCCAGAGGACACAGATGAAGGGGAGCGCTCGGACCCCGGGCTCAGCTATGGCAGACCGTAATGGCAACAGCAGAGACGTCGATGCCGCACCCGGCGTCCGGACCCCACAGAGGTCAAGAAGGAACAATTGGCCGCTCTTGCGGCCATGCCGGAAGTCCTGGCATAGGCTGGGTGACTGAACCTGGCCATTATGCTGTATCCTTCCTTCAAAGTTTTGAGGGTGGGGGGGGCAGGGTTGCTACAAGCCACACAACCACCCAACGGACCCTTTCCCCGCTCATCCCCGGATGACGGACTTTGACCATATGTCAGACTCTTATTGGCGCTTGTTGCGCCTTGTTGTTTTATTGTCTTAAGAATTTTGGGTCTTTCTCTTGCCTCTTATCTCCCTCGCTCCTTTCCCAGCTTTCCTATTCCAAGGTTACCCCTGGTCCACAGCGTGTCATTACTTTTCTGTCCCTACATCGGCCAACATGGAGTTCTTTATCGGTCCTGTCAGGGTACTTGCTTTGCAAGGGCCTTCGTTTGGCATTGCCCCCCCCGAGGTCTAGATGCCATTATCCCCGGTTAAGATGCTCACTCTCAATGTGAGAGGACTTAATAATCCCGTCAAATGGAGGGCACTCCTCTCATACTTGCCTTCTACAAGAGATGCACTTACTTCCCAAGGATTGTCACAGACTCCGGTCCCGCACCTTCCCAACACAATTCTTTTTTTCTAGAACCACCAAGACAGCGGGGGTGGCTATACTGGTTTCGAAGGGCTTTCAGGGGAGGGTGGTACAAAAGGGTGTTGAGATCAAGGGCAGACTTCTTATGTACAATTTTCCATAGGGGGCACACGTTGACGGTGGGGTCTATCTACGCACCCAACGACGGTCAAGAATGATTCCTACACGAGGCTCTCACTGAGGCGATGGCCACTCAAGACCGACACATTTTGATAGGGGGGACCTTAACCTGGTGTTTGACAACGACATGGACTGATCGGCGCAGCGCACTAGCCAGGTAGGCGCTCTCTCTCATGCAGGACGTACTAGATTGCAGGATCTGGGCCTCACGGACCTGTGGAGACACCAACACCCTCAGTCACGGGAATTTTCATATTACTCCAACGCCCACAAAACATATGCTAGACTAGATTACTTTTTAGGTTCCGAGACTCTTCAGGACGCCCCGCTTTCGACTGACATATTGGTGGCGACTCTGTCTGACCACGCCCCAGTACTAGTCACTTTAGCTATTCCACAAACAGCCGCCGACCAGACACTCGCTGCTTTGGGTCACTCTACTACACCAGCCAGACACTGTCGCTCAGATACAGCGAGCTCTCGATAATTATCTATTGCATAACGATAACCATGACACGGCCCTTTCCACCCGGTGGGAGTCCCTCAAGGCGGTAATTCGGGGAGAAATAATAGCCATATCCTCCGCTGACAATGCGGATCGTCGGAAGAAACGGGAAGAACTGACAAGAAAAGTCCGCGAATTGGAACAGATGCACCAACGCACCGGGGCCCCACGTGTGTGGAGACAGTTGACCACTGCTCGGACGCAATTGGCAGCTTTAGATGGGGACAAGGCGGAATGCGATGCGCTTGCGACACTCCTTTTATGTTGGCGGGGACAAATGCGGACGACTGCTCGCACACAAGCTTCGGGAGGCTCGACAACGGGAAGGGGTTCGGGAGGTCAGGGACCTCACAGGAACACTGCACTCAGACGATGCAGCTATCGCCGAGACTTTCCGTGATTTCTATGCACAGCTTTATGATGAGCAGCCTTTGGAGAGGGTGGATATAGATGCTTATCTCGCCCAGGCTCGCCTGCCAGTCCTCACGCCGTAACAGGCTGCTCACATAGAGAGGGAAATCAGGCCCGAGGAAGTTATATCCGCTATCGCCCGCCTGAAGCTGGGCAAGTCACCGGGCCCCGATGGCTACACCACGGCCTTTTACAAACAGTTTTGCTCCACGCTCACTCCCTTACTCACCCTTACTCTTTAATTCTTTCGCGGCGACAGGGACAATTCCCTCCTCCATGTTGGAAGCGGCAATCGCTGTTATTCCAAACCAGGGAAAGACAGGTCGATCTGCGGGTCTTATCGACCCATTTCGCTCTTAAATATTGACCTGAAGCTGTACACAGGGATACTGGCTACGCGCCTTGGCCCTTACATGCAGGGGCTCGTGGACCCTGACCAGGCTGGATTCATTTCACAGAGGCAGACAAGCGATAACACCAAACGAGTGACACATATTATAGAAAAGGCCTCCCGCATCCCTGGTGCTTACATGCTCCTAACCATAGACGCAGAGAAGGCCTTCGATCAGGTCCATTGGCCCTATCTCGAGCAGGCACTGATATGCGTCGGTATTGGAGACAAAATGCGGACGCACATCTTTAACTGTTACCGCTTTCTTACAGCCACAGTACGAGTCAATGGTCACACATCCACGCTGTTCCCTATCCGTAGGGGCACGAGGCAGGGGTGCCCTCTGTTGCCCTTGCTTTTCGCCCTCTACATGGAACCTATGGCGCAGAGAGTCAGGGACCATCCCCACATCACGGGTATCCTCTTCGGCGGGGACACGCACACTATAAGTCTATACACGGACGACGTCCTGGTCACTCTCACAAACCCTTCGGCTGCCTTGGGGACCTTCTTGGAGGAACTAGACTCCTTTGCGAGAGCGTCCGGCTTCAAGGTCAATCTGACTAAATCAACGGCGCTGAATCTATACTTGCCACCACAAGTACAGGCGGACCTCCAGGCACGTCATCCACTGCAATGGTCCGATGAGACGGTCCCCTATCTGGGCATACAACTAGCCCCGACCTTGCAAGCCATGAGGAAAGCCAATTACTCTCTCCTCCAAACGCACATTCGCTCGGCACTACAGCGCTGGAAACATTACCCAATCTCGTGGCTAGGCCGTGTCGCGGCCATTAAATGACGATCCTCCCCAAAATGTTGTACCTTTTTCAAACGCTCCCCCTACCACCTCCTACGGGCTGGATACAAAAGGTGCAGTCAGACCTCTCCCTCTTCATCTGGCAAGGGCGTAAGCCGAGAATGAAACGGCTAGTGAGCTTCCTCCCACCTCACGAAGGAGGCCTCGGAATCCCTGACCTCACGCTCTACTACTACGCTACGCAGCTCCGATACCTGGTCGAATGGAGCCGAGCCGAATCCGAGAAACATTGGCTCTTCCAAGACCGAGCAGTAGCCGGTACGTCTCTTATGAAAATTCCTTTTCTTCCGAAACCTCATCGCCCACCCAATCTATACGCCTCACAAGTGACGCGCACAACCCTTACCGTCTGGGACCGGACCAACACACGACATGCCCTGACGACCTTTCCTTCCCCGCTCACTTCCTTTTTTGATAATTCAGACTTTAGCCCCGGGATGGGCTCGCAGACCTTCCCGCTGTGGAGAGAAGCTGGCTGCCGAGCCTTATGCCAACTATTTGACAATGGCGATATTATCCCCTTCTCGCGACTCAGGGCCGATTATGGCCTTCCTGAATCTGAGAGACTGCGCTACTTACAGGTACGTCATTGGGAAATGCATCCTGATAACCGAACTCAAGCGACTAGACTTCTTACCCAGTATGAACGATGGCTCATCACGTGGTCCTCAGACAAAAAGTTAATCTCGGACATGTACAAACTACTATTATCCAGATACACCCATACCTATCATGCTGGACACGTACGCTGGGAGAGAGACCTGGGACGGAATCTTAGCTCCAAGGAGTGGGAGGGTGCATGCCATAGGGCGCGCCACACAGCGACCCACGTCGGTCTCACCGAAACATTCACCAAGCTTGTATATTACTGGTACTATACCCCGGAAAGATTACACCAAGTAGATGCCACACAGAGTCCTGACTACTGGAGAGGGTGTGGGAAGAGGGGCACGCTGATTCACCTTTTATGGGACTGCGAATATCTCCAGACTTACTGGGCGCATGTCCTTGATGAGATCGACAAACATCTGACACAGAACTCCCTAGGCTCCCTGCGTATGTCTTGTTGGGGGTGCCAAATCCGCTCACTTACCCCCTGAAATCTAGACGGGGGAAACAGATAGCTATAGCCCTAGGCACAGCCGTTCAACACATATTGATACACTGGAAGACCCCCCGCATCCCCGCACACACTGGGTGGTACCAGCGATTGTGGCATGTACTAGGCAAGGAAAAGATTTCTCTTACCCTGGCTGGGAAGGGCTCTTCCTTTGGCGATCCTTGGCAGCCGTTCCTCACCTTGTTGGCCCCAGAATTCAGAGAGCTCTACTGTCCGATATATCTGCGTCTCTTGCACCTCACCGCACCGGACCACACCACATAGTTTATAGTAGCCCCATGCACGTCCATACGCTCCATGTGGCGATGTTCTGAAATAATGGATCGGGGGAGGGTGGGGGGTGGCCCCTCTTAGGTCTGTCTTCCCTTTCTTTCTTTCCTTTCTTTCTCTTGGGTGGCGGGTGGGAAGGTATTTGATATTTGGTATGTGTCGTTTTTATATTTTCAAAGCGTCTCCTAGCAGACCCGGTGGGCCCTGCGTGGCTCGTTCCTGGTCGTTTGTGTCTTGCATTATTCAATAATAATAATAAAAAGATTTAAACCTAAAATGGTCTATATATAAATAATTTGCCAAGCATGACCACGTTTTACTAGAGTCTCCTTGTCCTCCAGCACCGATTGTTTATGTAGCACATTGTTCATAGTTTTTTTTAAAAGATGGTTGACATTGGCTGTGATCATAGATTTTCCACTTGTAGGGCTCTTATGGAGTCCTCCAAATAGTTTTAATAGGTAGTCTGACCATGTGGGATGGTCTAAGGTATCCTGTAGAGCATTAGGCACATTTCCAAGAAGGAGCATCTGCTTGCTAGGTCTTGTCTGACCAGGCCCAACTTGAGACAAACTTTGGCATGTGATGTGTGCTCTGGAGTCTGAAGATAGACCTATACGTTTTAGGTATTAGTAGGTCCAGTAATGCAGCATGCTTGCCCTCATTATTTCACATCCATATGTGATAGAGGGAAAAATGTGGTACTCATAGCTATTAGAAGTGGGCTGAACGTGGGCCCCCCACATTAATTTTGTTATTATATGGAATGCTGTTGTCAGTGCCACAGTTTTGGACTTCATTAGTTGGCTGTGTGCAATGTATGAGCCCTTTTGTCAATGATAACTCCTAAGTATTTGTACTTCATTTCATTTTCAAGTGTTTCACGATTGATGGTCCATGAACCTGGATTGTTGATTTTTCTTCCTATTTTGAATGTCTAGGTTTTACCAAGGTTGATGACCAATTTAGATTTAATTGTAAAGGCGGGCAATGTGTCAAGTATAGTCTTTGGAGGCCTACCAGCATCTTACTGAGTAATAGGAGGTTATCTGCATAAATGGAGTTTCCACTCAACACTTTTAATTCTCCTTACAGGAGAGTTACAAGAATTACAAAGCAACCTGTTCTAACATCTTTTCTATGATGGGCTTCATTCCCTCCTCTGTTTCTTGTGAAAGTTTATATTGTCGAATTCCAGAATAAACTGTGTGTGGTTTGACCTATATTCTCACTGGATTTGCACTTTTTTATCAGTTTTATTTTTTCCCCTGTGAAATCCCATTCCCCTTCTTTCCCAGTATGTCATAAATCATGAGGAAAGTCATCTTTTGTAAGAACTGGAAACAACTGAACTCTTTATTCTTGTGATTTTATTTTAAATTCTGAGGGGCTTATTTACAAGCCCCTTGCGCCGCTGGTACGTCACTTTTTTCCATATTAAAAGTGGCGTACCTGTGGTGCAAGGGGCTTGTAAATAAGCCCCTGAGTCTTCATCTTGAGTTTCAACTGCAGCACCACCTGGTGTACAATAAATCATGAAATTCATCATGCAAAGCAAGTCTCTGGTATGTAAACTAACAGGACTTGAATCACATAATATGAATTTATGTATGGGTCTACCTCTATGACTGCACAAAGCACACAATCCTCCCTCCCCCACAGGCACTGTCATTGCAAATGTATTCTCATCTGGTGAGACTGGGTAAATCATAGCTTAGAATCAATGGATTCTTCTGATAACCTGGGTCATATGGCATCTTGTTTCTCATATTTTACGGCAACACTGGAGCTATGAGCATGTTCATATGAAACTGTCCCTGATTTTGCACATTTTGCATAGAAGTCTGTTGGGCGGGGGTAACAAACTGTATCTGAATTTGATTTGCGTTTTGCTCCATCTGGGGCAACAATTATTTTGAATGTGATCTTGAGTCTGTCTACATTTGAGCTTGAAGTGCTCAATTTTCCACAGATGTGACAAGCAGTGCTCTCGTTCATCAAACTGACATTGGCATTGATTCCAGAATTCTTCATAAACCCTCAGCGTCATTCCGTGTTCTCACTCCTTCCATCCCATTCATACCAGGATTTTCAGGCTGCACAAAATCTGAATCAGAATTCATCATCTGATTTCTATTGTTTCTCTGAATCTGCTTCGTCTGCTCAGTCATCAAATTCTCTTTGACCTTTTTCTGCTTTGTGTCAAAACGGTAATTGTCATACTTCAGTATCTTGTCAAAACTCTTAGTGTGCCAGCAGATTATACTCTGCTGAATATGAGATCTTAGCTCTGGATGCAAACCCACAACAAAAGCTGATACAAATACACTAATGTCTTCCTGTTTGGGCTCTTCAACTCTGCTGTACCTATTGTAGATCTGCATAAGCCTCCCAAATTAAGCATACACTGACTCCTTTGGCTCTTGTGTGACTTTCATTATTTTTGCCTAATCGACTTCCTTCTTTGGCACCATTTCTTTTTAAATGCTCCATCACTGCTCTGTATTTTTCCTTATCCAAATCAACTGGAGTCCTATTAGGAGTATTAGGCGGAACCCCTGCTGGTTCTTGTGTTGGACATGCAACTGCCGTGCTACATTCTGCCCACAAATCACTAGGAACAATAATTTGAAACAACGTATCCAAATCAGTTCAAAGCACCTTCAAAACTGTCACCAATCTGTCAACCTCTTTTTACCATTTGCCAGGTTCCTCTCATTTGGAACATTTGTTGTAAAAACATAGAAATCACTTGTGGAACAAGGAACATGCACGCAATTCCCTCCATATATTTCTCGTAAAGGAAATCAATTCTGGTTTTGGATCACTCATGACCACATTTGTCTTTCTTTTCTGTGTCAATATTTTTCTTTTTAGAACTAACCTTCTTCCTCTACTTGCTATTATCTTTTCTGAAACCCCTTCAATCTTTTATGCACTCAACAAAGTCTTTTATGTGAGCTTGCAAATTTATTAGACCCATGTCTGCTATTTCTGCTTCACTCCATTCCATTTTGTATTTTTTCTGCATGCTCCTCGTTCTGCTCCACATTCATCTGCTAAATCTTTAAGATTATTGTGTGCCTCATTTGCACACCTTGCTGCTTACTTAATCAAGCATTACAATTGATCTGGTTTATATATTAGTATTCTGTCCAAACAAATTGGTCCCTGTAAAATTTCTCCAAATTCACTTTTCAAATTAGAAATGTTAATTCCTCTCCTCTCAGGTGATGTGGTAGCTGCTGGTTCTACAACAGAAACCACTGCATCCACAGCAATTGTTATCCGACTGGGTCCAGGTAAAGCTGGCAGAGTACTCTCAAGTGGAGTACTTGCACTTACAATATTACCTGCACTTGGTTGCTGCTCCTTGACCCTTATCTGAATCAATTTCCTTATTTTTGTTTTTGCCTATCACTTTCGAAATCCTCATCTTTCTCTTTATCTAACTCATTAAATATTACAGAGAAAACTCTTATCCTTTCATGTCCTCTCTCCATGCTCTTTTCTGAATGCCCAACTTGGATTCCATCCACTGGCTCATTGAGTTTTTGAACTGACTTCATTTTCTTTCTCACCTTCGCTGTGACCATTCAATCCAAATCATTCAGCGCTTGATATTGATTAGGACTAAGTTGCAGCTTTCTCTCACACATTGTGTGTCATAGGACATCAAGCTATCTAGTATTAAAGGTACACATTAAAGGAAATTGCATATCCTTGTCACCAGAGGTATACTCATGCCAGTCTTTTAACCACACACATGTATAAAGTCAGACATCCATCAACATTTTGAATGCAGGTGGGCCTTCAGGAGGAATTTTCTGTCCCTCCATAACAGGCACACTAGGTGCTTCAGGCTTTTTCAATACAACATCCATTATTTTCACTCAAAATAATCCAAAAACCTCAACAAATAAACAGGCAACAACCATTACCAGTGCAGCTATAGCAAAAGTCAGTCACAGCACAGCTACATAGGCAACCAACCATTGAAAGAGTGACTCCGTGATGACATCTCACCAATCCAAGCACGACTCTCAGCCAATTGCAGCTCGACTTTTCCACCATGAATAGGGAAACACACTACAATGCTTTTCACTACCAAACACACACAAATAAACAATTAAAAACATGTCCGCTCAGCCTAAACAGCAGAGAATCAGGAGATTCAATGGAGAGAATCTCACAAACAGTAGAAATTATACTAGTACCTTTGCGGCACTTGTTAATCACGAATTCACACTATAGCAGACTACCGCCCAGCCATAATCTTTTATTATTATTTATTTATTTATTTATTTATTATTTATAATCTTCCTCATCCTAGATTGTGCTTACTCTCGTGCACCAAAGAGCATGTGAAACTAACCGAAATTAGGCACAAATAACTTGGAAGAAAACTGCGTAATTCAGAGGAATCCCTAACCATTGTGAATGTAGCACCATGCAAATCACTCTACACGTTGTAGACAAGTTTAACAAAATATTGAGATCCTAGATTACGACGAATCTGATTACTTTAACCAGCAAAAAACAAAATCAAAACCTTTAAAATGAATTTTACAAATATGACAAATACATCAAAATCACAGTAATTAAATCACCAACTGAACCAAGAATCAACAGCACAAAACTAAAGATCTCCATGAAGTATAAAGTTTCATAGCTCAACACAAATCTCACACTCACCTACCTATCACTGTGGGATTTGCATCTTCAAAATACCACCATCACCCAAAAGCACTCACAATTTATTCCACCCTACTAATACTCACAATACTTTTTAGTCAGTGTTACACCTGTCATCCTTAGGGCGGTCCTCCCCAGAACAATTTACCTGCTTACCTCCTCTTTTTGCTGTATCGTTTTGTTGGTCTTAGTACTCTGAGCACTTTACCACTGCTGACCAGTGCTAAAGTGCATGTGCTTCTCCCCTAAAACATGGTAACATTGTGTTTGCAGAATTGGCATATTTAATTTACTTGTAAGTCCCCTATAAACGGGTATACCATATGCCCAGGGCCTGTAAATTAAATGCTACTAGTGGGCCTGCAGCACTGACTGTGCCACCCACATATTAAGCTTTTCAAACCTGTCTCACTCCTGCCACTGCAGGACCAGTGTGTGCAGTTTACGGCTGCTTCGACTTCACATTTAAAACCCTTTGCCAAGCCTCAAACACTCCTTTTTTACACATGAGGTAGGCCCTTGGTAGCTAATAGGGCAGGGTGATCTGTAAGTAAAAGGTAGGACATGTACTTTTAAGGTAGTGAAATACAGTTTAATTATTTTTTCACTACTCTGAGGCCTACTCCTCTCAGAGGTTAACATTGGCATTTCCTTAATATACTTTAAAGCTGTAATTCCTGATTAGAAAGGAGTAGCTATATCTTGTTTAATATCTTTGGAATTGTAATGATACATCCTCATTACTAGTAAAGTTGGATTAAACATTATTATTTTAGAAATGGTAATTGTAGAAAGTGGGCATTTCTATTCTCTTACTGCTCTGTATGCCTGCAGCATTTCTCCAATACACCCGGGATGGGTGACAGCTTCGCTTTGTGCATTCCCTCTAGACAGCCACAAACACAGGAAGGTTAGATGTGTATGAGCACTCCTCTGTATTCTGACGGCCCTTCCTGGGCAGGAAAGGAGGAGTTGACATTTACAACTGAATAAGTAATGTCCTGTCCCCACACACAGGGCTGATTTGCCCCTACTGATAGTCTGGAACCAGGGCTGGGAAGAAAGGGCTCTTGTGCACTTCAAAGACCCTTCTTTGAAGTCATCCCCACTTCAA
This sequence comes from Calotriton arnoldi, assembly GCA_963921515.1. NCBI lineage: Eukaryota > Metazoa > Chordata > Amphibia > Caudata > Salamandridae > Calotriton > Calotriton arnoldi. Next base: position 684,859 of record CAWUFW010002066.1, read on the forward strand.
AGGAACAACTGGGAATAAGTACCGGGTCTCTGACCCTACAAAGTCAGTACACTACTGGACCTGTGACGAACATTGTCAGGAAGAAGGACTGCTATGCTGCTACAAGGACTGTTACACTGTACTCTGGAAGGACTGCTTTTATGCTCTGAGGTTCCGCCTGTTGGTTGCTGTTGCTGCTGCTACCCTCTGCCCTGCTGAGGAAAAGGACTGGACCCATCTCACTTGAAAACAGAGTGACTCCAAGGGCCTGCAGACATGCCCCCTGTTCTGAAGTCTCAGGGCCTTCAAAGACTTCCTTCAACCCTGGAACAGCACTTCAACTGTGCCATCTGTGATTCCTGCCTTGCCAAGTGGTGCCAACCAATTCACGGGACCTTGGAAGTGACTTTTTCATCTGCTGATCCAGCTGAAATCATGCATTGGTGTTTTTTTTTTTTTGGTCCTCATTTTACCATGGCTACTGCACTCTGGGCCGTTTACAAACACCCTCGATCCATCTGTGGCCCATGCAGTTTCATACTCCTAGCCTCCACGGCGCTGGTCTTTTTATAAGGGGGGGGCGGGAACCGCCTCCACCCAGTCCATGGCCTGGTGTAATCATTGGACCAGATATCAAAGTAAGTGACCCTCCAGGAGCATTTGTCATAGAGCCCTATCCTGACCACTTCAAATAATCCCCCCAAAGCTCTTCTGACTGTCGTGGGTTACATTTGATGTCTATATTACATGTCCATTTTACTACACTTAACCAGGCTGTAGGGTGTGGAGGGAGGGGGTCCAACCAGTATTTACAAATCTCTCACCTGGCCAGGAGCAGCAAATAAAATACTAAAGCCCTTTGCTTATTATTTAAGATAAATTGAGAGACACTATTCACCCCAAGAAGCACCAATGTTTCAGACAAAACTATATTCTCTCCTAGAATGGCCCTAATGGTGACTTCAACAGTCTTCCAAAATTCTTTAATCACTGGACATGTAAAAAAAACATGAACATCATTAGCCCTTAAAAGACTGCACCTCTTACAGCAGGGAACCGGTTGTAGCACGAACTTGGCCAATATTTGCGGGGTCCAGTACAACCTGTTGGATGACAAAAAAATGATGACGTTTAAAATTAGCAGGTGTTACTGTAGCGTAAAGTAATTTCAAGGAATCTATCCACAGGGATTGTATGTTGCCTTCCTGCAGAGTATTTGTCCAAATCACGGAAGGAGCCTTCAATTTCTCTTCTTCTGCCTCCAAGAACTGTCCATACCATTTTGCCACTTCTTTGACACTCAGACTAGTATCCTGGAGTCCCCTGTACCCCCTACAACCCCTACATCCTCTACGACGGTTGAAGACCATGAAGTGAGCCTCATGTACTTGAACCTGGAGAGCTTATTACCGGTCCTGATATTTAATACCTCCCAAGGAATCATTCTTCCTGATGTTAACAGGTCTCCCCATTTCGTTATCCCCGCCTGCTTTAAAGGCAGACTCAAGGCATCTTTCAGGCAGTCTGGTGTTCCTGGGGATTCCCAAATTGGGGAAAATTCTGAGAAATAACCAATCTTTAGTGACCGTCTCACTACAAGCCACAGTCTTAGTGCAGATTTTAAAACTTTAACCTGACTTTTTAAAAGAATTTTTGAGCTCCGAATTTATATAAAAAAGCTTCAGAGCTCACATCTTTGGTCATTTCTCCCAGTATTAAACCCCAGGTGGTGCCGATGGGCTTCCCTGCCAGCATACAAATGTTTTTAAATTGGAAGGCCATGCAGTAGAGTCTAAGGTCTGGCAATGCTAACCCGCCCTTCTTAAGGCTACTCCGTAGTTGTTTCCATGAGAGACAACCCCCCCGGGATGCCCAGATGAAACTCGATATTTTCCCCTGTATTTTGTTAATTTCATCTTTAGGGAAGCTGAGTGGTATGCAGTTGAAGAGGCATGTTAGCTTCGGGAGAACAGACATTCTTACCAAGTTAACCCTCCCTTAAATGGACATGGGTAAGTTCTTCCACCTAGCTAGTTGCCTATTTACCTCCTTCATCACTCTCTTCAAGTTACGGGAAGGAATATCATCAATTTTATCTGTGATAACTATCCCCAAATATTTAATCTCTGTGCACACTCTGCCGCCCCATTCTTCCATATTCCAACCCATCACTTCTGTCTTTGATAAATTTACTGAATACCCAGAAAACACCCTGTATTCAGTTGTCAGTTGTTCCATCCTAATTAATGTTTGAGCCGGATCAGAAGTGTAAATTATCAAATCGTCGGCATAAAGTGCGATTTTACTGCGTGTAGGAAGCTGGTGTATGGGGATAATCTGATCATCTGTTCTTAGAATGTGCGCCAGAGGTTCGATGTATATATCGAAAAGGAGGGGAGACAGGGGACAACCCTGTCTTGTCCCTCTATGAATATTAAAACTCCTTGTCAAGGAGCCATTCAAGAGGATTTTGGCCGTAGGGTGCTTGTATAGTTTTTTCATTGCCCTGATAAACTCAGTACTAAAACCCATTGTGCCTAAAACGGCCCAAAGAAATGCCCAGCTGACACAATCAAAAGCCTTGGCGGCGTCTATAGTGATCACCGCCAACGGGATCGATCGAGCAACTGCTAGGTCTATTGTTCCTATTAGTGACAGCGTGAGTTCTTGTATTTGTCTCTTCGGGACAAAACCTTTCTTGTCTATATGTATCAGCTGGGGGGCCACCTTGGCCAATCTCCCGGCCAAAATGCCCGTGTAAATTTTAAGATCTACATTCAGTAGGGAGATTGGCCGATATGAATCAGCCCTCCTCGGGTCCTTGGCAGGTTTTAAAATCAAGGTGATTATGGCCTCTCTCCAAGAGATCGGGGTCAGCCCTTCCTCCTTATAGACTGAATTAAATAGAGCTTTCATTTCCGGCACTATCTCATCAACTATCAACTTATAAACCTCGGCCGGTATGCATCGGTGGTTTTGCACCGATCAGAACCGATGCATATCCCTTTAGCGTTGACGAAGCTGCTACTTGATTACATTGATTCAATAAACCGCATGGCTCGGCTACAACTGAGAGTGTGACTCGATGATGACACATCACCTGCTTTGTAAAGGGGTTAGTCGACAAAGCCTTCATCGACTGCACAGACTGGAACCTATGCATCGCCTCCATCTATGGGATTGACAATGACGCATAACCTTCTCTGCTTTTCACATCGAGTCTTCAACATCAACGCTTCCTCCATCGAAGGTACTTTTTCAGCGGGCCCTGCGTGAGTCCTGTACCTGGCCTGTCCTCCATTGTGGTTGGGCTGAACTTTGAATTTACCCAGGTCTAGTGCCACCAGATATATCCAGTTGATGCTTTATGAATCTTTAAAAATCCATACCTGGTTCTACTTATGGGATATTTGTTGTTTTGGTCTTGTCTTAATCATAAAATTTGAATCTATTTTTCTAACCTTGTGTGGAGTATTTTTATGGTGTTTTCATTGTGTTATGTGCATGTCAATGTGGACAAATACTTTGCACATTGTTTCTTTAGATAAGCCTGACTGCTCTGTGCCAAGCTACCAGAGGGTGACCACAGGTGTTAGAAAGTGATTTATTAGTAACAATAAATACAGACCTACCACTAGTAATAAGGCCACAAACACAATAAAAGGGTCAGTCTAGGTCTCAACTAATTATTCCCTTGCTCAACTGGCATGTTTAACTTAGGAGACAGGTGTGTAAAGCATTTAAAAACACCAATACATTAAACAAGTAAGACAAAACACCCAATAAAATCCAACAACAATTTATAAACATAGGTTATATTTATATGAACAAATAGACACACAAATTATAAAAATCCAGTATAGGGAACTGGAGATATGATTTTCTAAAGAATAAACACTTTCTTGTGCTTAAAAGCCCAAAGTGCCACTTTGGGACATCTGGTCACTCTTGACCGGGACAAAGTCAAAGTTTGAGGCCAACTACGATAGAGCCCTCATCAGATACACTAAGCAGGAAGCCACGGTCAAAATGTAACCTTTGCACTGGTCATTTTTCTGGAGCTTTTTCTCTCAACATCGAGCGAGGCTCCTCGTCATGCTGGGTTTCGAGTCGACGATGGCGGTTTAGTTCAGCGTGAGGACTCAGTGAAATCCTGGAATTCTTGAGGTCCAGAGCTTTCAGCGGGATAAACCTGAAATCCAGGCTGCGTCACGGTTCAACGACGGTGGCTTCACTTTTGTTGACGGGTCAGTCACCTTATAGAACTTTTTTACAAAAATTCTCCAAACCTCTGATTCTCCTTCCGAGTGGTCCTTTTGGGATTCTAACAAGTCCACAACACATATCCAAGGGTCTAGAGGTTTGAGATGGTCCTTGGGTTGTTGGGACTACATTTCCCAGATGCACCTGGCCAGCTCCTTAAAAGTCTCCTGGACGCCTTACAGCTGGGATCTTCTTGGTGTAGATGGTGCAGGTGTAGCTCTTTTCACCTGTGGCTTTCACGGAGTCCATTCCTTCACTTCTTGAAGCAAGGCAAAATCCTTAGGGCGGTAGTTCCAAGTGTGCAGCAGGTGCTATAATTCAGAGTGAAATCCTTTGGGGTGAAGTCAGGATTCGGACAGGGAAGTCCTTCTTCTCCCTGTAGTTTCAGGCAGGGATCTGAGTTGCTTGGCAACTTTCCCATATTTATTCACAGTTCCTTGGCGTCAAGCAAGGGGGCTCCCCTGACTAATGGGATGTAGGGTGCCACCAATGTATATGACCACTTCCTCCAAAGTGTGGCATATTCTTGACCCAGAAAGTGCTGTTCTTCCAAAATCCAAAACGGAGAAACTCTGTCCTGGAGGGTTAGATCTGGCTAAGCCAACCCACTATTGTGTCTAAGTTTTTCTAACACTCCCCTTCGAGCCCTTTCACTAATCAAATTAATGGGGCTCCTGTCTGGCTGGGGGTGCAGGATGTGGGGGTGAGCCTGTGCTGCCTTAAACTGTCCTTCCCTCTTTGAAGAACAGTTTGGCCACTCCACCCCATCCTGTCTTTTGCTCTGCAGCTTGCAGCTCTACTCCCACAGGAAATCCTTTGTCTGCAGTCGGGTCATTTCATACATCATTAAGACAGCTTGACTCAGCCTGGCAGAGGATGACCAATCAGAGCAGGGCTGCTGGAAGGGTGGGTTGTGGCTTACAGAAAAGAAAGGTATTTAACTTCTTTTCTGTGATAGTTATAATGAATCCAACAGTGGCAAGTTGTTGGACTTATCCTAACTATCATTTTGATACTTAGAAGTATATTATTAGCTACTTTCTTTCAATAGTTATGTTTTAATAAAATATTTCCATGTTATCCTATGGAATCATTGACTACAGTGGCAAAAAACGAAATTGGCAGTTTTTCCATCACCAGGGCATATAAAACATATGTTATAATGTTCCTGCTTATAGTCACAAGGCACCCTATCCCTGGGGCATCTCAGGGAGATCTTAGGGGCTTTATATGTAAAAATAAGGTAGTTTGAGACTTTGGAAGTACCTTTAGTTCCAAAGTCGAATTTGCATATAATTTTAATGTAAAAGCAGCCTGAAAGGCAGGGTTGCCTTCAAAATGACTTCAGGCAGCACAGTAGTGCACACCTAAGTGCATTAAGTCTACTGGGCTTCTAAACCTACTTGCCCTATTATATGAGAGGGACTTACAGCTAGGCTGTCAGAACAAATTATGATTAAAACTAATTAATATATACCTTATAATTATAGCACTGGCCCTGGGTCTGGTAAGCAGAGCCCAGGGCACAGTCAGAGTCAGTTATCACCAGTATCAATCAAATAAATGGGGGTGACCAGGGCAAAAAGGATGACTTTCTCACAACAGGTTATCATTTAGTGTGTATCTAGCTTACCCTGACTGGAGTGGTGGTTCCTGTTTGAACACAGTGCATACCTCTGCCAGCCAGAAACCCCATTTCTAACATTCAGGAACAGCACTGGAACACCAGGACTCAGCAATTAATCCAAAGGTGGATTTCAGGAATGCAGATAAAAATTCAGTCTAGGCATAGGGTCAAAAATAGTCTCGGAAATCATCTCTGAAACCAACTTCTGCTACCCCAAAAAACTGTGGGCGCGCTGTACCCCAAATAAATCTGCATCTAAATGGCATGCCCAGGTGTTGGGTGGATCAGGATGATGTTAACCTTGAATCATGAGCCAATGTGTCACAAAGACAAGGTTCAAAACAACATTTCAAAATACAGTAAATGAAAGGACTGTCTCAAAAAGTGAGTGCTAGAGTGGATGTTAGAAAAGCTATGAAGCTTTATTACAAAATTCAAATGATACAATACAGAAATAATAAAAAGTAGATGCATCAATAATCAAATTTAATGCGTAAAGTCATTGCAATGAAGGATCTCACTAATATGAACAAGGCAAAATCAAAGATAGACTAAGAGCCTAATTACGATGTTAGACACTGTCTCGGTCCTGGGACCGACTGACCTCTTGACGGCAGACCTGACATTAGGTTGCAACCGAACACTGTTCGGTCGCATTCCCACATTTCCCTATGGGAGCATGCATTACGGCCGTAAACCAGCCGTAGTACCTGCTCCCATAGGGAAATGGGAGGGGCTGTTCATCCCTGCACCCCGTGGCAGACACATCAAGGTGCCTGCCACGGGGTGCAGGGATCAACCTCGGCCCCCAACTGGAGGCTGCACACACAAGGGGGCCCTGCTGGGGGCCCCCCAAACACACTTTCCGGCATGGTTTCCAAGTCTTACAGTCTTGCATGGAAACCATGCCGGAAACCTTGCATCATAATCTCAAGGGTGGAAAGGCTTGCCCTTTGAGATTACGAGCCGGTTCCAACTGGCCGACGGGCTCCTTGAGCCTGTGGGAATCCAGCCGGAATAACTGGCCGATTTCAATTCCGACCAGCTGATACATAATCAGCCGGTCGGAATTGAAACTGACAATGGGGGTCAGAAAGCCTCCGACCGAAGGGAGGAGGCTTTACGACCTCCATCATAATCGCCCCCTATGTCTCAAATGTGCAGCAAAATCTGTAAGAAATTAGGCAGCATCCCTAGTAGAGACGAAAATAAACTGACTCACCCCAAGATACAAGGGTTTATATAGTGCTAGTTTCTCCCTGAGAAAGCATTGAAACTGCAAAATCATCATGGTGTGAGCAAAGAATTGCATTTTCAACAAATCAGTTTACAGTATTATGATTCGTCATACAACTCTATCATTTTAGCATTTACCCATTACATGCATATTGATTCAGCCCTTCTGGCTTAATGTCACCCGGAGAAGTCAGAACAAACCAGTTACATACACAACAGTGAACCATTGTGAATGAATGGAATACCGCGGGCAAGCATAAGCACCTTGAAAATATGTTACTAAAACTCTAGCAGGCTTTCTTCAAGAACAGCATCATTAAAAAATAAACAAATCTACATCTTACTTCACATAGAGTCAAGTAGAGATATAAAAAGATAATAAACATGCTGATGTGACATCCATTTTGGACAAGATGGTGCAGAGGCCTACCTGAGGCCCAGTTAGACTAAGTCAGAAAAACACACTTTAATATGGTCATAGCAAATTTGTTACAACTGCAATAGTTCCTTCCATGTCAGTATGTATACACACATGAATTCAGGTGCAGGTTAATTGCTTTGCACATTATTATTAATGCACATTTTGATTTAAATGCACACGAGCACTAACAGTACCCTAAGTGTACTTTATTCAGGAAACAATTTGCCTTTTCATAGAGAGGGTCAGATGCTTCCAATCCCCCAAAAGGAATGCTTTGTAAATATGATCAAATTTCTAGATCATTTCTAAGGACACCTCAGTGGCAGACTATTAAAAATAGTCAAGACTCTTTTATTATGTTTATCTTTGCTCATAGATAAAGGTTCAACTTCTTCCAATGAATGCAATAGACTTGCATCAGTGAGGTTGGAGTCATGTTGGCCAGTAGGGTATTTAGACAGAATATCAGAAACAGGAATATAATGGACCAAAATATTGTGTCATGAATATCAATGACACAAATATTGTGAAGGTGAGTTTCTATGTGTAAGCAAAGTTTTACTATACATAACTCCACATATATGTACCTTGACGATATATATACCTTCAAGGTACCTAGATGTGGAGTTAAGAACAGTAACTTTATACTTACCTATTTGCACTTACCTTCTCAATATTTTAGTCCTCAATATTTTTGACACAATATTATGTCCACACAATATTTTTGTTTCCAATATTCTGTCAGTGATCCGGCCAGTATTATTCCTACATATATGAATTATGACCCAGTATTTTCCAAGTTCTACCAGGTGAGATCTTCACCTTGAGCTCTCCTTGACAGACATGGATTTTGACAGTTTATTCAGAAGGTTGCTATGGATCCAAAACAATCAATAAACTCTAACCAGGATGTACCGTCCTGCCAGTCTAGGTAATCATGCCGCACACAGAGAGTAGTTGTCAAAGTCTTTATTCTGCTGCATGGAAGTCAAAACTCAAAATTCTAAGACTGCCTTCAACTCATCTCTCCAACGCTTATGTCACAGGCCTACGGTCTATAGTGGGAACCAAAAGAGTTACAGCTTTCTTTTATTTACAAGACCCTATATCTCCCGCTTTTTAAATTAAAATCTATAACTTTTCAAATAAATAAATAATACACAAAAAAATGCATGAATAACTATATAGATAAACATAAAAATACAGGCAATTACAATTCTTCAATTAAGCGTTGTGGTGCCTGAATCACACGTCCTGATCGGGTCACTGGAAACCGGGAACAGCAGTCATAGTGTCAGTGATCTGATCTGCATAAGTGAGGTGGAATTGTCAGCAGACACAGAGTCATCAACCATCTTTGGGGACCAAGTCTCTACATTGACATCAATATTTGGTGAGTGATGGGCCACATGTTGAAGAGAGGAATTTCTCCTAAGGGACTTCTCAGGACCTGGGCCATGCCCATGTGTCCTTTGGTGTTAGTGATGGTAAAGGGTTCAGCATCAAAAGGAGAACCAGACATTCTTTTTCTGTGCTGTCTGACAAGCACTCGATCTCCTATTGTAAAGGGGACATCTTTTACATGACGTCGTCTGTCAGCATATCGTTTTGTCATCTGTTTGTGACAAAAGCCTGTAGCATGAATATCTTCCTCATTCTCGGATCTGAGGTTGGTCCATTGAGGTAGCTTGGTCGTCATGGCTCTCCCAAACATAAGAGTTGTAGGACTTTCCCCTGTCGTTGAGCGAGGGGTCAATCAGTAATCTAGAAGAGTAGTATTCAAAACAACATTGAGGTCGAGGTTCTCCAGTGCAGCACGCTGAACAGCTTTCTTTAGCGTACTCATGAACCATTCCACCAGACCATTGGCCTGGGGCCAAAAAGGAGTGCTTTTTTGATGCTTTATATTGAGGTGATTTAAAAAGTCTTTGAATTCTCGACTATTAAAAGGTAGGCCTTTATCAGATTTTAAAATTGTAGGTACAACCAATGTATTCATCAACAATAACTAGAAGATGTTGTCCATTCTCAAAAGGACCAAAGAAGTCAATAGCAATTTTTTCCCAAGCATGATGTGGAAATTCTGACATGTTCAAAGGGTGCTGAATAATTTGAGATGAAAGACAGTTGCACATTCGACAAGTCTTCAACTCTTTTTTGACCCTTTCGTCGAGATGCAAAAACCAGACTTGTTCATGGAGAGCTCTCTTAGTGGCAACTATTCCTTGATGTCCATCATGGGCAACGTCGATTATTTGTTGTCGGAGAGTCTCGGGAATAACTATTTGTGTATCTCGCAGAATGAGGCCTTCTTGAGTCACTGAAAGTTCAACTGGTATTACTGATAGATTTAAAGTGCTGGTTTCAGAACTGATAAGCAATAATGTCTTTCAACTTTAACATGTCACTATTGTGGGTCGTGGCAGTGACAATTTGTTCTGAAGACATGGCAGCTGTAGTGCTCCATTTTGCAATAAAATTGATGTAAGCCTGTTTTAGATGGGGTACCAGGGTATTGTAATGACACTCTTGAAAAGTAACCAGCATGATTCTGATCTTTCCCTGGATGATGAAAAATCGTATAGTTGTATTCTTGTAACCTCAAACCCCAACGTTCAATTATAGAAGGCATTTTGGCATTGGTATTGCTGAATATCCTCAACAATGTTTGATGATCAGTCACTACTGTGAAGGGCTTTCTGTACCAAAAACAAATGGAAATATTCACAAGCCCAGACCACAGCCAAACTTTCTTTTTCAGGCTGAGAATAAGCACATTCCATTTGTGACAGGCCACGATATGTCTCCAAGCACTGTGCTGTTTTTGTGCTGTGCAAGGATTGCACCAAACCCGACAGGGCTAGCGTCAACTACAACCTCTGTGTGAAGTTTAGGATCAAAGTAGGCCATTTCAGTGGCACTCTCAATAGCTTGCTTGATCCTTTGAAAGCTCTTCTCACATTCTTGTGACCAATGGACAGACACATTCTTTTTCGTTAGTTCTCGTAATGGTGCGCTGACGTAGCAAAGTCTCATATGTATCTAGAACAGTAACTGGCCATTCCAAGAAATGATCGTAACCTAAAATGTCTGGGGGGATTTGTAGTAAAAAACGCTTGTACTTTAGCTGGATCAGGTTTCATAACGCTACAGAAAAGACATGGCCAAAGAATTTCAAGCTTTTCTTGTGGAATTCACATTTGTCAGCATTTAGAGTTAGACCCGCATCATTCAGCAAGTGACATACTTGCATGAGAGTTTTGTCACGTCTTTTTTTGTAGGTCTGAAAACTAATATGTTATCACTATAGTTAAATGCATTTACTACAGGTTGTATGATATGTCAAATGACAACCTGGAAAAGTTCTGCAGCAGAGGATATACCAAAACTCAATTGCTTGTAGCGAAATAAACCAATATGCATAGAAAAGGTTGCAATGTATCTGGAGTTTTCTTCAAGCTGCAATTGGTGATATCCTTTATTTAGGTTGAGCCGAGAGAAGAACTTTGGACCAGTCAATTGAGTTATCCTATCAGCAATGTACATACCAGGATGTCTCTCTCGCTTAATTGCCTTGTTGGCCTAATGCATGTCAACGCATATGCATACAGCTCCTTCACTGTCTCTTTTGAGGCACTATTACAATGGGGGAATCCCATGGTGACGGTCTAGTGGAGCGATCAATGATGTTATTTTTAAGCAACAAATTATGGTCCTTTTCAACATCTTCTTTCAAGTGAAACACAACTCGTCTGTGTCTTTGAGAAACAGGACGAACATCCTCATTTATGTGTAACTTTATTTCATTGTTTTCCTAATCCATGAAATATTAAGGGAAATAGACTCACAATTTCATGATGAGCATTCATATTTTAGTTCACTGATATCAGTCCCATATTAGCAGCAGTGAAAATGGGTAGGACTTTGTGTGAAAAACTGAACTACGACTACCAAGGTGCTATGGGGCGTTCCCTCCCACTTTCACTGATAAAAGGTTCTCGTGAGCCGCCGCCAAGCTGATGAGCTTTGGAACGCCTGCACGCTATGAGTGGGATTATATCTGAGAAAATTGACAGCATGTCCAGCAACCCGTAAATATTCTCTACTGATGAGCGAGGAATCCCGAAACACTGGTGTCTAGAGATACGATTTCAAAAGACGCATTAGCTGAAAAATAATATGAACTTTGTGTGAAAAACTGAACTACAACTACCAAGGTGCAAGGAGTTAATGGTTCTGTTACATGCAAGTAGTGCGTTCCTACCCACTTTCACCCATGTTAGCAGCAGTGTTGAAACTCGGTAAACAGGCACTGGAAGCTGTTTCTCAAAGTACATGAATAGGGTTTTGTACCCAGTTTTCTTATGTTTCATTGTGACTACAAACAAACCTTGACACTTTAAGGGCATTGAGGCAGTCCATGTGTATACTTTAGTCTTTGACTTCGTAAGTTGTAGTAGCAAGATAATTTTGATACTTCTCCTCACACATGATATTTATCGATGCACCGCTATCAATTATGAATGGTATCCAAAACCTGTTTATCTTTAGAGTGACCGTCGGACAATGTTTGAATGTTTGCAGTGCTTTTTCATGTTGATTTTTCTGCACTTTGGATTTTTCCTCACATTCGATTAGTCCAACATCTGCAAAACTGATACTGAGGAACTCTTTGTCGATAATTTAGACTATGATCAACTTCATTTGGTGTCTAACTGCCTCAGTTGATGTGACCGCTTAGCCTTGCGGGAGCGCGTCAAACGTCACTGAGGTAACATTAAGTTAGCCATTTTGTCTTCATGCTGTGACGCACATACTTTTCTCTTCGCCTCGCAGGTCATCATGAAATGGCTAGCTTTACCACAGCTGATGTATGCCTGTTCAATGACGGGACATTTACCTTTATGTGGAAATGAGAGTCCACATCTGCAATACATTTTCTTTTTTTGTGGAGACATCACCTTGTGTCCCTCAGCCTTGTACTTTGCCTTACTTTTCATGCTCATGACTGACGTGGTTAGGGTGTCTCCCGCCTCTATGTCAGTAGCTTGATGATAAGCACGCTCTTCAGCACGGGCAGCCTTGTGGACTTGGGGTGAGATTTATCAAATCTCCACGCAGCGAGGCTGCGCTGCACTGCGCGACAGGGAAGGAGCAGGAGAGTGCCATATTTTCAAAGATATGGCTCTCTCCTCCCCTTTCCCTTGCACCAGCGCTGATTACAACTGCCGTGCTACACACACACTCTCACCACAGACTAGGCTGTGGATGGGAACTAGAGGCACGGGGTCAAAGGGCAAACCAGCCTCCAATCTCATATGTAAACACAAAAAGGCTGCCCCTCACGTGGGTTCCTACAGGTTCCTACAGAATTATACTGAGATGCACTACCAGTGGGGGCATCTCATAAAAAGTTACGGACTGGCCTCACACACCGCCCGGTGTCATGCTTCATCATAGGCTGTCCTCGCCCTTTAAAAACTTCGTTTGATAAAGGGCGGGCATACACCTGGAGACATTATTCTCCCTTCACCGCACTTAATACGGTGAAGGGAGAATAATGTCCCAGATCACCGTACACCTATTTTAATACCATACATCTGTTCCCTGAATAAAACACTATTGAGTGACAGGTGTGATGGTTTTTAAACCACCTTTCACTTATACACGGCCATCACTTAGTTGTAGAAGTGCATCCCTGTCTCCAGGTGTATGCCCGCCCTTTATCAAACTAAGTTTTTAAAGGGCGAGGACAGCCTATGATGAAGCATGACACCGGGCGGTGTGTGAGGCCAGTCCGTATCTTTTATGAGATGCCCCCACTGGTAGTGCATCTCAGTATAATTCTGTAGGAACCTGTAGGAACCCACGTGAGGGGCAGCCTTTTGTACAACTGCCGTGCGCCACGCACCACCTTAGCGCCATATCGTTATTCGGTGTGTGTGTGAGTCTAGCATAGGTTTTGTACAGGAAGGGTACCCTTCCGGTACAAAATACTATGCCTAAACACAAGGGAAAGCTTTTCCCACTTTGCATGCGTGCTGCACAGTGCAGCACGCATGCCAAGTCGGAAAAGGAAGGAGAAATGAAAGCATTTTTCCTTCCTTGCGCCTAGTTTAAAAGGGTGCAACTTTCTCACGGTAAAGCCAATCTACTGTATTTATTAAATTGGGTTTAGTGTGAGAAACTTTGGGTGGTTGCATGGGAACGCCCATGTCACCACCCTTGGTACGCCTCCATGGCACAAAGGAAGGCGAAGCAGCACTATGTGCTGCTTCACGTTACTTTTACGTTATTTCCAGTACTAAACAAGTTTAGCACTGGAAAGTAAATTAGGAAAAAAAGAGTTTGCGCCATTTTGCATCACTTTTGTGATGCAAACACAGCGCAAAATCTTAGCAAATCTCCCCCTTGTTCTTAGCTCAGAGTTTCTTTCCGAATTCATCATCGAAAGGAATATGACAAACATCAGGCGCGACAGGGAAGGAGCAGGAGAGTGCCATATTTTCAAAGATATGGCTCTCTCCTCCCCTTTCCCTTGCACCAGCGCTGATTACAACTGCCGTGCTACACACACACTCTCACCACAGACTAGGCTGTGGATGGGAACTAGAGGCACGGGGTCAAAGGGCAAACCAGCCTCCAATCTCATATGTAAACACAAAAGGCTGCCCCTCACGTGGGTTCCTACAGGTTCCTACAGAATTATACTGAGATGCACTACCAGTGGGGGCATCTCATAAAAAGCTACGGACTGGCCTCACACACCGCCCGGTGTCATGCTTCATCATAGGCTGTCCTCGCCCTTTAAAAACTTCGTTTGATAAAGGGCGGGCATACATCTGGAGACATTATTCTCCCTTCACCGCACTTAATATGGTGAAGGGAGAATAATGTCCCAGATCACCGTACACCTATTTTAATACCATACATCTGTTCCCTGAATAAAACACTATTGAGTGACAGGTGTGATGGTTTTTAAACCACCTTTCACTTATACACGGCCATCACTTAGTTGTAGAAGTGCATCCCTGTCTCCAGGTGTATGCCCGCCCTTTATCAAACGAAGTTTTTAAAGGGCGAGGACAGCCTATGATGAAGCATGACACCGGGCGGTGTGTGAGGCCAGTCCGTAACTTTTTATGAGATGCCCCCACTGGTAGTGCATCTCAGTATAATTCTGTAGGAACCTGTAGGAACCCACGTGAGGGGCAGCCTTTTTGTACAACTGCCGTGCGCCACGCACCACCTTAGCGCCATATCGTTATTCGGTGTGTGTGTGAGTCTAGCATAGGTTTTGTACAGGAAGGGTACCCTTCCGGTACAAAATACTATGCCTAAACACAAGGGAAAGCTTTTCCCACTTTGCATGCGTGCTGCACAGTGCAGCACGCATGCCAAGTCGGAAAAGGAAGGAGAAATGAAAGCATTTTTCCTTCCTTGCGCCTAGTTTAAAAGGGTGCAACTTTCTCACGGTAAAGCCAATCTACTGTATTTATTAAATTGGGTTTAGTGTGAGAAACTTTGGGTGGTTGCATGGGAACGCCCATGTCACCACCCTTGGTACGCCTCCATGGCACAAAGGAAGGCGAAGCAGCACTATGTGCTGCTTTACGTTACTTTTACGTTATTTCCAGTACTAAACAAGTTTAGCACTGGAAAGTAAATTAGGAAAAAAAGATTTTGCGCCATTTTGCATCACTTTTGTGATGCAAACACAGCGCAAAATCTTAGCAAATCTCCCCCTTGTTCTTAGCTCAGAGTTTCTTTCCGCATTCATCATCGAAAGGAATATGACAAACATCCATTGATTATCCTGAGGCAGGTAGCTTCCTCATCATTAAATTAATTGAATTTAGTGTGTCTCACCAGAAAATCCAGTCTCCCAACAAGCTCATCAATATTTGTCACTGGATTAAATTTGGCATTCAAGGCTGTTTTGATTTGATCGTATATCACTTCTCCTTCTTGTGGTATCTTTCTCATAACTTTTCTCACTCCTTCACCAGCCATCTTCTTCAGATGTTTTATCATTTGTATCATCTTTTTCATCTATTGCATCTATGAAATCTTCAAAAGTCTCTATCTATGCAGTTTATCTATTGCCAATATTTCATTTTTTGGCAGTATCAAGTGCAGATGGTCGTTTTAGGATTGCAGCAGCTGTATATACTTTGGTGGACAGTAGTGGAACTGGATCAGGCAGAGTCCCTCCTGCTAATCTCTTCTATACTTTTTGCTTCTTTTTTTAAAGATTTTTTTAGAATGAAACAATAGTTGTCTGGTATATAAAGAAAGGTGAAATGTTTTTTTCTTTTAATAGACTGTTAAACTGAATTGCATTCCCATCAACAAAGTGCAACCAAAAATTACTCTGTGAGTAATGGCAATCTAAAGCAGTGTCAAAACAACAGCTACGAAAAGTGCTGTTCAAACAGGGGCGTAGCTTCAGGGGGGTGTTTGGGATGTTACACCACCCTGATAAATGTATTCTGTAATAAATAGTTGGGTACAGGTAAGTTGTGTATGATGAGGTGTTTGGCGGATTTTTACTTTCCATTTTTATATACACATGCAGACAAAAAAACACACACTGACTCTTGTCCCTCTTTTAAAGGTCTTAAAGACTGTTATTTTATAAAATATTTAGTTATAAGTAGCCCTCACAATCCACAATCCTCTCCCTTCCTTCTGCTCCTTAAACCCCCCCATCCTGATTTGCTTCTCGTATAATGTATTTAAACCCCTGTGATTGTTGGGAACTCTGAAGCCCATCCCCCCGTCTTACTGACCAAGCTATGCCCCTGTGTTCAAAAATAGATTTTGTAAATACTTTCATACACTTACTGTGCTTCAGGAGACAGTAGTCCATGATTTAGTAAATCTAGGCATTGAATACACCCAATCTTTCCTCTAGTCATTTCCAAATGCGCATCCTGAGGAATTTTGATTAACAAACACTTCGCTCCTCCACTGCAGTATTGTGCCTAAGCAGCCTGATATGCAGGCTCAGGTTTTCCCCTATCCAACATGGTGTGGTTCCCAATGACCCACAGCACCACGCTTACAAACATCTCTAATATTGATGCTTGCAACTGGCGCACTCCACCCAGTGGTGTCTAGATACCATGTTGAAGGTTACCTTGTTTTGTCTTCTGCACACCAGTGAGTATGGGTGCTGGACTTCGACAGACCAAGAGGAGATCCCGACCTATGGAAATCCTTGGCTAATGTAGTGACCGGCTGGCCACGTTCTAGTCTGTGTAAAAGATGTGTTTCCACCAGCCACTACTTGAGGGCTGGCTTCAACACTCACCCCACATCCATCCATCACAGGTGTCACCGGTCAGGTGACCCTGCTGTTAAAAGAGGTCGGGCGCACGTACCCTGGGCCAGTTCTAGATAGTATACCACTGTGTCTGTGTGTTCATTATAACTGTATGGGGGCCTAGGGCCCCGACCATTACATTGGCGACGAGCGGGTTGGACCCGCGTGCAGCAGCAGTCCTGAAGTTTGGCGAGGGGGCAAGTGTAGCCTGCGGTTAGGGCACCCCCTGCCAGCAGTCGTACGTTGTGACCGGTTACCCGCAGGGTATGAGGTGAGGATGGAATCGAGGTGCCGCTGGGCACCTCTCTATTGGGCTGCATGGGGGGCATGTGAAAGTGTGAATGAGTGCACGCTTTCTCAGCAACGTTGTTGCCTGGGCCCCCGCATTTAATGTAGTAACACTGCTCAACTTCAAGGCTTGAGGACAGAGGACCAGGACTGATGGAGGGGTGCCCATCATGCCGTAATGGGGTTGTGCCGGCCCCTGCATCAGCATGTGGAGGGGAATGGAGTCAGCAGCATCAGGAAACTGTGCAGAGGGCTGCCTCGGCCAGAAGTGAAGACGGTGGTGGCAGCGCCACCTAGAGGTCATGTGAGGCACCACAACCTGTGGAAAAGAAAGAGAACAGTGCAGAGAAATGGGCCTCAGCACAGAGAGGGCTGTTGCGGCCCACATTTAATGGGGGAAGTGCACCTATGTTGAAGTAACACCGGTGTCTGCAGCGTCGGGGAAGAGAACGTGGATTTGGCCTGATGCTTCCATAGTGAGTCTCACCCCCTGCAGCTACTTGGACAGAGTTAGTCAGGAAAGGCAACATGGCCTGCTGCATTAGAGAGACTGCCATGTAAGAGGCCTGCAGCACCACCTAGTGACCACAGGTGGCTACTGCACCCATCTTAGAGCACATCTGGTAGAGTGAAACAGCCCCCAGCGCAAGGAAGGTGTCAGTAGCCCATAGCTGAAGGGGTGGCAGCACAAAGGTACCTTTACTGTGATGGCGAGAGTGACTGTGCACCCCTAATGCAATGAACCCCACACTAAGCACCCGCGGAGCACAGCATAAGGAAAGGTAGAAGGCTACCCGGCGCCTAGTTTGAAGTGGGGGTAGTACCCCAGGGGTAGACTTCAGTGCAAGGCACTGATGCACAGTGGCAAGTGCCTAGGAAAGGAATGAGGGAGAAGTTGTTCCCAAAAAGTAATGGACCAGGTGCGCAAGAGGCAGTGGACAGCACCCAAGAAGAGAAAGACAGAGCCTGAGATCAGAGGTGCGTGGAGGGCCGCCGCATCTGGAGATCAGACAGCATGGGCAGGAGCCCGTGGGTGAAAAAGCCCTCAGAGAAAGAGAAGTCACATGTGTGACTGACCCGTGAAGCCTGCCTGAGGGCAGGCAGAAGCAAGTGCCATGAAGGCGCAGCCTCGAGGCACATGCACGATGCCGTTGGGTGATGAAAATGAGTGTCTTTTTAACCTGTTTTGGGATGTCATTTGTACTTGTGTTGAATGGTTTAATACTATTTTTAATTGTACATATATTTATGTTTTATTTTTGTACACTTTGATGGTGTTTTGTACAAATGACCGAATAAAGTTATATATGGATATGGAGTGCAGCATTTAGTAGCCTTGAGGCGCAAGGAGTGCGTCCTCAAGTGAAGACGAAGAGCAAACCTATGAGAGGTCCACTAAGAGGAGGCCTGTGAGAGGTCCATGAAGAGGAGACCTGTGAGAGGCCCACAAAGAGAAGACCTGTGAGAGGTCCACCAAGAGAAGACCTGTGAGAGGTCCACTGAATCAGTTGAGTCCTACAGAAAGGACAAGATGCAACTAGGCAGGTCCCTGTGAAAAGAAGATCACAGCGAGAGGCCTGGCCAGGGAAGAAAGAAGAGAAGAAAGTCAGTCCTAGGGGGTAGGACGTGACCAGGAAGGTCCAAGTGAAGTGCATGTCACATAAAGAGGCCTGGTCTGGAGGAAGAGGAGAAGAATGGAAGAAAAGAAGATGGAAGAGGAGAAGAAAAGTGTTGCACGAGGCCACAGCACTAAAGTGCAAAGAAAAAGAAGAAGAATGGAATGGTGTGTAGTAGACACCTGGCACACTGCAAATTACAGATTAAGAACCGTGAGTGTTATAGCAATCAAGTGCTTCCCTAAAAACATCCAAGGAGCACTGGACGGCTAGAGTGGAGTCCTGTGGCTATGAAACACCCAGATGTCACTGAGGCATATTTGGCACTGTGGGAGGCTGGCTGCCCAGGAACCAGCTGTGTGCACTGGTATCTGATGCCTGCTGGTGAGAGCAATCTCGACTATTGGAACATCCACCCTTGGAATTGCATGTGAGGCTTGGATGTGGCCCTATTGGGAGTTCTTCAGTGATCCCTAAGCAATGCCTTTGAGAGGCCTATACAGCCCACACAGTCCCATGGCAATCTAGGGACAATGGCCTCAAGGGGTTCCCGTGAGAGGGGAGTCCCGCCAAGAGAGATGTGTCTGCAGCCACTCCACGACAGGTATCAGGAAGCAACAAAAGCACGCTTGGAGACTGGGTCACCCCCAAAGACTGTCCTGTAGATGCCTGTGTACCCGAGCCCAGATGGCAAGAGTACACTGACCCTGGAAACAATTAAGCTTGAGGCAGAGCGAGTGACTTGAAAGTGTGACTGGTGGTGAGTCCTCCATGGCCCTATAGTGTTGCATAGGAGGGATACTGCGCAGTCCACACAGTCTTGTGGAAGCCCAGTGAAGAGGACCTCAGGGGATTCCAGTGAGAGGGGAATCCTGGTAAGAGAGGGGAATCATGGTGAGAGAAGGCAGCTGGAAGTTGATACACCATTGGGCAGCTGGAAGCACTGTGGCATTTGAGGAAGAATCTTCATCAGTTGCCGGTACGTCATCTGTCTTTGGAGACTTGCTATCCATGGCGCCAGGGCGCCTTTGGAGATGTATCAGCAACAGACTTCACTATTGCTCCAAATGCACCCTCACAGCGAACACTGTAAACAGAACTTCCACGCAGTAAAACCAGGTGGGACAGGACCACCAGTGCCCAGGTAGTCTGTGACAGCTTGGACTGGCGAGTGGGAAATCTAGACTTCGCTTACAGTGCCATTCATGCCCAGAGTAGTCTGATTAAAACAACAGAGGTGTGCTGTGATGCCTGGTGCTGACAGCTGCACCTGTTCATTCATCCTGTCCTGCAAGCAACCTGAATAGACTCAGTAGACTTTTGTTTTGTTGTTTTGTTCTCTCCCACAGGTTGGATTCACTGTCCCATTTTTAATAAAGTTTGGGAGGGATGTCTAGATACCCTGTTGAAGGTTATCTTGTTTTGTCTTCTGCACACCAGTGAGTATGGATGCTGGACTTAGACAGAACAAGAGGAGATCCAGACCTATGGAAATTCTTGGCTAATGTAGTGACCGGGCGGCCACGTTCTAGTCTGTGTAAAAGATGTGTTTCCACCAGCCACTACTTGAGGACTGGCTTTAACACTCACCCCACATCCATCCATCACAGGTGTCACCGGTCAGGTGACCCTGCTGTTAAAAGAGGTTGGGCGCTCGTGCCCTGGGCCAGTTCTAGATAGCATACCACTATGTCTGCGTGTTCATTACAACTGCATGGGGGCCAAGGGCCCCAACCCTTACAGCTTACTGTAGAGCCTGGTTATGGATTCTTACATTCAGTCTCCAGACACAAGCGAGAACATTTGCAATAATCAGTTTAAATTAGAGGAACTGTCATAAAAGGCACTTGTTTTTCCCTTCACGGTGAGCCAGTGTCTTAAACATAACCTGTAAGTACTTTACACAGGCAGCAAGTTTACTTGTCACGATTTTTGAATAAAAACGTCCCAATGGGTACTGGAATAGCTTTTTTCCCTATTGCAGTTCAAACCACTCATTTCAACTCCATAGCTGTCTATCCAAGGTACAAGCTCCCCTCTTACACATTTTTCCTACATACTGCTCAGGTCATTTCATCTTGACCTCCATGTGCATTATTTTAAGTCTTTCCTCTTTTTCTTATCTGTCACCAACAGGGACCGTATTACACAAGTGCATGGGTGTTTGAGCCCACTTTGCATGCCTCCGGGGCACTTTGGTATTACAGAAAGGGCCGTAAATGCTTGTGCAGCCCCTTCTGTAATACAGATAGTGCAGGCACACATATATCGCCAGCTCTATCATTAGAGGGCTTACCCTCATTTGCATGGAGGCATGGCCCCATGCAAATGAGGGAATCTCTTTGCGCCCGTGCCGTATTACTGACGTGGGCACAGAGGCAAACATGCCTTTAAAAAGCACATTGAAAGTGTGCCACAAAAAGGTGGTGCACTTTCAGTGCACTTTTTAAATGCTGCCCTCTAATGGGATGAAAGGGGGTCTCATGGACCCCTCAGGCAGCCCGTTTCAGGCGGGTGCAGTCACTCCCTACACCTGCCTGCAAGGAGATCTCTAATCACTTTTAAAAGTGTATGAGGGTTGCCGCCTTCACAGAGAAACACGGAGCAGCTTTAAAATAGCTGCTCCATATTTCTCTTGAATGCGCTAACCTGGGTGCAGCACAAGTTTGCCCCGAGGACAGCACATTCTTCCTGATAGGGTGCACTTTTCATGTTTGCAACTGGCGCACCTCCTTTAAGGTGTGCCGTGGCGCAAACATGGAAAGTACACTCTATCTGTAGTACAGGCCCAGGAGTGTTTCCCTCCAGTCCAATGGAAATGTTGTTGACATGCTTGATATGGTTAATTTATGTCCTGTGAAAAACGGAAAGCCTACGTTCTCCTTGCCTTAGCATAGCCCTATCAGTTGCCCTAAACCCAGCCTGCTTTCCACAACCTTCATGACCCATTCCCACATCTGATACCCTATCTGATTGGTGAATTGAGCAATATATGTGTATTTTGTACTTGAACCATGTATAAATTCCGACATCTGTGTTATAGCATTTACATTGTCCAAGCCATGCAGTCCTATTTGGTACACCAGTATTGACCCCTCAGAAGTGTGCCAGTGATTAGTTGCTTTAGTATTATTATTTTTATTAGTGTATACACTAAATATACCCGAGGATGCAAGTTTGTACATATGTGTTTTTAAGTGTATGTTCTGGGGGGTCAGCTTGGCGGGGCCTGTAAAGCATTTGATAGGCTGAAATGCATCAACACCCCCTGGAGGCCAACCCACTACATGACTGAAGAGGAATAATTAAGGATTCTTACTATGGTGGTATTAAGAATTGGATAAGCAAAATTAAATTTCAAATTGCTGTCCTCATCCTAGCAAATAATCTCAAAATGTGTGCAGTTCTTGTAAAAGATTATCGTGAGGACTCCTTTAAAGCAAACAAAAAAATGTATATACACTGATGAATTTGTATGCACTTTCTCTACATTTTGACAAAATAAACTGTGATTATTTTAAGAACACATTTGGAACATTCATTTTTCGTACTGTATTTGTATGGTTAATTTACAAATAAATTTCATATTTAGGAGGTTTCCCTGGCTAACAACTAGTAGGCAACTTACATTTAAAGTCCAGTGAAGAGATGTGTTTATCCCCATAAGTGTATGTTGGCTTAGAGCCTGACTATGAGTTTGGCGGGGAGGGCAGCCATGCCAGTGCCCCGCTCCAACACCGCCAAACTCGACCACGACCGTCTGCCAGATTAAGAGTTTTCTTCTGGTCTTGTGGGTGGTGCTTTGGCAGTCCTGGTCAGTGAGCCTTAGAAAGGAACTGCAATGGGAACGCCAAAGCCTGTTCCTGCATGGCATGGACTGATGCAGTCCATGCCGTGCATGAACTGAGGTGCATGCACAGATGGGGGCACGCCATGTGAGCCCCTGCATGCACCCCATGGCCCCAAGCCAACAGGGGACCTTGAAGGGCCTCCTTAGTTTTCTCACTGCCACAGTTTTCATTGTGGCCATGAAAACTGTGGCGGTGAGGAAACTGGTAATATGCTTGGCGCTGCTGCAGCGGCACCACCAGCATATTGCGGGTCTCAGACCACTGCAAGACCTTCAGGGATCCCTGGCGGTATGTCTGACTGCCATAGTCATAATACGGCAGTTGGACCACTGGTGCAGCAGCAGCCGCACCGCCACTGCTGTGCCACCCTGGGTTTGGTGGTCCATGGACATCCAAATTCAGAATGAGACCCTTAGGGCCAGATGTATCAACATTGTATTTTGCGAGTCCTTAATAGTGAATCTTACCGATCCGCTATTATGGACTCGCAAAATGCAAGGTATGTAGGTTTCGCAAATAAATTTGCGATTCCTACGCATTCCTTATTTGCGACTCCCAAAGTGCGAGTCACAAATAAGCAATGGCTTCCCGTTCATTTCTATGGGCCTAGAGGCTCATAGAATGAATGGGAATTGCATGCGCAATTTGCGAGTACCCAATAGGTACTCGCAAATTGCGCATGCAATTTCAAGGGTGCAAGGGGGCCAAAAGAACACCCTGTTGCACCCCTGAAATATGCATGTGTGCACATGTGGCGCAAATACATGCCCCAAGGGCATGTATGTACGCCAAATGGCACCTAGAAAAATGCAGAAAAGTGAATTTTTCTAGGAATTTGCAAATTACCACCAACTTGAAGTTGGTGGTAATTTGCGATTCCTTAAAGCCAAGTCGCAATATTTTTTTGCTTCCAGCATTGCATTTAAGGAATCGCAAATTGTGATTCCCTAAATGTATTCGCAAAATAGGTAATCGCAATTTTTGCGATTCTCTATTTTACGAATGCCTTTTGAGATGATACATCCCAAAAGGGTTTTTACCATTTACAAACAGGCCAATTCTGCGAATTGGCCCGTTTGTGAACGGTAAAACGCTTGATACATCTGGCCCTTAGAGCCTAATTTTAACATAGCAGTGTGGAAGCGGGCCTCTACACCAGAGCCCCACTCCCACACCGCCAAAGTTAACCGCCGCCCGCCAGATTACGAGTTTCCTTGTGGTCTGGTAGGTGGGGCTTTGGCGGTCCAGCGGTGGTGCAGTTCTAATGCTCATATGTGAGCTTTAGAACTGCAGCGCTGAGGGAGCACCAAAGCCTGTTCCTGCACGGCATGGACTGTGCAGTCCATACTGTGCAGGAACAGGGGTGCATGCACACAGGGGGGCACAATGTGTGCACTCCTGCATGCACCCCCACGCACAGGGGCACCAGGGGCTCACTGCCATGAAAAGTGTGGAGGTCTGGAAAGTAGTACTATGCTTGGCAGTGCCACAGCGGCACCACCAGCATATTGCTGCCCCAGAGCGCCACACCACTGCCGAGAGATCGCGGATGCCCTGCAGTTGCGGCAGTCCCATGGAGGTCCAACTGGCAAAGTTGTAATATGGCAGTCGTACCATAGGTGCACTGGTAGCCGCACCGCCACTGCTGTGCCACCCTGGGTTTGGCGGTCTACGGACTGCCAAATTTGAAATCAGGACCTTAGTCTTTACACACCTAACATACAGACAGGAAGACACAGACACTAAAAAGGGAGGGGAAGGCTTCTACTCTATTGTGCAAATGCACCTGTCAAATGCAAAACTACTATACAGTCCCTAACTTCTATAATGTTTTATGACCCCCACAGAGAAAGAAAACTATATGACAGCTACCATATCAAGCTATTGAAATTATGCCAATAAAATTGAATAGACCCATAACCTCTAAATTAGCCATGGAAATGTGGTATAATCTTGCCCCTCATCAGTTCAACATTATTACGCTTTCTTTATCACAAGGAGTGTTTGCACACTCTCTCAGTATTAGACCAGTAACCCCTTCTTTAAAAAGCTACTGGCCATTATAAACACCTCAACAAATTCTGTCCAACCTGTGGTCTGTCCTTCTTGCCTAAATTCCTAGGCAGCAATCAACTATACTAATTTGTACATGATCATAATCTTCATAAATTCCTACTTGGTGTCAAAGCTGGCTGCAGAACAAAGACTGCTATTCTAAAAGGCATTGCTCTTTATACCCTCAACAATGAATATTGTTGCTTGCTGATCTTACTTGATTTCTTGACAGCATTTGATACCATAAATCTTAACATCCTCATTCTCATGTCAAAAGACCGTGTGAGATTTGATGGCAAATTTCTGGATTGAGTCACTGCCTAGCTAGTGAACATCTTGGAACGTTAGATGACAATAAAAAACTAAGAATATTTTACCATCAATATGCTGATAATACTGACATGAAAAGAAGTGCATGGAGGTGCAAGAGCCTCTGTCTAAACTTGAACAGTGTGACCAAAACTTTACTTGATACCTCCGAACCAACACCAATATACATAGTTCATCTCCAGTCTACTAAGGATAAAAAAGAAAAGTGAAGGCAGAATGACTTTTTTGTGGGCAGAAGGGGCATTATATCAAAAAGCCTGAGAAATCATGGAAAGCTGGGAGGTCTAAGAGGGAGCCAGATAATTGTTCTCAATTGACAACATTATATATATATATATATATATATATTTTTTTTTATTTATTTTTTTTTTTACTAGATGCAAGGCCTGTAAATATGGAGTGAACATCATGCAATTGCCTATACCACTAACAGACGAATATGGAAGATCAAACAATAATTGCATTGTAAGAGTGATCATGTGCTTTATGTCCTAAGATGCAGTTGTCAAAAATCCAAACCAGTGCAATCCCGGGCCATGTTCTATAAAATAGCTGATATATTTGTTGAAATGTATATTAAAGAACGTAAAGTTTTATGCATGGCGGAAGAGGGAACACAATTGCACTCTCACTATAAGGATTTGATGATATTTAAGCACAAAATGGCGTTGAGGCAATGTTGTGAAAAAGACAGTGGAGACAGTCGAAACGCGTCACCTCAAGCCACAATAAACTGTTGAAGGGAACCCGAGCGTGTTGTGACCTGTTTATTGATTCAGAACGGGTATGCTGAGTGATATATATATATACACATAGATTTATCCTTGAAATGAGCTTCTTTGGATTTTTATGATCTATCTGTTATGACTGACTTGTGGATCACAGGGAATTTTTGCAATTGGGGCTTTGTTCGTAAGCATCACATTTCCACAGAAAGAAAGTAGCATATGGAGCATGGTCATGAGCTAGATGGATTACAATTCTCATCTGGTCCCATAATGCACCAAACAGTGGTGTTGACCATAGTGGAGTCAGAATTGTGAAATTTGATTTAATTGAAGCGCCCAAAACTGACTTCTCCTGGGGCTCCCATGGCTGACTGAACATAATCCATTAATGGTGTGCCATAAAAGACTGTGCATAAGCTATAAAGAGTTAGATATTGCTTGCTTGGATTGTGAGACACGTGTACTGTTGTGATACTGCATGCTTTGTGTGCAGTAATAACTCTCTCTTTGGCTTCCGGAGGATTATATGCACATCCTGCATGAACCTCAACCAGCCTCATGACAGTTCGTTTGGCTCTAGAAAGATAAGCCTTTTCTAAACCACCTCAAAGAATTATAACACTATTCCTTGAGGCAGAACTCCAAAATTCACAAAATTATCCTGGGCTCAACCTCCTGGTAGGAATGGCATTAAGCAGACAGCCTTAACTTAGGGCAATGTTTAAAGTATTTTTTCAATACCAAAACAGCAAAATCAAACAATAAAAGTCCCAAAATAATTTAGGAAAATTGAGTAAAGCGTAATAAGCAAAATGAGACCAAAATGGCAAACATCTAGTAAGGGAAACCAGAGATAGGAGTTTTTAAAGTTTGTAGTGAAAATAGCACCAAAAAAAGTTAAGCACCAATGATAGTTTGTGGTCACGGTAGACCGGAACTAGGCACACTTTGATGCTGATTACAATGGAGCCTGATGTTGGAAATACCATGTGGACGGCCCTGTCAAGGATTTTATCTTCATGCATAATGGAAAAATGGAAGTCAGTATCTCTCAGCGGAGCAAGACAGCAGGCTGTATCCAGGAAGTTATCACCGAAGTCGGATGGACACTGAGTGAGGTTACGCTAACGCCACTGATTTTGGTGGGAAATACTTCGAGCAGGAAAACTTCAGCTATGACTGGGCAACTAGTCATCCACGAAAAAGTAGGTATTCAGCTTGTTGTGTCCCTCTAGCCACACAGAAGGTTAGCCCACTGACCCTTGGAGTCCAGTTCTTTGTCCTGGGTACAGGAGGGAACAGATCTTGTCCTTCAGAATTCCTCTCAGATTACAGCTAACAGATGTCAGACCTATTCCTATTCTTATCCAGGGTCCAGAAAGTGTTCTGAGGAAGGTACTTTGAGGTGCCACAATTATGGATGGCACTAGCTAATGGGTAGGGGTGACTCTTGACTGCTCCTTAACAAATAGCGTAAAGGTTCCCAGGGGCAGCCCTACCCAGGTTTTCAGCAGCTCTTGTTTGAACCACTGCAAACAATTGCACAGTGCTCCTTACCCTTGAAAACCAAGTTTGGGAACCTTTTTTCTTCAGTAGAGAGCCTGTGTATATACCCAGAAGTGTGCCCAGGCAAATGAGTAGCCCCTCTTTTGTGGTCACTCAAAACGGCTTCTGAGGCAGCTTCCCTCCACTAGGTTTGGAGCCACCCTGGCTGAAGAGCAAAAGTTTGTTTTCTCCTACCTTACATTTACTTGTGAAAATGCAGGCCCTTTATACAATACTGAAGTTCTTGGGTTCCCCCTAACGGGTCTCCCTGCAAGAAGAAGAAAAACATCTACCCATAGCCAGCCCATTGATTCTTCTCTAGGAGCAGTTTTCACACCTTATTAAGGTCAAGCTCGGGCAGGCCAGCTGTCAGTAGGCTAATGCTAATAAGCATACTGGAGGTTCACACAGGTAAAATGGTGAGTGTCTAAAAGTTACTTTTCCTAAATATTTACTAAGAATCTGCCTGTACCATTAATTTGGATTTTAATAAAGATAACAACTAGTCTTTGGATGACTTTTTTTACTGTGTCTTGTCAAAAGTTGCAGATTATAGTTTCTTATTTGTACTTTGTATTTTTCTACGATTTAACTACAGCCCTGCCCGTGAAAATAGCTTTTAGAGCTAGTCACTGGAAGAACATGGCAACTTTAATTTTGCACATGTTCTACTTTTAAATATTGGGCACCTTGCCATGTGGGCAAGAAGGTGTACTTAGGTTTGACTTATTAATATTTTTAAGTAGGGTTTCCTACCCTTTGGAGAGATTTGACAGCAGGGTTATAGGCTGCTGAAGTCAGGATACACCTGGGAGGCCTGAATCCATGTTTTACAGACCCACGTGGTGGATGGCTTGATAGTAGCTGCTGTCCACAGAAAACATTTAACTTCCAGGCCAGTTAAATATGTAAATGTGGTAAAAACGAATTTTACCATATTTAAATGAGGAGCAAAGACACTTTACTCTTGTTTAGCAGGGGTAAAATTGCACAGAGTTCTAAGTTAAAGAAAAATAGGGTCCAGAAAAAGGTGACAAATCTGTGGTGACCATGCAGACAAGGCAGATTTGCTACATTTACCATAGTGCTTCAGTTACTACAGTAAATCTTGTGTATGTTTCCTTTTCTGTAGAATGATATCACCCATGCAAAATTCATTTAAATACAAAAACTATATATTTTACGTAGTGGTAAGAGTATAGAGTAACAGTTGTCTTGTGTTTGGTTTAATAAGAAAAATGACACTCATGAGAGACTGCAGAAAATCCAAGAGAACCACTACAACAAGATGAGTTGTGTGTTTAAAAACCAAAACTTCCTCTTGTGTGCCTTCTCTCACATCACTATCCCCTTTCTCTCATTTCCCCCTCTTTGCAATCAGCATCTAATGCAGCCTTGGCTGTAATCACAAAAGGGGAGTGGGCACACTGCCTGGCACACCAGCACACATTTGTAGTCAATGCAGTGCACAATAACACTCACTTTAGTTGAAAGTCTTTTATAGTCACCATTGTTGGTGTAGCCAGCGCTGTGTATATCTAGACATGTGTTTCAGGATGTTTGTCCTTCTTCAGTAGAGAGCAACAGCTTAAATGTAGAGGTCAATGCTGTTCACAGTCTTCTCAGGTTGCCGTACCACTTTCAGAGCTAAGGTGCCTCCCAGAGTTCATCAGCTCAACAACTCAAAAAGGTAACAATCACAAAAGGGAGAAGGAGCACACTGTGTGGTACACCAGCGCACAATTCACCCAGGTACATAATGGTAAATGCAGTGCATGATAACTCTCACTTTAGTTGAAAGTCTTTAGTATTCACCATTATGATCCAGAGATAGTTTGATAAACTGAACAAATCAACCACAAAATAGACCAATAGCTAGGATGTTATGTGTCAGAGCAAAAAAGTGGGATGGAAGGCATATGGTTAGTGAAGTTTTGCAAGTACAATTATGGTAGTGCATCAACAGAGTTTCACATTTCTTTGCCATTAATGGCTTCTATTCAGAGTCGCCCCCATTTCTGGGTCAGAAATCGACTGAGAGTACCAGGGTGTAGTTTTGATTAGGTCAAAGTTTCCATTTAATAGACATGTTTTGTGTTCCTAATAACTTTGGCTTTGCCTGCTGAAATATGCATGAAACTTAAAAAAAAAACCTTACACCAATTTGGATTCGGCATTGCAAGTTCCGGGCATATCCTCCAAAAGTGGTAAATATAAATGGGTGTTCAAAAAAAGTGATTTTTCCCTTTTTAACTCTGATAGGATTATTTTCCCAACTCTACAGAAAAAATGGCTGAATGGAATTACAATACATTTTGTAATGAATTAAAACTTTACACAAGATTTGCTGTAAACCCTTTCAGTAGCTATTGAGAAATAAATGTTACAAAAATTAATTGAGTGTACTTGAAAGCCTTAAAATATTAGAAATGTCTAGACCATTTGTCTGCAAATAGGTCGTAAACTTGTTTTTGTAATCGTCCGTCGGCCTAAATTTTAAAAATAAACAAGTGCAGCTCTTTCTCCTCCCAAAGCTTGGTCTGTTGACCAGAAGGTTCTTACTGGCTAGACTAAACTGAGAAAAATCCTGAAAAATATAATGAAGATTCCCAGTCTCTCTGTATCAGATGGGGGAGGCCCCACAGGGATCACTGGGGGTGAACATTAAAATAATAATAATAATATTGCTGTTGGGTTCATGGACCATTAGACAAGTTTTGTGGCCCCACAGTGTGATTCCCATTTTCTTGAACCCTGCCTCAGGGTCTGCAAATCTGATGGCAAGACTTTTGGACCCTGGTAAGCCCCATGCTGTATTTGGGGACCAGGAACTGGGTTTACAATCCCTGAGGGAGGCACGAGGAGGGGCCAGGAGTCTTTTAGGATTCATGAACCTACTTTCCCAAAAAATAAATGAAACTATATTAAAAAATAAATAAATAAATTAGACCAGCAACCCCCACTTAGCCAGCCAAAGATTGTGCACAGCTGGTGTTGGCTGCCCTAGACCCCTTGCACAAGGGTGAAGGGTAGGGGCAAGTCACCCAAGACAGGTTCAGTACATACCCTGTTCATAGATCTATGGCTAGCTCCAGGGTCCTAGCCTTGTTGCACATGTCCGAAGGCCATTTCTCATTGGAGATTGTCTGCCAACAAAAGGTTGGGTGCAGAGACAAAGACCATATGCAGCAGAAAAGTTAATAATTTCAAAGACATTGGATGTAGTATAGCATAAAAAAATCATTAGTTCACTGCGAAAATTACAGTTAAGAGAAAGTTACGGTTAGGATTAGTTATACAACCTTAAAATGTTCTTAAAAAAACCATTTAAAGTTATGTTATGGTAATAAATAAAAACTCCAAAATATTGAAATTAGCCAGTTGTGGTTAGTTCCACTTAAATGTTCACTATACTTTACCAAAGGGAGATCCCTATCCAACTGGAGGACATCTACTTTTGGTAAAGTATAGGGAAAAGTAGAAAAAATTGTTACACTTTTAAAACATTTAATTCATTTTTTTATGTTAAATCATTTTTTTTCATAGATAGATTTTATTGAGCTTAAGCCGGCAAAAATGGCAAAGATAAACAGGTGACATGCAAGCATCACAATACAAAATAAAGTACTGCGTCAAAGCAAGGCAGCAACACTCAAGTAGTACACCACAATTAGCACAAGCAATGTCCAAGAATACAAATCAATGACAATTTTAGGTAAGTTGACCCAGCCATTTTTCCCAAACCTGTCCGTGTTTGTAGGGGCAACCCTTGGCCTAAAAGACCACATGTTCTTGTTGTGCATACCAATCCACACACGTCTCTATCTTGACAGGGTCTGGGGTGTAGGAGACATCCACCATGTAGCAATGTTCTGTTTTGCAACTAGAAGAGCTGTGCCTAGAAATACCCTCTCAGCCCTCGTGCCCATTGAGCCCTCAAACACACCAAGTAATATCTATAAGGGGGAGAGGGAAACTTCCCACCCAAGGTCATCTGACAAATCTCGGATCACTCTGCTCCAATAGTGATGTACCACCGAACAGGACCATACCATGTGATAAAAGTCTGCTGGTTCAAGGCCACAGCGGGGGCAGGTAGAAGTTAGGAGAAGACCTGCCCGGCACAGGCAGATTGGAGGAAAATATGCAAAATAAAGGTAATGTGTCTGTACCAGCCACAACCGAGAGGTGATAGTGAGTTTACGAGGCACCATCAGGGCATCTCGCCAATCTTCGTCTTCCATGGGACCCAACCAGCCCTCCCAACGGGTTCTAAGATGGCCTAGCGAACCAGGGGAATTGATTATGAGGATACAATAAATCTGGAAGATTACTCCATGGCCCAGGTTACCCATAAGAAGCTTAGCCTCCAGACGGTTAAGCTCGGGAGGATTTCAGCTGACTGGATATGAGTATGGAGAGCATGTCTGATCTGGAGGTATTTATAAAATTGTGTATTTGCAAGGGTGTATGTCTGCTGAAGGTCCTGGAAGGAGCGCATATGTGTTCCAGACTACACATCTCCCAATTGTTTGATACCTATAAGGTCCCAAGTTCTGAAACCTTGGAGTACCGCCACCTCTTTTAAGTAGGGAGGGGTTTGTTGCGTAAGTCTGGCCTCCCATTGAGCATGTCAGAGTGCAGTCCTCCATGCAAGGAACACTATTCTACTTACCTGAGGTACAGAAAGAGAAACCGGGGATCAATAGAGCATGACCTACAAGTGAGGGAAACCCAATAATAAGTGTTCTAAGCAATAGGCAGGATGGGGCCACCCCCCATTGAACCAATCATGGATAACAAGAAGATGGGAAGACAAGTAGTAATGGTAAAGATGAGTCATTCCCAGGCCGCCATCATGGGGGCCCCGTTGACAATGTGGGAAAGCCAGGCGCTGCCTGAGACCCCGCCACAAGAATGTTATTGTGGTTCCAGCCAGATCACGAAACCACGCCCGGGACAAATGAAGTGGTGGGTTCTGAAAGATGTAGAGAAATTGTGGAAGGATCATATTCTTATATAGAGCGATACGTCCCATGACTTTGAGGAGGAGGACCTGCCATCTAGTGAGATCTGCTTTAGCTTTCTGGACTAAGGGTTGAAGATTAAGGGGTCGATTCCGATCTCGGTCGGAGACGCACCCAACGCCATTCGGTCGGGAAAAAAGCCATGCGAATGCCTGTTTCCCGACCGATTCGCACATGAATCCGAACGAACAAGATGCGCACAACAGCACAGATTCCGACCGAGTCGTACTCACCCAATCCAGGTCCTGATCCCCGACCGAGCCGGATCCGTAAACGCAGATACGAGTCGCCCGGAAGCCAAAAAGCAGCCCCGTCCGGCCGGACAAGTACGATGCGCTTCCCGTACGCGCCGAACCCGTCGCTACGCACGGCACGTCAAAGCATCCGGGAGAGGCGCACATAAGCTCCGATTCGCGCCACAACACGATCCACGGCTACGAGACAAACACGGCAGCGACGAGGACGAGGCGAAGCAACGACGAAGACGAACGAGACGAACCAACAATGAATCCCATCGTTCCGATCCTACCAATATTCTATATCTACTACCGGAACAGGCACGGATGCGTACGGCGCAGAAGGTAGGTCAGACACCAACCACAAACACAAACTACACGTACCCGACATATCACACACAGGGATGCAGAAATTACTTACTCCAGAAACAGCAGCACCATAGGGGCGGGATGCCCATCACCAATGCCACCTATACACATAGGGGCCCGGATGCCTGTCACTACTACCACCCTTACCCAGGGGGTGCCAGGTGCCTACCACTACTGCCACCTCTACCCATGGGGTGCCAGGTGCCTACCACTACTACCACCTCTACCCAGGGGGTGCCAGGTGCCTACCACTACTACCACCTCTACCCATGGGGGGCTGGATGCCTGTCACCATTACCACCTCTACCCAGGGGGGTGCCAGGTGCCTACCACTACTACCACCTCTACCCATGGGGGGCTGGATGCCTGTCACTACTACCACCTCTACCCAGGGGGTGCCAGGTGCCTACCACTACTGCCACCTCTACCCAGGGGTGCCAGGTGCCTACCACTACTACCACCTCTACCCAGGGGGTGCCAGGTGCCTACCACTACTGCCACCTCTACCCATGGGGGGCTGGATGCCTGTCACTACTACCACCTCTACCCATGGGGGGTGGATGCCTACCACAACTACCACCTCTACCCATGGGGGGCTGGATGCCTGTCACTACTACCACCTCTACCCATGGGGGGCTGGATGCCTACCACAACTACCACCTCTACCCAGGGGGGTGCCAGGTGCCTACCACTACTGCCACCTCTACCCAGGGGGTGCCAGGTGCCTACCACTACTGCCACCTCTACCCAGGGGGTGCCAGGTGCCTACCACTACTGCCACCTCTATCCATGGGGGGCTGGATGCCTGTCACTACTACCACCTCTACCCAGGGGGTGCCAGGTGCCTACCACTACTACCACCTCTACCCATGGGGGGCTGGATGCCTGTCACCACTACCACCTCTACCCAGGGGGGTGTCAGGTGCCTACCACTACTACCACCTCTACCCATGCGGGGCTGGATGCCTGTCACTACTACCACCTCTACCCAGGGGTGTGCCAGGTGCCTACCACTACTACCACCTCTACCCAGGGGGTGCCAGGTGCCTACCACTACTACCACCTCTACCCAGGGGTGCCAGGTGCCTACCACTACTACCACCTCTACCCAGGGGTGCCAGGTGCCTACCACTACTACCACCTCTACCCATGGGGGTGCCAGGTGCCTACCACTACTACCACCTCTACCCATGGGGGCTGGATGCCTGTCACTACTACCACCTCTACCCAGGGGGTGCCAGGTGCCTACCACTACTGCCACCTCTACCCATGGGGTTCCAGGTGCCTACCACTACTGCCACCTCTACCCAGGGGTGCCAGGTGCCTACCACTACTACCACCTCTACCCAGGGGTGCCAGGTGCCTACCACTACTACCACCTCTACCCAGGGGGGCTGGATGCCTACTACTACCACCCCCACTCACAGGATGGCAAATACATGCCACAAGAAGCACACACCAGCAGAAAGAATACAACACAAAGACATCCCCCCAACACCATGACAAGCGTGTGTAGACTGTGTCAAATGCCTACAACACTGAACAGGACTGTGGACATACAATGTGACCCCCTATCACAAGTGCCACACATAAATGTGTGTGGCACCCACAATGCAAGCAGGCCATGACCATTGTGGCAATGGGGTCCAAACCCCCATCATCACAGTGACCAAAATGTGAGTGTGGGGTCCATAGCTGAAGCACATATTGAACATTGTGGCAGTGGGGTCCAGACCCCCATCATCACAGTGACCAAAATGTGAGTGTGGGGTCCATAGCTGAAGCACATATTGAACATTGTGGCAGTGGGGTCCAGACCCCCATCATCACAGTGACCAAAATGTGAGTGTGGGGTCCATAGCTGAAGCACAAATTGAACATTGTGGCAATGGGGTCCAAACCCCCATCATCACAGTGACCAAAATGTATGTGTTGACAAAGAATAAGCTGCAACTGCCAAACTGCATGGATTATTCCTGGTCACAGAACAACAAACACATCAGTGGCAAAGTAGTGCTTGTGTCCCATAGCAACATAGAATGGGGAGGCAAACAGTGCAGTGCAAACAAGACATACCTTTGGCCATGTGCAGACAAACATCACCCATGGGGGCTGACACTGTCAACATTCATCAATGACTCAATGACAGAAGTGACCATCAGAATGCAGACCCACATATTTGCACCAATGGGCACACAAATTCAGATACCCAGTGGAGACTGTAGAAGGAAGGTGAACAGATACCATACCATGGCAGCAATGGGACACACACACAATGATCATTGTGCTGACTGATGACCTAGGAGTCCCAGGGACAGCAGGGCAAACACACCAAACATACAGCCAATGGCACACTAAAGATATGCCAATGCAGTGGTGCAGATGCACAAACACAAACAGGCAGACCCACACTGCACATCAAACACAACAGTTGAGGGGGGGTACCAGTGTCCCCAGGCAAACACACAACACATGAGGAGGCCTGAATACCAATTACACAGACGTGCATACAGTGCCACACGAAGGTAACTCATGGATCCAAATCCCCTATGTGGGCAATCAGGCATTGTCAGATGAGAGGGAGCACAAATCACACATGTCACACAAGCATGTAGGAACAGCAACTGACACAGCAAGACACACAGACACCACAGCACCACACCCAGGGCCCCCACAATGTGGTGACCCTGGGCTGCATTACAATCCCACTGTGATGACAAAGCTAGATGTCGTTCACACTGTGAAACACAGTCATGTGTCCTGAGCCACAAACTACCATCACACCTACACAAGCACAAATCAACCAGCACGGCCTGTCAGCCAAGGCCAACATGGAGGCAGGGGTCTAGCCGGGCAACAACTCTCATCTGCACACACTCAACACCACACACCTCGACCTCCAACAATGTGCAGCAGTGAAGCTCACATGCACTGGTGACATTGCACATGCACCCATGACAATCCCAGGGGGGTGGTGGGAACCAAGGTGCAGGAACACATCACACATGGCCACTCTACCAGACTCCTGAATGTCTGACACACTGCACACTACGCTGTACATGGACATGACGGCAATACCACACCAACCAATGGGATCCCAGCCACAGTCACACACCTATGAAGAAGCCAAGGTCACCCACAAAGAACACACATAGACAACTACCAACATTGCAGCCCTGAGGAGTGCCAGCAGTCACACACACAACGTGTCACAACCAATGAAAGCTAACACAAACCAGAAATCACATGACAGGTGTAAACAACAAGTGCAAAGGGGAATATGGACTGCGACACATCAGCGTCTGCCCACAAACTCAGCCCTGACAGCAAACACACCTATGGGTGACACCCTGATGACCAGTAATGTGCCATGCCCCCACATCACAGAGAACCCAGGGAGAAGACTTTGGGGGAACATAGCTCAACTCAGCAAGCATCACAAACAGGAACATCACTAGGGATCCCAGCATGCACAGCAACATGGAAGTGAACACACACACATGCTCATACAACACACACCTTGGGCGCACAAGATGTCACAGGAGTACACACTGCCATGAGGGGACTCCACTCCTGTGTGAGGAAAGCTGTGCCATATGTCGCATCAGTAGGGCTCCATCATGTCAGCAGAACACTTGGTCACACAGTCAACAATTAGCACCAAATGAAGGCTCCCGTCACATCAGCCTGGTCATGGGAATGTCAACGAAATCAACAGCACAGATCCAACACACATGTATAGCAAGTTGCACTGACAACACAGAAGAGTCCTTCCCCATTGATGCCCAAACCTGCATGTCCAGTGGTGATGGCCACACGGTCAGGGAACTAGACTAATTGAACAATGGCAAACACAACAGATGTGCATGGGTGGAACCCACAGATGTGACATTGCTAATGTAAGTAGGAAATCCCATTGCCAAATATTGAATACATTACACCCTCAGATGCTGCTAAGGACGACATGGATTCACCACAGGATAGGACACTGTCCCCCTGGAACACATGGGTTCATGCACAGTAACACTTCATTTTCATGAGTCCAAAAATCACCATCACTGCAGCAAGGGCACGGTTAGCATCATCAACATTATGTACATCAGAAGCAAAACCACTAGAGAACAGAAAGTTGCTTTATTTAGCATGTGGGTTCAAAACTTGGAAGAACTGCAAGGTATCAACAAAGGCCAATTGCCAGTCCATCAAGGAAGTCTATACAGGGTGACAGTGGCAGATGTCACCCTACGCATGCCTGCACTGATCACAACCGGGGACAATCCCCAAGGAGGGGCATACGGGGGGCAGGCCAGGCACCGCAGGGACAGGATCAGGGCTCACCAGGAGGAGGCAGGGAAGGGGTGGTGGGTGCTGGAGAGCCACTGACAACTGCAGTGGAGGTGTCTGACATGGTGTGTGCCGGCACAACTGGGGGCATGACTCAGATGTTGTGGGTGCCGGCACAACTGCAGTGGACCCTGCAGATGGAGTGGACAGGTCCGCCACTGCAGCGCCCAAGTCAGACAGGGTGATAGTGGACTCCACTGCAGTGCCCACCTCCAGGGGAGGAGACTGGGGATCAGGTAAGGTGGGCAGGACAGAGGGGAGGACACCCTCACCACATCAGTGGTACAGACAAGTGCAGCGGGGGGTGTGGGGCCGGAAGAGCAAGTGGCAGGGGAGAAGGCCTGACCCTTCTGGGGATGGTGTATCTGTGGGTGGGGGAACCTGGGGCAGGGTGTGGTGGGGGCACCTGTGGAGTGGGGGCCTGAGGGATGGAGGAAGGAGACTTGGTGCCTGAGCTGCAGGGCGGCGGCGGGGTCTTGCTCTTCCGGGACCGGGGGACTTGCGGGTGGGGGCCTCAGTCGGTCTGCGCCTGGGGGATGGTGTCCGGGGGCCAGGGGCACTCTGCTCCATGTGTGTGGGCTTCCTCTTCCCCCTGAATGCTGGATCAGCTGGGTCGGAGGGGAAGAGGCCAAGGTCACAGAGGAAGAGCCGCTGTGTGTTTGGGGTTGCAGGTGAGGCAAGGGAGGGGTCTTTGGAGGGAGAGGCAACTGAGGACTGCGCAGTGCTTGTGGATGCGTGTGTTTGTGCCTGTGCCCCATCCCCTGTGAATGTGGTTGCAGTCCCCTGACGGTGCGTGCATGTGCATCTTGTTTGTGGCGTGTGTGTCCGTGTGCTGCATGTGTCTGTGCTGGTGTGTGCCTGTGCCAGTGTGTGTGTGCTTGGGACGGGTAAGGTGCTGGGGAGTGTGGATGGGGCAGAGGCAGGAGGGGTGAGGGACTGTCGGAGGAGGGACACTGCTGCCGTCAGGGAGGAGTCCATGGACCTATTGCCCCTCTGTAGGTCAGACATGCCCGATGAGATGCCCTCCATGAAGGACACCAGCTGAGTCAACAGACTGGTGTGTGCATGGAGGACACTCAGCATCGCTGTCTGTCCTACATGGAGCTGGCGGAGGAGGTACACAGACTCCTCACTCAGGGCAGCAGGGGACACAGGGGCAGGGGGTGCGGTGCCTGGCCCGAAGGAGACACGCTCCCGAACATGGGAGCCTCCACGGACCTCAGGAATGGGAGCCAACGGGAGGGCGGTGGTGGTGGTGGTGGGGACAGCAACACTAGCTGGGGTGTGGTGGCTGCTGACACCCGCCTCCATAAGGGAGTCATCGTCCGAGTTGCTCTGGTCCTCAGCTGAGGTGGATGGTGCTGAGGACTCCTCGGTGTGGCTCCCCTCGCCCTCCGTGCCACTGGGTCCCTCCGACCACTCCTCGGCTGCTGACCCAGTCTGGCTCTGCGGCTCCTCCTGGTCCGTGGAGCTGTCCCCTCCTGTGGTCGTGGATGTATCTGCAATCAATAGGGAAACAGACAGACATCAGTCACCTGCACCGAACGCACACACCACAGTAAGTACAGCACATTACAGAGCAAGCCCTGGTATCCTTAGTTGAACATTGCTAAAACTGCACAAACAGAACAGGAGAAGTCAATTGTCAGTCTGATGGTCAACCATGGCACTCACATCCCACCTGGCCTTGCACCCATCTGTCTGGTGTCTGTGGGATGGCAATACCCCAGTGTGGACACATGCACCACCTACACAGTATT
The DNA here is from genome assembly GCA_963921515.1 of Calotriton arnoldi. NCBI lineage: Eukaryota > Metazoa > Chordata > Amphibia > Caudata > Salamandridae > Calotriton > Calotriton arnoldi. The sequence continues at coordinate 723,862 of CAWUFW010002066.1, forward strand.
TGGACAGTGCAGAGAACCCGGTGAAGCATGTGGACATGCACACATCACAACTCTTGCCACTGAGTCAGTGCAGGTGTCCGGATGAAAGGGATGCCCAGAGTCAAATAGGAAATGCATGTGATGCATACCAGCGACAGACACCATGATGCACCCATGTCCTGATAGCCATTGCCACAATGGTGTGCATGTAGCACATGTCACTCCCCTGCAGGATCACTAATAGGAAGTCACATGCCATGGCACAGCCATGCCTGCTAAGTCATACATCACTGTCTCCAGTCACATGGGCAGGGCAGCCAGACAACAACACTCTGCACTGTGTCACAATAGTAGATCATGGGGAATGCAAGTCCTGGAGCTGAACAAGTGCACATGTACATCCCCCACAAACCACATCATCTGTACCCTCATCTGTCCAGGTCATACCCATTGTACATATGGGAGACCTGTAACACTACCCTCTGCACCTGAGCACATCACAATCTGCTGTGAATGGGAAACAGCTGCCTGAACCTCATATTCACATACCTCAGTCTGCACGGTCAGGTGATCAAACACCTATGTGTCACACATGTATCATCTCCTATGGTCACATCTCCGGTGGCATGCGGAGCCCCAACAGAGGAACACCCCAGCAGACCTGACAACGAAGCCACAGCACACTGACACAGAGGCAGACACCTGAGGGGACAAATCACTGAGCAGAACGTGTCAGCTGATACACGGCAGTGTGAGTACAGAGTGTATTGCATGGCCTGGAGTAGGCATGACTGTCCTGTCCCACATGAATGAGGGATGAGCCCTGGACAGTAGGCAGCTGGCTAAGTATGTGTGACACACAATATATACACACTCCTGGGGCACAAACATTGTTCCCACCCGCAGCATGGGTGTGTGCCAGATACCCCAGGCACATGTGGTGGATCAGCTCAGCAATTGGGCCACATATCAAAATGACACGCAGAACACATGTCAGAACACAGGCAATGTGTAAGCAATGGACCCACCCATGATGCCCACCACAGAGTCAGGGAAACAGATGCTGTCCCCCACCTTGAGTCAAGCAAACTGCAAGGACACAGTACCCAAGTGACACAATACCCTGACTGTAAGGGCCACACCTGGGTATCAGATGAGGAGTGGGCAGTGCACAATAGAGGGACATGGGTCCTGGACCACAAGACTGATGTACTGTGGGAGTTTAACCAGGCCAGAGGAGGGCACATAGCATGGCAGACATAGTTCACAATGCAGACATGGACTCACCCCCTCCTTGCTGCTCTCTGGCCTTCAGCTGCCCATCCAGATCAGGGAAGACCACCGCCAGGATCCTCAGCATGTGGGGGGTCAGGGTCCGGTGTCCGCCCCTCCTGCGAGGAGGCGACAGCTTCAGCTGGACCCGTGCGATCCTCCGGGTCCAGCCCCGAAGGTCCTGCCACCTCTTCTGGCAGTTGCGGATCCGGCGCTTGTAGACCCCCACGGATCTCACTGCCCGGACGATGGTCAGCCATATCTTCTGCTTCTGGTGGGCATCAACCTGTGAGGATAACAAAGTGAGAATGCCATTACTACACATGCAACATATCCGTGCATTACACAGTTGGATATACATGTCTCAATCACAGGGGCACATGATGTACACAGGCAGTGCAACGATGGCTATGGACAGTATGCCAGCAGTTACTACATGGTATCATTGCCTGGGAAGTAAAACCTAGTTTAAATGCACTGTCACTGCACTATACCTGTCCAGTGCATGTAACTACACACTATGGGGGTGACAACTACTCAGTGAGCCTGCTAGCCAGTGGCGTGCAGACTATTAGCCTTGCTAGTCAGACAACATGCACATTTAGAAAGGCAGTGGACAGAACACTCACCTGCTCCCCTGCTTTCCCATACAGCTTGCTGTACTGTGGAAGGAGGCCATCCAGCAGGGCCTGGTTCTCCTCAGTGCTGAAGGCTGGGGCTCTCTCCACAGTACGTGCCATTGCAGGGTCCAGAGGGTGCAGATACAGCAGCAGTGTAGTGGCAGATGTCGTCCTGGAGCATGAAGTGCAGGCAAGTGAGCTCTCAGGGGAACAGCCAGCATTATATGTGTGCTGCAGAGGCAGATACTGTCCCATGTGTCCAAAGTGATAGGTCCAAGTCGTTTGCATCATCTGAATCTGGCCAATCCATGGAATTGCACCACTTACACACGCCCCCAGCATCCTTCAAATGTTCAACTTCGTGACACACATGAAATTGCAACATTGTTGTGGGTGACCAACTGAATTTACAGCATCAGACTCGTTCAAATTTTGAAAACGCGTCCGTTGCCAGGCCAGGCCATAGCCAATGGGTGCGCACCGATCGGACCATTGCTGTTGGACGCGTACATAGGATACAACGCGTACCCGCACACATTGAATGCAATGGGCCGGCCGGGCACACCGATCGGACCATTGCTGTTCAACGCGTACATAGGATACAACGCGTACCCGCACACATTGAATGCAATGGGCCGGCCGGGCACACCGATCGGACCATTGCTGTTCAACGCGTACATAGGATACAACGCGTACCCGCACACATTGAATGCAATGGGCCGGCCGGGCACACCGATCGGACCATTGCTGTTCAACGCGTACATAGGATACAACGCGTACCCGCACACATTGAATGCAATGGGCCGGCCGGGCACACCGATCGGACCATTGCTGTTCAACACGTACATAGGATACAATGCGTACCCGCACACATTGAATGCAATGGGCCGGCCGGGCACACCGATCGGACCATTGCTGTTCAACGCGTACATAGGATACAACGCGTACCCGCACACATTGAATGCAATGGGCCGGCCGGGCACACCGATCGGACCATTGCTGTTCAACGCGTACATGGGATACAACGCGTACCCGCACACATTGAATGCAATGGGCCGGCCGGGCACACCGATCGGACCATTGCTGTTCAACGCGTACATGGGATACAACGCGTACCCGCACACATTGAATGCAATGGGCCGGCCGGGCACACCGATCGGACCATTGCTGTTCAACGCGTACATGGGATACAACGCGTACCCGACACATTGAATGCAATGGGCCGGCCGGGCACACCGATCGGACCATTGCTGTTCAACGCGTACATGGGATACAACACGTACCCGCACACATTGAATGCAATGGCCAATGTGTGCGCACTGATCAGTCCATTGCTGTCCAAGGCGTATTGCCAATACAACGCGTACCAGCGCACATTGAATGCAATGGCCAATGTGTGCGCACTGATCGGTCCATTGCTGTCCAAGGCGTATTGCCAATACAACGCGTACCAGCGCACATTGAATGCAATGGCCAATGTGTGCGCACTGATCGGTCCCTTGCTGTCCAACGCATCCCTGTACAAGTCACTGGCATATGTCACCATGCCTGTCACAGGTGAACATATGCCAGCCACATATACTTCCCAGGCAGTGAGGGGCACACCTACAACACCACAGCCTGTCCAAACTGTATCCTAGGGCATGTAAGGCTGCATTACCTATTCCGTGTATGGGGGTGAACATGTTGTTCTGTGGGTGTCACTTGGGGGCAGCCACCCCCAGGCTGTGCACGTGTTTATGGGGACAGAATCCTTGGTGTTTCGTGTACATGACCACTGTGATGTGCAACTGTTCATATCTGTGCATGTGGCATGGTCACAGTTCACGGTGGTGTATGTGTATGTCATGTCACATACCTCCTGAGTCCCATGTGGGATGTTATGTTCAACCCAGGGTGACCCATTGGCACAATGTTGATGGTCCTCCACAGTCTGTGTGCATGTTGTGATTACAATGTCTCTGATTTCATGTGCACAATGGGAGGCAGTCTCCACATCCACGTTGTTTGTGCATGGACTTTGATGTTGTGCGTGTGTGTGTCACAGACGTCCATGTCTGTCCTGCCGAGGCAACACGTACCACTACCTGTGGGGCTCATGGTTGTTTTGCTGTGGTGTATACATGATACACCATGTCATGCCAGTGTCCATGTGGCAATACAGGGTCCCTGGGAATCTACCTGTCATTGAGCTGTGATGCCTGGGGCACATCAGTCCTCACATGTCACTGTGGCGTGTGTTTGTTATTTGGCAGCAGGAGATGGGTACTAGGACACGGCCTCATGGTATCCGATGGCATGACCTGGGACTTATTGATGCCACTTGTTGGACTGTGATGTTAGATATTGGCCATGTATGTGCCATACATATCCGTACGGAACTGCACACATCATGTACTTGTGCCTCATTATGATGTATCATGTGATGTTGAGTGTGTTCAATGCCACATATGTGGGGTGACTGACAATCTTTCTTTCTTCACCTATGCACTGCAGGGCACCAGCTGTCCATAGACCATTCCCTGACCTGGCAACGATGGTGGAACGTGACAGCATCCGACGGTACCGCTTCACCAGGCAGCTGATTGAGGATTTGGCAGTGCGCTTGGCACCACATTTGCAACCTGGCCGTCCGTACCCTACAGCGCTGACCCCCAAGGTGAAGGTGATGGCAGCCCTACACTTCTTTGCCACTGGTACCTTTCGATACACTCTGGCGACTGCTGGTGGGATGTCACAGACCATGTTCAGCCGTGTGCTCCGGGATGTTTTGGAGGCTATGTTGATTTACCTGAACCAGTACATCTATTTCCCTAGACTCCAACGACTCACTGGCATGAAGAGTGACTTCTATGCCCTGAGGAGGATGCCGCATGTCATTGGCTCCATTGATGGGACACATGTGGCGTTGGTACCACCACAGGCCCAAGAGCAGGCCTACCGTAACCGCAAACACTACCACTCGGTCAATGCACTGGTGGTCTGTCTTGCAGATATGAGCATCACACACGTGTGTGCCTGTTTCCCTGGTTCTGCACATGATGCGTACGTGATGAGGAGTAGTCGCATCCCGAGGATGATGGCACAGATGCGGAACCAGCGTGCCTGGCTTGTAGGTGTGTACTGACTTTGTACCATTGTGTGTGTTCTGCTATGTAGTGTTCCACCCTCTTTTCCAACTCTGCTAATGTGCAATGGTCTGTATGTATCCGGATACCCCAACATGCCGTGGTTGCTGACGCCCCTCAGGAACCCTGTGACACCAGCCAAGATGCGCTACAATGAGGCACATGGTCGGACCAGGAGAGTGATTGAGCGGACATTTGGTCTCCTGAAGAGCCGCTTCCGCTGCCTCGACAAGACAGGAGGGTCCCTCCCATATGCCCCAGCAAAGGTGTGCAAGATTATCATCGTCTGCTGCATGCTCCACAACCTGGCAGTGCGGAAGGAGTTGCCTCTCATCCTGGATGACGATGACCAACGTCCGCCACCTGTGGAGGATCCTGGCCTGGACCACGATGCCAGTGATGATGATGATGATGTTGAGGGTGATGTCCGCACACAGCTCATCACCAACTTCTTCAGCTGAATGTGAGTATCCAGAGATGGCATGTCAATGATGTGAGTTTGCATGATATGTGTTGGTGGTGCTCTGGTGCTGTTTGAGTGTGTCCATGGGCTACATGTCTGTATGCGTGTAGCGATGTGTCCTTGCAGGTAGTCTGTACTCCCCAACAGTGTTGACATGCTAACTTGGTTCTGGGTGGGTATCTTGTAACATGTATTGTGCATGAGTATTGCAGTTCTGTCCTGTTCTTCAGTACTTTTGACTGTGTGTCATTTCTGTCTTTCACAGGGTACTTTCAGAGTCGTTTGGTCAACTGTGATCCCCAACACCGTGATTCGACTTCCCGGGTGGTAGCTGTTGTGTCCCTACAGGTGATGTGCACCACACCCATGGACTTCCTTCCTTCTACACTTGTTGACTATGTGCCCGCTGCCAGGTGGGATTACCTTGCATCTGTGGTGGTTTCAACATGTTGCAAATGTGTAATAAACCTGTGCTTCACTTTGTGATGTGCGTTGTCTGTGGTCACACATCTGACTGACATTTGCTTACTGCACCAGTGGGCTAGTTAACACAGACTGTGAATAGGTGTTGGGTCTGTGCAATGCAACGTATTTCTTGGCAACACCAGTGTAGGCGATGAGTCAGATGTCCATGGTGTGTATGTGTTGTGTAGCCCTGGTGGTGTGCCTCCCCCATATGTGTGAAGTCGCCATGACTCACAAGCCGGTGTTGTACTTGCTGTAGCAGTTGCATGCACAGTGTCATTTCCCCGATCATCATCGCAACTTCTGAGACAACATAGGAATCACAACAGAGGCAAGTATGGTGTATAAGTGAGTTTATTGACATACAAGTGTGAGTATAGTGCACAGGTTGTTGGGTGCTGTACATTGTGATTGTGATCCAAAGTTCCTAGATAATTTGGAAGTCCTGGTAGCAGAAATGTCCAGAGTAAGGTCCACAGTAATCAGAGACATTGGTCCAACTTGAGCTCCCCATGTCATGTGGGAGAGTTGTGTTGCAGTCAACAGGGTGAACAGTTTGCGCACAAAGGTTATTCTCCAGAACAGGTTTTGGCTTCCTGGGGGTTGCACATGGCCATCGGCCTCTCACTTGCCCCTCCTCGGACGGCCCCTCTTCTTTGGGGGGATCCTCAAGTGCAGGCTGCTGCGGTGCAGGGGACTCTCCGCCAGAGTCATCCTGCCTCCCTGTGGCAGTTGCAGTTGTTTCAGCAGCAGATGTTGTGGGCACACAGGGAGGTGTTGACTGGTTGCTGCTCATCTGGCGGAGGCATTGTAATATGTCCCTATGCACCGCCATCATCTCTTGCAGTGTGTCCCACTTGGACTCCACGCGGGACATGTGTGAGTCCAAGCGGGCATGATGGGCAGCCTGCTGCTGTTTAATGTCCCTGAGGAGCCCCACTACCTGGCTGAACTCTCCGGTGCTGGACTGGTACGCATCGGCTATGCGTGCCAGTTGTGGGTCATCATGCAGTCCAGACCCCTCTGTGAGCAGCGACCTATGTCTCCCACCCCTCCCACCACCCCTGGCGACACGTGCAGTACCTGAGGTGGCAGGCACAGGTGACCCTGGGCCACCTTGTGGGTTGTTGGTGGTGGTGGTGTCCCTGGCCCCACGTTGGTCCAGGGTCCCTGTGCTGGTGGTGGTGCTGCTCCTTAGTCTGTCCGTGTCGGCAGGGGTGGTATGTGTGTTGACAGTCGTTGGAGGGGTGGGTGCAGGGGGTGCAGCTGGTGGTCCTGCTGGTGCTGCATGATGACTTGCTCCGGAGCTGCCAGGTAAGTCTTCGTCATCCGAGGAGGGCAGAGGCTGTTCCACACCAGTGAGCTCCGTATCCTCTTGACTCCTCAGCATCTGCTGCTGTGTCCCCATCATCACCTGTTTTTGGGAGACACACACAATGTATGTTATGTTTCTGCAGGCATCAATGGTTGACACACCTGATAGTTGTGACTGTGCCTCTGGATGCGGGCCTGTACAATGCATTGTCCTAAGTTGTCACAGTCAGGGGTTGATATTGGTGTAGCACATTGTCCTGCATTATTTGGGCATTTCTATGTGAATGGTGGGGTGTGTACATGGTCTGCATTGGTTGTATTTGGTTGTCATCCGCTCCTCCTTCCCACCCAGCCAGATATCCCACCATGGACCGTGCTTCCATTGCAGGGAGTGCAAGTTGTCTTTCAGGATGTCAATCAGTGGTGTCCTGCTGTTGGTTGTTGCACAGTTGCCAGCAGGGCCTTGTGCTCCCCACAGCAGTAGCCAGTGTCAGCCATCTTGTCAGTTGTTTTCCACTCCCTGTGATGTGCGCATGGTTCAGGGTGGTGTTGATGGGACAGTTGTGGGGGTGACCAATATCTGTGACTACCACTCCCATCATGCTATTGCCTCCACCCCACTTCCCAGCATGCCCATACTTACTTGCTTTTGGGTGGACTTCAGTGTGTGTGAGTGTGAGAGCAATGGCAAGATGTCAGTCAGTGGTGTCCTGCTGTTGGTTGTTGCACAGTTGCCAGTAGGGCCTTGTGCTCCCCACAGCAGTGCCCAGTGTCAGACATCTTGTCAGTTGTTTTCCACTCCCTGTGATGTGCGCATGGTTCAGGGTGGTGTTGATGGGACAGTTGTGGGGGTGACCAATATCTGTGACTACCACTCCCATCATGCTATTGCCTCCACCCCACTTCCCAGCATGCCCATACTTACTTGCTTTTGGGTGGACTTCAGTGTGTGTGAGTGTGAGAGCAATGGCAAGATGACTGGCAGTGGTGTCCTGCTGTTGGTTGTTGCACAGTTGCCAGCAGGGCCTTGTGCTCCCCACAGCAGTGCCCAGTGTCAGACATCTTGTCAGTTGTTTTCCACTCCCTGTGATGTGCGCATGGTTCAGGGTGGTGTTGATGGGACAGTTGTGGGGGTGACCAATATCTGTGACTACCACTCCCATCATGCTATTGCCTCCACCCCACTTCCCAGCATGCCCATACTTACTTGCTTTTGGGTGGACTTCAGTGTGTGTGAGTGTGAGAGCAATGGCAAGATGTCTGGCAGTGGTGTCCTGCTGTTGGTTGTTGCACAGTTGCCAGCAGGGCCTTGTGCTCCCCACAGCAGTGCCCAGTGTCAGACATCTTGTCAGTTGTTTTCCACTCCCTGTGATGTGCGCATGGTTCAGGGTGGTGTTGATGGGACAGTTGTGGGGGTGACCAATATCTGTGCCTACCACTCCCATCATGCTATTGCCTCCACCCCACTTCCCAGCATGCCCATACTTACTTGCTTTTGGGTGGACTTCAGTGTGTGTGAGTGTGAGAGCAATGGCAAGATGTCTGGCAGTGGTGTCCTGCTGTTGGTTGTTGCACAGTTGCCAGCAGGGCCTTGTGCTCCCCACAACAGAGCACTAGTGTCAGACATCTTTGATGGGGCTTTCCACTCTCTGTGGGGTGTGCATGCTTGAGTGTGAGCTTGCTGTGCCATGTGGGTGGGGGATGTTGAGCTGTGACTACCACTCCCATCATGCTATTGCCTCCACCCCACTTCCCAGCATGCCCATACTTACTTGCTTTTGGGTGGACTTCACTGTGTGAGTGTGAGAGCAATGGCAAGATGGCTGACAGTGGTGTCCTGCTGTTGGTTGGTGGCCAGTTCCCAGCAGGTCCTTGTGTTCCCACCAACAGAGCACCAGTGTCAGACATCTTTGATGGGGCTTTCCACTCTCTGTGGGGTGTGCTTGCTTGAGTGTGAGCTTGCTGGGCCATGTGGGTGGGGGATGTTGAGCTGTGACTACCACTCCCATCATGCTATTGCCTCCACCCCCCCTTCCCAGCATGCCCATGCTTCCTTCCCTTTGACTCTGCTTCCCTGTGGGGTTGTGTGCCTGTGCTGACAAGATGGCTGACAGTGTTATCCTGGGGTTAGTTTTGCTACAGGTCCCATGTGTGTCCCTGTGCTTCACTCAGCATGACCCAGGGTTGTGGTTCTTTGTGGGATATTTGATTGGAGTGTGGGGCAATGCATTCTCCCAGGTGAGTTTTGTGGAGTTTGTGTTAGGGGTGTGTGTGAGAAACGCTGCTGGTAACTATGGTCAGGGCTGTGAGTCCTCCTTCCCACCCAGCCAGATATCCCACCATGGAACGTGGTTCCATTGCAGGGAGTGCAAGTTGTCTTTCAGGATGTCAGTCAGTCGTGTCCTGCTGTTGGTTGTTGCACAGTTGCCAGAAGGGCCTTGTGCTCCCCACAGCAGTAGCCAGTGTCAGCCATCTTGTAAGTTGTTTTCCACTCCCTGTGATGTGCGCATGGTTCAGGGTGATGTTGATGGGACAGTTGTGGGGTGAGCAATATCTGTGCCTACAACTCCCATGATGCTATTGGCTACACTGACTTGCCCAGCATACACATATTTCCTTTCTTTCAGTGGGCTTCACTGTGTGCTGGTGTTGTAGTGGTGGCTACTTGTCTGGATGTGTTAGTCAATTATATTTGTGCCACTGCCTAGCTGTAGGTGTAGTTGTGTTTGTACATGTGATGACACAGTTAAATGTCACTTTGTGATGGCATGTGTTGTGTTTCTCTGAGTGACATACACATTTTGGGATGATTCTGTTCTGGTTGCTGTGTATTTGCTAAGAGTGCATGGTTTGACTCTCCCCTTGACAGTGATGTGTGTGTGTAGTCGCAGAATATTGTGTACATTTGTTGTGTACTCACCAGGCTCTGGGATGTTTTCTAGTCCATAGACGCTCACTGGTGTTAGGATGGCCCGCACCTTCTCCTCCCAGGGCCTGAGGTATACTGGCTTGGCAGGAGGGCCACTGCCGGTGTATTGGCTCAAGATGTAGTCCTTCTTCAGCAGCTCCTTGACCCTCCTGCGCATGTCATACCACCTGCTCTGGATGTCTGTCTTTGTGCGCAAACATGGTGATTGTGCATTCACCCTGTCGACGATCCTCTCCCACATCTTTGTTTTCTGTGACATGGGTGTCTGTTGGACCAGTGTACCAAAGAGCTGTGGCTCTACCCTGAGGATCTCATCTACCAGGACTTCCAATTCACTATCTAGGAACTTGTGATTCTTCTTTGGGGGCATGGTGATGGGTGGTGATGGTGAGTGATGTGTGTGTTGGTGTGCAGGTGAAGGTGTGTGAGTGTGTGTTTTGCTAGGTGTATGTGAGGTTTCTATTTGTTGTGGTGCTGATGGTGTGTGGCTTGTGTGATGGATGAGCTGTGGGTGTGTGGTTGCTGTCTGTTGAGTGCTGGCAGGTAATTTGAATTTGCAAAGGATCATGGTAGGGATTTGTGTCCTTTATATGGGTGGAGTTGTGGGTGTGTCTTTGTTCCCTGCCCCTCCCCCCAGTATTTATTGGCTTTGTAATTGCTTGTTTGGCCTTTTTTGTGTATTTTCCCTTTGTACTTTTCGTGCATGTAGGAGACGTTCTTGTGACCGAGTCGGACCCTGCAGTTGTCTGGTACGGGCTCGTCCGTTTCGTTCACGCTGTGTTTGTGCTGTTTTCTGTGCTGCGTCCGCGTCGGTCGCGGTGTATTGGGTTGCTTCGGCTCGCAGTTTTGTATGCGTGTCGGTCGTACGGCTTGTCCTCCGTGCGACTCGGTCGTGTTTTCCACGCCTTGCATCGTACTTGGCGGGTGGGAGTCCGCGGGTACGTCTCGTTCGGTATTGTTCCGGGTGCGAGTCGGTCGGTTCGAATCGCGTGTTTTTCCGGCCGGATTGCTGTTTTCCGCGCGGCTCGGTCCTTCGGCTTGTGTTCCGTACGAGTCGGTCGGGTTTTGCTCGCTTCTCATCGTACTTGGCGGGTCGGGCTGCACCGGTACGTGTCGGTCGGAATTAATTCCGGCTCCGAGTCGGTCGGTACGTTTTCCGGCCGGAATCGGAATCGGCCCCTATGAGTCCAGGTAAGATCCGGGTGTAAAGTAACCCATATGCCCAGGTATTGAAAGCTAAGCCGGTGGAGAGGGATATTTGTCTGCCAATCGAAACAGTCTCTAGATGGCGCCAGGGGAACCAGCACAGATTTAGAGGGGTTCGTCCAAAGGCTGCTTCAAATTGTTTAAGCAGTTGAAGACATCGAGGCCCACTCACAGCCGGGTTCACTAGGTATAAAAGAACATCATCTGCGTATAAAGCAATGCGGTCCTCATGGCCAGTGCCGCAATCCATCCAGTATATTGGGGATCCATACGGATAAGCTGGGCCAAAGGCTCCATTGACAAGCCAAAGAGGAGAGGGGGCAGGGGGCAACCCTGCCTAGTCCCTCGCGCTATGGAAAAGGTTGTGGAGAGGACCCCATTGACCCGCACCCGAGCAGTAGGGTGGGAGTAGAGGACACGAACCGTGCTCCAGAACCGAGATCCAAAGCCAGTGTGGATCGGCACCAATTAGAGGTAGCTCTAGTCTCCCGTGTGGAAAGCCTTCTCATAATCAATAAGGATCAGTGCTAAATCCTGAGGCAATTGATGACAGTGGGCCAGGGCCACATGTAGCCGACAAAGGCAGTGTCTTGGGCTCTGGAATGGCATAAAGCCACATTGGCCCGTCTACACCAATTTGGTCAGGATATGTTTGAGCCTGTTTGCCAATACTGTGGCAAAAATATTAACCTTGCAGTTAAGGAGTAATATTGGGCCATAATTTGTTAATGATGTGGAGGGAGGCTGCATCTTAGGTATTACCACTATGGTTGCCGAATCCAATTCTAAGGGAAAGGAGCTTATGCAACAGACCTCTTTTTATAGGGACAAAAGATAGGGGATGAGAATTTCCCTAAATGTAGTATAGTATTCAGGAGGAAAGTCGCTTGGGCAGGGGTCTTTCCAAATGCCAGACCGGACAACCTTTCAAAATTTCTTCAGCTATGAAGGGTTCCACAAGTAGATGCGATTCAGTGGGAGACTGGCTAGGAAGGGGGACTGTGTCAAAGAAACAAATTTCGTTTCTCGCGCTGCATCACATTTGGCGATGCAGCGCAAGAAACGAAATTCGTTTTATTTATTTATATGTGTACTTACCTGTAATCGCCTGTAATCTGTAGTTTACTACCCCCCACCCTGCCCCTCCCCCTCCCCACGTCAGCGCCCGGAGGCACTCCCACAACCGACCGCTACTGGTGGGAGGTGTAGAAGAAGTTCAGAGAGGTCCCAGAGACAGGCAGCTAGAGAAGCGGATGGTGCGTAAACGCACGCTATGATGACCACCTGTCCCTCCAACTTGCCCTCTAAAGCAAGAAAGCATCCTTGTGGGCCACGCGTTACATGAGAAACCGTGAAGGGGGTAGGAATGGCGCTGAAGGATAGCGACCCATCTGGCTCTCAGTGAGGAGCCTACATGAAAGATGAGTCTCCTGAAGCAATGGCACCTCAGGGAGATGACGATGGGTAAAGGTGAAGACTGCCGCCCATTTCACTTGGTCTAGTAGACCGTTCACATTCCAGGACAAAACTGGAAAGGTCATGTTTATGGGGTATGAGAGTAACTGTGAACAATGGTCAACCCAGGAACGAGACCCGCCAGGGTCTGGTAGTGTGGTAAAGAATGTAACAATGGTGCACTACAAGTGATCACCACCCGAGACCATCTGTCAAAACCTGAAAGGGAAGTAAAAAGATGAACAAATACACAGTACATAATGCATGATTGAAAGAACAACATCTTGCAAAGAAAATCCAACCCCAACTCCCACCCCTCCCCACATGTCTACCCTAGAAGTATCTGTCACCCTGAAAAAAAGATTCATTAGGAAAAACAATACACACTACAATGTAGAAACATCAAAAGGGGGTAACCCCATCATAGTAAGGATGATCCGTTAAAACAGTAGCAGCTATTTTGTGTCCATGGAAAGACCTGTGGAGCTATTGGGCAACTGTTTGAGTAACCACAACTGAAAAACAAATTGGACGGTACATGGAGCATGAGTTCATGAAGCCGTTAAGAACTCAAACCGAGTCAAATCACAGGGATGCGGGAAAGATCAGAATCTGTGCGAAGAACAGCTGGATCCGCAAAGAGTGAGGCCAACTGTCTGTCAGCCCGCAGTCCCTCATCCTCCACCTCGGAGGCAGAGTTTGAAGCAGGCCATGATGGTGGCAGTAGTTGTATCCGGGAGGGATCCCGAGGGTGATATCGATTAAACAGTTCTACGTCCCCTACGGGATCGAGTCCGCTGTCTGCAGTGTTTAGGCAGCGTCCGTGATTCCAGGTTATCAACAGTCTCCTGTCGGTGTGAAAAGGAGATAGTGGATCCATGTAGTAGACGATCCTCTGTAATCCACTGCCATGTATACTCCAGACTATCAAAAAAATGTAATTTGTTGAGATGGATGACACAGACTCTAGCTGGGAATAACAGGTGATATTGAAGTCCCATGGTTCTCAGTTTCTGTTTGACCTCCAAATAGGAGCGCCTTCGTTGTTACACCTCATGAGTGTAATCTCTGAAAATGAGAACCTTTTTGTCATCACATCAGAGGTCTGAATGCAGTCGAGCCTCCCTGAGCATTGCATCCCTGTCTCTGTTATTAAGACTGTGAGCTATTATTGGTCGGGTGAAGCTCCTGTCAGAGGTTTAGGGGTCAGGGCCCGGTGTGCCCTCTAGATTGCAAACCATGAAGACAAGTGATTGGTGGGCATCCAGGATTTAATCCAACATTCCATTTGATGCATATATTGTTACGCCTAGAGTGGTTTTCTGCATCTTCGGCGCATCTGTGGAGCTGCGCTATGTGAGTAAGTAAAGTGGAGACCTGGGTCTTGAGAGTCGAAACACTGTCCTCAACCTTGGAGATCCAAGATTTGGCTTCCGTTATTCACGCAGTGGCATTTCGGAGATCCTGGCGCAACAGTGCCAACTCTATCCACACCTCACCAATTTTTGTTTCCACTTCGGCTTGTGATGTCTGGATAGCTTGCAGTATTACAGCAGATTCACTAGATGGAGAGGCGGGTTTATCACTGTCTGAGGGGCCTGGAGGGCCACTAGTGGAGCCAGTAGTATATTGGTCCATGCGCATCTGTATAGGGGCAGAGTGGGTGGTTTATCCTTGACCATGACAACAGGGTATCAAAAAGGACAGTGCTCGCAGTAGGAGGCAGAGCGGCTCATTTACTGCAGGATACAGGAGAGTAGACAGTCAGCTCAAGGAGGACAATGAGAAGTCTCAATGGCAGCAGACGGTTATGGCATCCGGCTGAAGCAAAAATTAAACAGTCTTGCAGAGATTTCCCCTTAAGCAGCAGCTAACATCTGGGAGTCTGTAAAGCAACAGTCACCCCAAAGGGGGGGCAAGATCCCAGATCAGCTTAAACAGGCCTGCCCAAGTGCTGACTAATATGGAGAGGTGCCAGAGTAAAAGGAGGGATAAGCTGCTGCAGTGATCATAGTCTTCAGGGCCACATACCAGGAAGGGCCCAGCCAGTCATAAACAGAGTTCTGGCAGTGACTGGTAGGAAGGACCAGGGGCGGCAGCAAAAGTGATGTGGCGCAGTATCAATAGTCCCCAAAACAATCTATGAGGCCAACCACAGTGAGACCCTATGCACAGTAGTCCAACACACCAGGCCTCTTGAGGGGGGGAGTGTAGGCCTCGCAGACAAGTGTATCAATGGCTCCAGCACATGATGAGGAGGCATGTGGGTGAGGGTGCTCCCAGTACGCCCTGCGCACCTAGCCACCACAGGTCTCCTGTGGCCGCTCCACCCACTCCCCCACAGGTGAGAGGCTGCTGCCCGTGAAGAGCCGCATCCCCAACACGGTGCATGGCAGTGCCTCAAGCCACGATGCAGGAACACCGCAGCACCATGTCATAGGCCCGGAGCGAGAGAGCGAGCCGGAGGGGCAAGTGTTGATAAAGGGCTGCTGATCCACGTCAGATCCTCAATCCCGCAGGGCCGGCCCATCAGCAGGAATCAGCCAGAGGCCTGACTCCCAGGCCCCGGCAAACCAGGCAAGTGATCTGGTGGCACAGAGGGAGAAAGCAGCAATTCTCTAGTTCATCAGGGGCCTCATCTCAAATGCTCGCACAGGGTTCGGATCCAAGCCCTTCCCAGCAGTGGCACAGGGCATCTCCTCAGCAAGCAGGCCTACTCAGGCTTTGCCACCCCTTCACTGACAGTCTCCCTCAGCAGTCCTTCCACCGGACCTGGGCTCTCACCTCCCGAGGGGTGCCACACTGTCACTCAGTCGCATGGGGGGGCTCTCACAAGCACCACCTGAGTATCAAAGGAGTAGTAGAGATCGTGTGGCACACAAAGCTCCGTGCTCCGCTGCGGCGAGACCACACCGCAGGCCTCACAGCTCCATCGGGTGTCCGGCACACACTAGAAGACAGTGGCAAGCAGGAAGGTAACGGCTCTGTGGTCGGAATCCCAGAGTTTACTAGGGAATACCAGATGGTGGCTACAAGTCTGGATTTATACCCGATATAAGGGGCTGTAGTGGAGCTGCACTAAAAAGGGACCGTCATGTTGGCCGTCTTGGCCACACCCCATGATAAATATTTATGTAAATTATTTTCTGCATTTATTTTAAATGTAGAACAAAATTAACAAAACACCACAACACTTTTTACTTAATTTAAATTTTAAATTTAATATTTTTTTCAAAATATTAAATTAAATTACAGTTATTTTTTTAGAAATTTCGATTAAAAAATATCCCACCTAAAGTAAAAAAATATAGTTTGATGTATTAATACCTAAAGTAAAAAATGTAGTTTTATTATGTATTAATAATTATAATTATTAAACAACATGTATAGAATTAATTAAAATTCAAGTATTTATATTTTAATACAACTTAGGGGCCGATTCCGATCCTGGTCGGAAACCGTTCCGTCCGACACATTCCCGGAGCGATTTCCGACCGATTCGTGCCCCTTGGCTCCGAGCGAGCGAGTACGATGCGATCGTGCGCTGACGGACTCGTGTCGCTCGGAGCCCCATTGAAGTCAATGGGAGCCTGTTGTACGACGCGTACATAGACTCCCTTCGAGAAAATAGCACGTCTCGGAGAAGTGGGCCCCCTATCGCGGGGACACCTCGCTCACACCCGCACCATATATGCATGTGTAGGGGGGACCCTTGGGTCTCCCCCTGTGTTCGACTCGCAAGGCTATGGGCAAAGGGGGGTCCGGCACTGACCCCCAAAGTCCGCTTCCTGGAGCGTTTTCATCCGGAGACTCCGACTCGATCCGGCTGTCCGAATCGTGCATTGTACTGGCTCGGTCGGAAATCGACTCCATTGCGCGGTACGATTCGTCTGCCAACGAGTCGTACGGAGCAGTTCGGACCCGGAAACGATTCGGTCGGCGATTTTGCGTACTTCGCATCGTACTTGCTCGCTCGTACAGATGTACGAGTCGGTTGGGAAGCATACGATTCGGACGGAATTCGGCTCTACGAATCGGACTCGGTCGAATTCGTAGGCCTACCGAGCGAGATCGGAATCGGCCACTTAATGTTACATTAATTTTTAGATTAAAAGGCATTTTAAAAGAAAATAATACCTTTGTTTATGTTTAGATTTTTATAATTAAATTGCATTTATATTTTTAAACAGTTTAACTAATTTAATTTAACATTATTTCATGTGGGGTTTTATTTTAAGTTGCTTCCTTCATTATGTTTCACAAAAAGGTATTGCAGTACCAGTGGGTGGCCAAGTGTGGTGCTAGACTTACTCCAGGTCTGAGCTGGAGTACATTTACTACTGTTTTGGGCCCTTTTTTACTGTAGTAACTTTAGAAGTGTACTTTGTGAATTGGAATAAGCTTACTTTTATGTGAGTTTGTGCAGGTCCCTCCCCAAGCCCCTCCTTGACCCTCCCTGAACTACTCCTTACTCTCACCTAATACCCTCCCATTTAGTAGTTTGAATGCTCCCCTTTTCGAGTCAGCGCCCGATCCCTCCCACATTTACTACTATGTAGAAAACTTACTTATTTAAGGCTAACTCCATATAAACAATAGGAGAGACAGAGGTGGAGATTTCCACTCACAGGTTTGTGAATTGCATTTTGTACTGAGTGAGTAGTACTTTTCTAGTACTACTTTATGTATTACAAATGCAGTTTATGAATCAGGCTCCTTGAGTTCAAGTATTAGGTAGATACTTGTTTTACTAAGCACTAACAATATCTATTACTTATTTTGCTAATGAAAATTAATTGGTGAAACTTTGCATATGATTTTACTGTATTATTCTGTAATAAAAATGAGGCTAAGGCTACAATTAAGCGCTAGAATAAAAATTATAAGATTAAGACTATTTACCTTTCTTAGCTCTTTAAAGTACTGTAAGTCACCTTTTTCGAATATACTCCTTAATAGTTAATGTTTCCTAAAGAGCTTATTTTCGCGATATCGTTGGACCATCATGGCTATTCTGCTTATATGAACATTGTGTGATCAGATCTGCAGGTGAAGTGTCCATATTCCTGTTCTGTGTAGAGTGTGGCTGCATGTCCACATGTGTCCTGGCTCTGTGGTCCCATGAGCTTTGTGTCTTAAAGTATGCATCATATGTGAGTTCTACCTTAGTTTCCTTTGAAGAAAGTCTGAATATCCCAGTTAGAATCTTTGTCAATATTTGTGCTGAGAGAACTACACATCTAAGGAATAATCACATCCCTTTTCAGGGTGAACTTTCAAAGTCATAAAATAAAACTGAGCTCAATCCCCTGGTAGCTATGGCACAGATTAGACAGGCTTAATGGTCAAAGTGTATTTATGCAGTGCAAAAACAGTAATAAATTCAATGTGCGATACAATAAAAATTCCCTACTGAATTAAAAAATAGAGTAAAATGTAATAAACAAAATGACACAAAAATTCAATAAGGGGAATCGGAGAAATGACTTTTTAAGGTTTTAAGCGGAAATAGCGCTAAGAAGCACAAAGCACCAATGATAGTGAATGGTCATGGTAGACCGGGACCTAGGCACAATTTGAGGCTGACTGCGATAGAGACTCGGATACCAACTAGGTTTGTCCTGCTCATGCACTTTTAAAGCCTCCCTGGACCTCAGGGGAGGCACTTAGAGACTAACAGGGTGTTAGTCAGAGGCCAACAGCAAGGTCCAATCTAGGTCCAATTGCCACTGGTCAGCTTGCTACTTCCAGGAAAATACACCTTGCACCTTATTGTCTCCCTGTAGCCACACAGGAAGTCAGCCAACTGACCCTTGGAGACCATTTCCTTTTCCTGGGAGACAAGGGAGCAGGTCCAGTTCTTCAGTCCATCAAGACTCTTCTCAGATCGCAGATAGCAAGTCTAGTCCTCTTCTAATCTTCCACAGGTCCAGAGAGTGTTCTGAAATGGATGTCTGGAGGTGTCACATTTTCACCTGGAATTAGCTAGTTGGGTGTGGTGACTGCCGGTCCCTTCCTAACAAATGGGATAAAAGTTCCTGCAGCCAACCAAAGCCACTTTTTCAGTAGTTCTTGTTTGCCTTACTGCAAAAAGGCCCAAAATGCCATTTGTCAGAGCATTTTTATGATGGCAAAAGTCTTTGGCCACACTAAACTTGGGCTCTGAGGGTTGTGTGTGTGCCTTTGTGAGGGGTGCATGTCAGTAATCCTAATGTCCTTCCACATCATACATTAAAACCCAGTTTGAAGCAGGCACTGACACCCACAACAAACCTGGAGACAGAAGTCTGGTAGGACAAAAGCGGGTCCTCTAGAAGCCAGACATTGAATTCGCAAGAATTGTCTTTGTAGCCTGTTCTCTCCCTTTCAACTGTGCCCAGAGTGTTACATGTGGCTACAAAGACCGGTCAAGCGGGGTTTGGCACTGTAGTGTTAAAAAGGATGCTCAGAGTCCCCACCATGCTTTTTCTGTGGAGTTCAGATGAGTCATCTCTGCCTATTCATGTCAGCCTATTATTTGCTCTTTTGAGTTTTTTCACATCAATTTCACACCTATTCAAGGCTGAGTACAGGCTCAGAGCTGGCAGAGTCGTATGCTAATTAGCCTTCTGGGAGTTCAGGGAAGTAAAGGGTAAACCATTCCCAAGATAACATATCAGTATTTTGATCCATAGTCTAGTTTCCTACAGAGGACAGCTAGGCCTGCCACTGTTAAAATAACTTTTAGTGCCTTGTCACTTTGATATGAAATCTGGGTTTTAGCCAGAGTTGCAACCCTCTAATGCAAGGACTATGTTCAATGCACCAACATTGAATTAGAAAGCTGGTTGAACTGCAGACCTAATATGAGTCCAATGTGCAATCCTGCACAGACCATGTTTTCAGGTTACTATCAGTCTCAATAGATGAGTTCAGGGACGCAGTTGCAATCCAAACAATTGTTTATGAATAACACACTAATAGATAGCACTAAGAAATGAGGACATGTAGTTTAAGATGTTTATTCTAAAATCCTCTGTCTAGTAAATAAAATATGTTCAGGAGCCACTCTGAATGCAAAACGTAAAGCCACTAAGTATGCAACAGCCAGCGAAAACAAGATAAACGTTTATAACATTGTTAGTGAGTTTCTGACATTCTAACACCCTAGAGCTTTTTTTAAGCCCTGTAATAAACCTTAGCTACAGTATTAAATAGCAAACCTGCCTTTTCAGTTTTAGGTTTTGTTAGGACGGATTGCATAGCAAACCTTCCAATAGCTGGCTTCAGCTGTTCCTTATCAGAGGGCTGGTGAAGAAGCAAAATATATGATATTAGTGAAGTACACCTTCTGCACGGCTTCTGGAATCAACTCTTCCATTAAGAAGGATCAGCTTGGCAATCTGCTATGACTTCTGGCATTGATTCTTTGCAAAGACCTTTGCTAATTAATGGTCAAATCCCAGGGTTTATATACCATTTGACCACGTATTTTATCTCATGTGTGCTAAACAAAATAGGGCTTGGAGACAGTAAAGCTTTTCTAAGATTAAACTAACAAGGCACAAAATACATCAGCTCTCTCCACATGTTGACATTATGCCTCCATCAATGTAAACAATAACCTCACACTGTAAGGGGCCATCTTGTAATGCCCATTAATATAAACAAAAAACATGTCAGCCTACAGTGTTGTCAACCATGATGACGTGAGCATTTTTTGCATGTGCTCTAGGATCATCACATTTTCTAATAGAGATAAAGGAACGGCTAACCACAGTCAAGAAATGGAAACGGACTACCTAAATGAGAACTGTCAGTCATGTGGTTATTTGGACTTTCTACTTGTCCCATTTTTAAATGCAATGTATCCCATCTTGTGAGCTGCAAGGCTTACATAGAGGTGACTTACTAATATTTAAAAGGGAGATTTTTATCTCTCAAAAAGGGTTTATTTTGGCAGGTTGAACATGCTTACACTGCAACAGTCAGGCTACGGAGGGTAGACCTAAAGCCATGTGTGCACTGTCACTATAATGGATGGCACAATAGGTTCTGCAGTCCAAAAGTGGCAATTAACTTCGAGGCCTTGGTGCACTTTTTGCACCCAAATACCAGGGACTTAGAGGCAAGTTAAAGGTGCCAATCATGAATTTAACCATCGTGAAAGAGAGATCACAGACACTTTACTACTGATTTGCAGGTTAAACTGACAGAGTTCTAAAGCCAGCACAAATATAGGGTCCAGCAAAAGGTGACAAATCTGGGATGACCAGGTAGAAAAGGGGATTTCCTACAGTCTTGCTTTTACCTTTGTTTACAGCAGCATTCTTCTTCACATTATCAGATGGCCAGACACTCATTTGCACCATTTTTTAAATCTACATTGCAGTAACGATTCAATTTAATACAAAGCTTCAGCCTTTCTTACAAATTAGAGGAAAATACAAATATAATACTTTTATTAACATTTAGAAGAAATGTGAATAAAACTTTAAACAAAGACAATCAAACCTATCATAAAAAAATCTTAACAATAATTAAAAAGATTGAGGGCAAGATTATGAGTTTGGCGGTGCGGAGGCAGACCGCCATGTCGGCGTCCTGCTCTAACACCGCCAAACCTATGGTCAGGCCGCCCACCAGATTACAAGTTTCCTTGTGTCTGGCGGGCTGTTTTTACCGTTCCCACGGCAGTGCCTCTGAAAATGGGCACTGCAATGGGAATGCCAAATACAGTTCCTGCACAGCATGGACTGTAAAGTCAATGCCATGCAGGAACTTGGGTGCATGCACACAGGGGAGAACATGCTGTGCCCCCCTGCATGCATCCCAGGGCCCAGAGGCACAAGGGGTCCCTGTAGGGACCCCTTTGTTTCCTCCTCGCCACTGTTTTCATCGAGGAGGAACCGCCATGAAAAACGTGGCACAGAGGAAACTCGTAATATGCTTGGTGGGACCACGGCGGTCCCACCAAGCATATTGCTGCCTCTACACTGCTGCACCATTCCCTGGCGGCACCTGTGCTGCAATGGCGGTCCGGTCACCCTACTCATAATGGCACGGTTGGAGCGCCGGTGCGGCGGTGGCTGGACCGCCACCACTGCGCCTTGTAATTAGGGTCTTAATTAGAACTTTATGCAAATCCTTTTTTTGCAGATTATTGGGCTATTACCTTAGCCTTGCCCCTTCTGGTAGGGCAATTCATTTACAGAATTAGCAAGCTCTTGCTTATCGCGGCCAACAGGACAAAAGTCAGAGAACCACCTTATTAGTAGAAATAGAATCCATATCGTAACCAGTTACCCTCTGCTTCAGTCCTACACTAGGAAGCAAGAAATTCGTCCAAGTGGGAATCAGAGACTGGTACACACAGCACAGCACAGCTAGAGGCACATATACAAATGCATTTGTAGAAAAGAAATATCTGCCAACTGCCCTCAAATGGCTTTTCCTCCATCCCATCTGGTTTTCCTATAAAATACATCTTGAATTCGTTGTAGCTACTTTTGTAAAAGATTCTGGCATTTTTACAGCATTAATCAACGCTTATAAGAGGGATTAGAACACCTATGAGGTTCTCAGTGTGCCTCCTTACTCTAAAACAACTTAACATGGGATGCACGAAGTGCTCTCAATCCATGTGAAGCACTTTTCACAGCCACATAATCCACTTCCCGTCAATCACACTTGTGTTCTGCACTGCAAAACATTTTAAATTAGCTTTGCATTGTTGGATGCAAACAGCGAAGGAAGTCCCCAAGCAGATGTAGGAATCTGGATCTATAAATGTTTTATAAACACATTTAATTACTACAACTGTGCTCAAAATGTACCGCGTGTTGTTATTTTAGCGCCTGCCTCAGAATAAGCTGGAAAGCGCAGAAGCCTGCTGACGAGAACACGGCTTTATGGGCATTTTGGTTGAGGTAAAAGAAGTGTTTATTTACGGCTCTGCTATTATCAAAATGGTGGGCAGAAAGAGCTTAAAGAGCATTAGACCCATGTCACAAGAGCACAGATATTGATCAACACGTGCATTATGAAATGTTACATAGAATATGAATCAAAAAAAGTGCTTTACAAAGGCAGCTAGCTAGCTATTTAGTGTAAAGAGACACTTGGCTAAACATCCTAAGCCGCTATTGACGCGGTGTTTGTTTAGCCTTAGAAGGTCAGCCATGGTTTAAAGTAACTGGCAAGCGGCTCCGGCACAGCTATTAGTTTCTGCCCTTGGGTGAGTCTTTCGGCTTCCTGTCTCACAAAATGTACAGTTGCAAATGTGCCGCGCTTTTTCTCCTTGCCCTTCACCTGACCTTCGGCTGCTGCTTGCAGGCTGTAGTTATGTTTTATGAGTTGGTGGTTACAGTTGTCAAGTATGTTAAATTGATATTAGAATGTCCGCCTCAGTGCCGGGAATTAGACTTCAGACAAGGTAATTGAAGTACAGAACCCAAAGCCCATTTTTACAGAAGTGAGAACTAAATGGGGCTCGGAGTGCAGAGAGACTGTTCTATGTGTAGCCTCTAGTCCGATTCCTTCTGGAATAAAGAATACAAGTACAGCATTCACATCCTCTGGGAAATACCTTATTTTAATTTAATGTATGCATCAAATAATATTAAAATGGAACATCACCGGGTAATGCACTGATTTCTTAATTTAATTAATAAAGGATTTATGAAGGCAAAATGGATGCGCTGATGGGACATCATACTTAAATTCAGTTGAATGATGAAGGAATTACCCAGGTGTCTGCTTACAGCATTTCCTCCTCTGATAGGAAAACAGAGTATGCTAATATTTCATGAACTTTGGTCCCCCGATGTACCAATGTCGGGAGTGCGACACAAAGCAGTTGCTTGGAAAAACAGTACCTACTTACAACACCACTTTGTACAAATCGGCCGCAGTGCAAAATTGCATTTCAGTGCGATTTGCAGAATTCAGCCCCACTAATATTAATAAGGTAGGATTCTGTTTGCAAATTCTACTGGACTTGTAACAAATGCGAAGAACAGACATCCATCCCTGCAGTCTCCATGGCATTTGCACCTGTCTCTTCAAAAAGAAAGGAGCTGAAATGAAAACGTATGCACTCTGTGAAGGCATTGAAGAGAGCATGCAGCGATCCTGTGGACCACCCTTTTCTCCCCCAATGCCGGCAATCCATGTTCACAAATATTGTTTCAAATGCATGAGTGCTATTTGTCTCTGCTATAAATGCCTCTCGCAACTCCTATGACAATGCTTTCTACTGGGGTTTGTTTGTCACAACATCTGCTTGGTCAACCTCAGCTCTTTCATAACACAGTGGCCTGATTGCTGATGCGAGGCCAATAGTTTCACCCACCCAATTTCATATATATATATATATATATGCACCAACTGCTGCCAGGAACGCCGTTCGCCTGCCCTTAGGCGCCGGTGCCAGCCGTGGCGGCAGACAGCCACGAAACATCCAAGGTTCAATCCGTAGGTTAGGAAAGAGGCGGCACACCAGATTCGGTACGGGTAATTTAATCGCCAACAACAACGCGTTTCAGCCGCAAGACGGCCTTTGTCAAGTTGTTACAACCTTCCTCAGTCACCATTTTGTATTCATGATGACATGATGGACATAGAAGAAACATTGCGGCTAGCAATCACCAAGATTTTCAAAATTTCATAAATGCATACATGCAAATTTATAATTCATTGTGTGCTAAATTAAATATGTAATTCATATTCCAATGTACCAAACCACATAATTATACATGCTGTTTTGCGGAAAACGCCGTTACCAATTCAATTCATAGAAATGAAAGAAATATCTGGCGTGTAATGGCAATGCCAAAATGGCACACAATTCCTATCGTATTTGTAACTCTCCAAAATGAAACATATTCATTTACAAAATTATGGTATGTTGAATTCGATGCGTGTTTCATGTTCAATCCGTCTTTTATGAGTTTATATATAATTCATTTGTGCAGAATTGTTTAGTTACATAACATGAATTTTGTGCCAGTTGGTACTGATTACTATATGTTTTGAAAAGAATGTCATTCAATGTATTATAGGGCTCTGAAGATAGCGTTCCCCATACAATGTTATGTATAATCACGTGTCTCTGTGTATTGAACATGAAACACGCATCGAATTCAACATACATAATTTTGTAAATGAATATGTTTCATTTCGGAGAGATACAAATACGATAGGAATTGTGTGCCATTTTGGCATTGCCATTACACGCCAGATATTTCTTTCATTTCTATGAATTGAATTGGTAACGGCATTTTCCGCAAAAGAGCATGTATAATTATGTCGTTTGGTACATTGGAATATGAATTACATATTTAATTTAGCACACAATAAATTATAAATTTGCAAGTATGCATTTATGAAATTTTGAAAGTCTTGGTGATTGCTAGCCGCAATGTTTCTTCTATGTCCATCATGATGTCATGAATACAAAATGGTGACTGAGGAAGGTTGTAACAACTTGACAAAGGCCGTCTTGCGGCTGAAACGCGTTGTTGTTGGCGATTAAATTACCCGTACCGAATCTGGTGTGCCGCCTCTTTCCTAACCTACGGATTGAACCTTGGATATATATATATATATATATATATATATAATATATATATATATATATATATATATATATATATATATATATATATATATAATTTTTTGTTCACTGAACAAAACAAAGGTTAAAGGGACGTTGAAGTTAGGTAAAAATGTCAGTGACAAAATACTGTTTTAAACAAACAAAACAGCTAAAATTAACCAGTTATAGGTATCTCAAGTAACTGTAACTCTAGTCCTAAAGTAACTATAACTGGCACCCCCGCCATGCATAGTGTTGTCATTTCAGATGTTGCAGTCATGTTATCAACGGTGTTATAGAACATGTCACAAGTAATGTAATATGGGAGGTAATTAGCAGTGCATGGCCCTGTGCCAACCCCCCACTTCTGAGCCATGGGCAGAGGAGGCGGGGAGGTTGAGAGCAGGGTCTAGGTGTTATTTTAAGTAAGGCCGACCTGCTGACTTTGTCAAAAGATAATAACACTAAAATATCAAAAGTGGGCCTATTGGCTTTATGAAAAGATCAGGATATCAACATATGTAAAGCAGATGTATTGTCTTTGTTAAAAAATGACTAATAGTTACAATGAAATATATATTTCAGCAATTCACACAGTGCAATGTTTAATAAAAGTGGCAGTCATAAGGAAAGGTAATAAAGTTAAAAAAAATAGCAGCATGGCTTTGAATCCTTATTTAATATTTTACAAGCTGCAAAGTGCAGCCATAGAACCCACCACAAGCGGGCTCAGCATGACAGCTGAAGAGCGTAGAGCTCCAGCAAAGGAGTGCTGTAAAAATTTCATAAGCTCTCCTGGGGTCATGGATTTAATGACCCCAGAGACTTACTGTTTTTTTATGTTGCTGTGGGGCTAATGCACTCCCTGCAGCACCCCGTAACATTAAAAAAAAAGTGATTGGTGGTGCCCCTGCCCCTTTTAGAGACACCAACAAGCTTAAAAAAACCTTTAAAGAGCTCTTGCAGGGCTTAATGAGGCGCTCTTTCAAGGAGCAGTGAATAATAAATGAGCGGCTCCTCCACTCATTCATTATTCACTTTTTTCTTATTTCTCTTTTGGGTCACCCAGATCCTTATATTTTGCCATCCTGGGTGCCGACAGGAGCTGGCGACTCTATATTATTTGATAATTATTGGGGAGTGGGAATGCAGCCTCCACCCCGAGCATTTACGGGCCCAGGGAACCCCATCCCCTGGGGCTGTATTCATTTTTTTAGCTGGAGGGGATGCACAGCAACCCTCTTTGAGCCTTTGCAGGCCCTGGGGACCCCATTCCTTGGGGTAATATTAATTTTTAAAGAGAAGGAGAGACAGTGGCCTCCATCCCCAAGGCACTACAGGCCCCAGCACCCCAACCCCTGGGGCCAACTACATTTTTAGGGGAGAGGGGCACACAGCCCCCTTCCCCGAGCCTTATGTGGGTGGTACGGTGCCCTCCTGGGGCACCTACAACACAGAACCGACAACACAGAATTTTGGGGGGCATGGGGGTAGCTCCAGGGCCCCTGTGTCCTCGCCAGCTCCCCATATGAACCCATCCTGGGTGCAACAGGAGCTGGATTTGCTCCCACCCAGCAGAAGCAGGCTTTATTCTCTGCTCCCGCCAGGTGAGGGCAATCTCAGTTTCCCTGACCGCAAGTGTGCAGGCAGGGAGACTGTGTCCCTGAGGGTGGGCTCCCGGGGATACAACAGAGGCGCCAGGCCCAGGGGATGGTGTCCCCAGGGGATGTGGTCCTCGTTGAGGCTAGGGGGGGGCCCGCATGCCCCCTCCCCTTTTTAAGTATTTCAGCCCTGGGTGATGGGATGCCCCTGGGCCTTTGGAGGTTCAAGTAGGGGGACTGTGCACCCTGTCCCCTTATTTCATAATCATCCCCAGAGGTTGGGGTCCCCGGGGCCTAAGAAAGGCTAGGGCAGGGGGATGCCATTCCCCCTTCCATTTATTTGACAATCAGCCCCGGGGTATGTGGTCCCTTGGGCCTCAGAGATTCTTGGGGAGGGGAGATGCAAACTCTCTTCCCTTATAAATTATTTTCAACCGTCCACCAGCCCTGGCCCTCCCCAGGGGTGTACTTTTTTTCAAGCTCTGGAGCCCACACTTTTTTTTTACATTTTACAGCGGATTTGTGAATCCCATGGGAATTTACAGTAAAAATTACAAAAATAATGTTTTGGGCACCCACCAAGCCTGGGGGGGGCAAGTTATCCTTACACTGCCCCCTTATGTTGTTTTGTTTTTAACATTAGTTCTTAGCAGATTTTTTCCACAACAACACACTAGCCAAAAATCTTTATTTACAAATATTATTTATTTATTTTAACCAATCAGCCTAAATTATATATATTATCTAAAGCAAAACCAAATAGGATGGAAAAGTAAATGCAAATTAATATTAAATTAATAAACAAAGAAATACCATATACAATCCAACATACACACAACAGTAGTAATTAAACACCAACAAGGTATTAGCAAAAAACGCAAATGCAATGCAAATACATTATTTTTACATCAAAACAAATAGCATAAATGTAAAACAATGAATATTTCCCATCGACAATAACATTACAAAAACATCTTGCTGCCTTGGAGCTGAAGTCCATTATATTCCTCAGTCCTCTCCAAAAAACACATAAAAACAAGTTAAACAAAGCCCAAAAATGAAGCAGATAGAAAAGAATCTAAAAAGATAGTCCACAATTCTTAGAAAAAAATAAAAGCCCTAAAAATATAAATTTAAGAACATCTCCTGGAAAACAGAAAAGTAAAAGAAACTTAAAAAGTAATTTTGATAACAATATAACACACTTAATTTCCTTTTTAAAAAATGCATCCAAAAATAATTGGAACGCTTCGACCCTGATGAAGATTTTGTAAACGAACACAACATACCCACCCACGTCTACCAAATACCTCATATACAATAAACTAAAAACTGAATGCATTAAGAACAGCATTTGTATAATAAAAACAATAAATACATTGTAGTACATTAGAAACATTACCCTATGTCTACCACACTACACTAAAAAGAACCTATGGCACAATAAAACACTAAACTACCAAACCATAACAAAAACAACAATAGTCTAACTTTACTATCCAATCCACATCTCTCCTGCCTCCAAAACACTAAGGGGCGGATTATGATCCTATTAGGAAACTCTTCCGACCGAATTGGTTTCGGAATAGTTTCCGAACGAATCGGGTTCTGCGAGTACGACCGACCGATTATGATACATCCGGATGCTTCTGGATACGATTCGGTCGGACTCGCATTGACTTCAATGGGAGCCTGTGTTCTGAACGAGAACACAGGCTCCCATTAAAACAAGCATTTGCAATGCAATAGGTCTCGCCTTTGGGAGATTTTGAGCTATTGGCATTGTAAATGACAATGCCTTCTAATTATGTGTTTCAAAAAACCTTCAATAATAAAAGGCATTGTCATTTATAATACAAACAGGTCAAAGTTTTGAAAATGTGAGACCTATTGCATTGGAAATGCTTGTTATATAAAAACTTCCCAGCTAAATTTACGAATACATGTCCCTTTAAACATTGCAGTGTTCCTGTGAACATAATTGTGGCCGAAAACTGATATCAGCCAGGACCTACAGATTCTAGCTAACAACCAAAACCATTAAGCTACAAAGTTTTGTGTACTGAACACCCTGGTCTTGGGAGCCTAAATACTTCATTAGAGGAAAGCCAGCTGGACATTTGACAGGTAGCAATAGCTGTTAGCAATGTAACTATAAATTTAAAAACGATAGTATAGTCCCAAAAAACGCACTTCACCACATTGTCACTTAACAGGAAGCAACAACCTTTCTTATAAACTGAAACAAATCCTGATCTCTCACTCATGTATACAAGAGGGATGCACTAAGCCAATGTAGACTGGAGAGCACAAGGCACCAGTCAAGTGGACGAACTAGCAACAAACAGCACACTGAATAATGCCTCAAATGGGAGGTTCACACAAAAGAAAAGCAATTTACTAGGGAAGGCGTTTACCAGATGCACCCCACGTATATGACTCCTTAAGTGTTAACGCTTCAACAAGCATGTGAACAAACACTCTAATAAATTCGAGATGTACCGTATTTGTTAAAATAAAGCTAAAAGCTCTGTAAAAAAGAAATTACAGCCTTTGCATAAGATGGCTTTTAAACGGCGTGGTTAAGCAAAGCATGGATAACCCACCAGAGGGCAATATATAACAACGCCCGAAAAAAACATCAGGTCCGTTGATTACACTTACAAATAAAGTGCGCCTACATAAATATGCTGGCGCAGACCATATTTCTCTGTAGAGTAAAAATAAAGCGTTTCTATATATAAAAAGAGCCGTATAATCACCTTTTCCTTGTTTTTTTCGTCCCTCCTTTAGTGGCCTTGGCCCACTTTTTCTTGCTGTGTAATCCCATTCCATTGCTTTCACAGATTGCAACTAGAGATGAAAAGCACAAGGCAGCCGCTCATTACGGTTCTTCTGGAGGCTTATGCGGCGCTTACACTTAAGATGGCATTAAGCTGGTGTAAATCCATCGCTTATGGTTACAGCGCCGCCGCCCCAGTGTCACTATTTATGTTTTTGGGTAAAAATGTCTTGTGCCCCTTTCAAAGTAAAGCTGGACTGCGCGTGCAGTTAATGGAGAATGTGTACTGAAGACCGGCCTGCTTCCAGGCGCTACAATAAAGCGCCGCTTCCTGGAAGGGAGGGTGGAGAGTGTC
Organism: Calotriton arnoldi; assembly: GCA_963921515.1. Taxonomy (NCBI): domain Eukaryota; kingdom Metazoa; phylum Chordata; class Amphibia; order Caudata; family Salamandridae; genus Calotriton; species Calotriton arnoldi. The sequence continues at coordinate 754,008 of CAWUFW010002066.1, forward strand.
GCGACCGCGGTGGCCCCTAGAGCTGCCAGTGTGGCAGCGGTCTACAAGGGGCGAGTGGTGGGTGGAGGGCAGCGCCCAGCTTTTGGCGGGAGAGGCAGTGAGATCTCAGGCGAGTGCACTATACTTCCCCCTCAGGGGGGCTGTAGAGCACCTCAGCAGCCTTATCCTATGGATATATGTTCTGGGCCCTGGAAGCTCATACATGAGGATGGAGAGGGGCTTTGCGGCGCTTAAAAGAAGTCACTCACTCCTCGCGTATCACACCACTAACGGGGCTCCTATTTCATGGCGTCGAGGGTCGAGACTCTGGTAGCCCCGGCGACAAGTTGTGATCTTGGGCAACCCCAGAACTTTCTAGTTCTATGTGTAAACGTGGTGATAGAGCTCTAAAACCCCCGAGGATCCAAGCTCGGGTAACAATCAGAAAAAATGTTGAAGCTTTTACGTTGTCACGCAGCTGTGCAGTGTGTTCGCCGTTGACCTTTGAGGTTTAAACGCACCCAGACCAAAGGCGCGTTGTGTTTGTTTTTGTCTTCACGCGACGAGAAAAATCAAGTCTAAGCCACTGGAAATTGTGCCCGAAGGCTGGGGTGCAGCTACTCTGACACCAGTTAGTGTATAACTACCACCCAATGGAAAAGAGGTGGTTTTAATGCCCTGAAAGCTTAAAAGTAATACTCCTTCGGGTAAAGCCATGGGGGTCCCCGGCTCCTTACATATGAAGACACATGGGTGCTGCTGCTGTGCTGTTCGTTACCAGCTGCCACCGAGACCTGCTTGTGTCTGAAGTAGGACACAGGAAGACAGTGGCATCTCAGATCACATCGGCGCCGCTGTACTTTTTGCCTTCAGCCACTGCCCAATCCCACTGCAATCTCTCATTGGGTACGTGGCCTTTGCCCTCCCCTCGCACTACACGACCCGCAGTCACTACATTCCCGACAGACCGTGCTTATGGAAATTGGTGAACATACACTACGCGCCATCAGCTGCTCACATTTTCACTAATTTCGGCCAGTAGGGAGCGCAGCTGCGCTGTTCACCAGCAGCAGCAACCAAGTTCCAGTCACAAGCGACAGAACGAATGAACAAACCATGCCAACCAAACCACGAGGTGATTGTAGGCCACGGGGCACACGAGGGCAGCTGCACTGTTCGCCATCGGCTGCCCGCCCCATAGTCTCACTAACATCTGTTCACCATCAGCTTTCTCATAGTTTCACAATTACCCCGCACACAAGGGTGCAATAGTAAAAGCTTGTACGGCTAGAAAGGTACCGGGGGATGTTTTCAGATCCGTCCTCCTGCTCAAGTTTACCAAGTGAAAATGAGCGTATGTTAATTACAATAGTTGCACGTGTGAATGGCATACATTAACGCTGTCCAATGTGAACTGTAGGAAAGCTATGTGGAACACGTCCTGAAGTAAATAAAGTTCTAAATAAAGCCTACCTTTCGTGCCCATCACTACGCGATGTGTATAATTACAGTAGTGTGGAAGTGATATGGTTTAGTTTCTTCACGCCATTGAGGCATGCTGCGCAAATGTACGTGAACTGAGTCTGGCGTGAGCTGATGAAAATATCTGAAAGGCATCTTAAGTAACAAGACGCGCGGCCAAGAAACGCGCTCTCTGGTGAGGGAGGGGGAGGAGGGGTGAGGGAGGGGGAGGAAAGGCAGATGGCGCCTCGCCAGCGATGCGAGGAATGGCTCGTGCACGCCATCGTGAACGCAAGCTGGTCGCCAGCCGAAAGCCAGTGGGTTTGCACTTCCAAAACCCGCTTACTAAAACTCTCGGCCAGACCAGCGCAAGCGCTGGTGCAGGCCGAGACCTAAAAAGGGGTGGTTGCGGAGAACCTTGCACCCTGTGGCGGGCACCACATGATACATGCCACATTGTGCATAGTTGGAAAGAGGGGTCCCTTGGGTACCCCCACGGGCCCCAACCGGACGCGTCTGGGTGAAGGGGGCCTGCAATGGGCCCCCAAAGACAGATTCCGACAGCCGTTTCGTGTCGGGCAGACCAAATTAGAACAGCTGTCCGAAACGGTCCTCGTAATTGCTCTCTCGGAAACCGTGTCCAAGAGCCGTACGATTCTGGTCCGAAAGACTCGGCCTTTGCGAACGCCTTTTGGAACCGATTCCGACTGCCCGAACAGTTTCCGGGCATCGTAATCGGTCGTTGGGAAATGTGTACGATTCGGTCGGAAACAAGGGTTCCGAGTCGGATTCTGAGATAACGAATCCCATTCGGAGCCTTTCCAGACGGCATCGTAATCGACCCCTAAAAGTAGTTTTACCTGATCTATGGCGCAGCAGCAGGTAACCCCAAGGGACAGGAGCTAGGAATGCATGATCATGATAACATACAAAAAACATAGCGGTAGCTAAAAAAAGGCTGCTAAATAAACAGATAGGGCCTGAATATATTTGTGGCGGTCTGGGGACCACCGTGGTGTTGGCAGCAGGAACACTGCCACTGAGTAGGAAGTCTGACAGCCCTTTTTAAAATAGTTTGCTTCTTTCCTACAAAACAGAACTCAGAGGATCAAAATCAACCATCCCTATCAGACATTGCACCGGTAACAATTGGAGTACCGCAAGGCTCCTCACTCTCACCCACAATATTCAACTTGTTCATAGAACCTTTTACTGACATTCTGAAGAACTCAAGCATTCAATAGCACATGCATGCTGATGATACACAACTGTATATGAAAATTTCTTCGACTAAAGATATCAAAATGCTCAACTGCACTCTGTTAAAAACCCAACAATGGCTGACCTGCAATCACTTCATGCTTAATACCCTAAAAACTGAATTCCTTTTGATCGCCTCCCACAATCTCTCAACCTCCGTAGAAGAGTGGATCAAATAACTCACGGCTCTCAACTGCTCCCCCCACATTAGTGATCTACTCAATATTTAGGCATTATACTGGACAAACATGTTAGCATGCAAGATCATATAAGTACAGCCATCAGAGGAGCCAACCACCAAATTAAAATCCTAAGAAAAATCAAACCATTCTTTCCCCATGTGGATTTTCAATTAGCTGAACAATCTTTGGTCATCTCCCGATTGGATTACAGAAGTGCCACTCTTGCTGGCTTACCTAAAGAAAATTGGCCCAGTTAAAGGACACATTAAACTCAGCGGCCAGACAAATGACAGGTTCCAGGAGATGAGATTACATTACTCCAGACTTAATACAGCTTAATTGGCTCCCATTTGAAGCTAGAATCAAATTAAAGATTGTTTGCAGCACGCACAAGGTCCTCCACCACAATATCCTGTATACTTGGCCAAAAACCTTGAGTTATCCAGCGGCAGGCGCTCCTTAAGAAGCACTGATTCCTTTTTACTGAAACCACAAAAGTTTTAAAAAAACTGAGGTTTGGACGCCAATTCAATGAGTGTAATAAGCAGAAAGTAATAAAGCATTATAAATGAATACAAATTAGGATAAACTGTTCTCTTGTCTCTGTTATTCTGATGAAGCAGTTAAAAACTGCCTGAAGGGGTCAACAAAAAAATCATGCTTTGCCTCCAGAGGGTTTGTCGAGTTCTCATAGAGGCCTCGTGTCAGGAGGTGCATGAGGGCATGTAGGAAGGCCTGACTTTGTCTTTCGCATCTCATGTCAAGACACGCAGTGCAAGGTAGAAACTCTGAGGAAAGCGACCCCTTGATAAGAGGACTCATGAATGCACAATGAGGGTAGAAATATGCCGCAGGATTATCAGAGAAGCTCTTGGTTATGCAGGTGAGAGACGGAGATTACGGTGCCATGACCATCTGGGATCACACCTGCTACCAACCACATTTTTAACTGCTTTCTTAAGATATATCAACAATATCTGTTCCTTCCTGATAACTAATATGTGTGTGAAATGATACCTAAGGTCAAACTATTTTACTCTTTATTTTGTGCAATAAAGACCTTTGTGCAATGGCCTCTCTGAATGTATGCACCTGCACAAGTAGAAGTATGTCTCTATAATCTCAAATCTTTCTCCTTCAATATCATAGATATATTTTTGCTTGTTTATCACTGTATCATGATCACTATATCCTGACTTCACCATGATTTGATTTTGAGACTACTGTATCCCTGCACAGCAAACCAATCTTTGACTTCTTTAAATGGCATGTACCCGTATATCCACAGTCACATGCCAAATGTTCATTTCTTAAGTGCTTCACTCTTCCAGGGACAGGTGCAATTTGGGTTGTTGTGTCTTGTTTTTGACCCCAACAGTGTAACAGTTAATACATTATTGCCATTTTCAGAGTTTAATTCCTGTGAACATTACGTTACTCATGTCCATGGAGGAAAGCATTTGTGAACGTTGTTTCATGACTCACCCTTTGAAAGCGTTATGCCTTATACTCAAGCCACACTATACAATGGTGATCTAGGTGCACCTAAAGCATACATTGGCTGCTTGCTGTCTAGAGATGCATGAATGTAATTGTTGTCAGACATTAGGTTAAAGTGTAATAAGCCATTCCTCTCTGGGCGCCTGTCGTGCTTAGGCAAAAAACTGTAGACCTGCTAAGAATCACAGCTGTCCTCAAGTCTCTCTGGAGGTAGCAACAATCCAACTCACAAGAGAACAAATGGAAACAAGGAGACGGGAAACAGAAGACACAGGGGTGCTTCCTGTCATAAGGCAGTGTTAGGAAAACCTGGACTGGTGTCTGCCTGAGGACTTACACACTGATTTACTCGCAGTTGTTATATGATGTAAATATTGGATAAGTAGGAGAAATGCCAAAAGGACTGTTCAAAGGTAGTAACAATATATAATTAATTTCAGTGAGGCACTACCCACAATGGGTTTGGAATACGGGACAGTAACGAGACCAGACACTGACCAGGCTATCAGTATTGATCCCCAAGATGCCCAGGGTGAGGAGACCAATGTACAGCAGCAGACATATTGTAGGAGACATCAGATACACAAACAAGAAGAACAAGCCACACTTTTTCTAAGAAATGGCGAAGCTAAAGGGTAGTGAGATGGGGAAAAATAATAAAGGTGGGGTGCGGTTCAGGACAGTGTGGACCAAGTAAGTGGAAGCAGAGAGCCAATATACCTATAAATCATTGCCAGGCAAGGAGACCTGTGGAGTGTTGTTAAGTATGCCCCATAACTATTTAACCAAAATTGAGTCCTGACCTGGGAAGTTCCCACCTGCACATGTAGTTAGTGGCCTAATCCTGCCCAGGTGCAGCTGCCCTATCTTCCAGACTTTTCAATTCCTTCCCTGTCTGAATCAGGTGATTCTAAGTTTATTGCATCTATTATTAGTGCAATAATGTGCTTGTTTTTAAGATGCTAAGATGTTCAGGCTGAAATCTGGCACTGCCAAAGAGATTTTAAAGATGTTTTTCAGCATTCTATTAGCTAGATTTATAAGTCCTCACTTTGGCCATTAAACTCATTGGTATACTATTTTAAGAACTGTAAGGTGGGAAAAACATTTTGTTGGCTTAGTAGTCATTGCGATAGTCTACATTGCCACATGTGAGTGCAAAAGCAAGCACTCCCCACTTGCTGACTGGCCATCATCAAAAACACCCCTTTGCTGTAGATTCAGAGGCATATTCATCCATGTTCTCTTGAATGCTGCCCCATTATGCCATTATCAGGGAAGATGTCTGTTCTTGAGTCTAAAAAACACACGTGTGCTTCAAATGTTTCTCTCGAGATCATATTGTGTGGGTCACTCCATCACAAACGTGATGAATATCACGCCCGCCGTATTACAAGTGCAGGCCTAGTCGAGGTCCAGTTGCTACAGGTCAGCTGGGCACTTCAGGGAAAGGGGCTCTTGCAGCTTGTTGAGTCCCTGTAGCCACACAGGAGGTTAGCCACCTGACAATTGGAGTCCACTTCTTTGTTGTGGGTACAAGAAGGATCAGGTCCAGTCCTTCAGGGCTCTTTACAGATCACAGACAACAGGTGAAATCCTCATCTGTTCTTCTGCAGGCTCAGAAAGTGTTCTGGAGAGGGTGCCTGGATGGGCCATATTTATGCCTGGCACAAGCCAGTAGGTTTGGTGACTCCTGGATACTCCGTAGCCAATGGGGTAAGTGTTCCCAGGGCCAACCCTACCCACTTTTTCAGTAGTTCCTGTTTGCCTTAATGCAAACAGGCCCAAAATGCTATGCTCATGGCATTTTTAAGATGTCAAAAGTCTTCGGTCACTCTAAACTTGAGCTCTGAGGGATGGGGGTGGGAGAGTTCATTGCCAAGGATGTAGTAAATGGGCATCTGGGGATTGACAGTGACCCTTCTGTAAGCAAGTACCCCCTCCTATTCTAAGGATACCATGGCCAAAGGATGGACAGATTCTATTCCAATGGGCTTGTTTTACAAGTCTGTCCTGGCACATATTATTCTTGGGAAAATAATCTTACTACCTCCATGATCTGGCTTCCACAGGCTTCCTGCAGAGTAGTGACAAGGACCCCATTAACTGTGGCCTCACGGAAGTGCTGTCCACCACCCTCGGGGATCATCAGCTTACCTTCTTGGTCCACCTCCCAGCTAAGGGATGCTAAGACAACCTCTACCCTCTCCTCCTCAGAATAATCTGCCCATAGGGCTGTAGAGGTCCCACATGTGAATGGTTCACAAGTCCCCCTTCTTGGTCCCCATCTGTAGACAGTCATAACACTGGGCCTTGTTATATATATTACCATGGGTCTCTTCCTACTAAAAACCCCCCTTCTTCTGCTTGAAAGGGGTCTGGGAATACTTCCCCTTAAAACTAACCCTGGGCGGAGTTCGCGGAGTTGCACTACGCGGAACACTGCGAAGTGCAAAAAAAACTCTGTCGCACTACGTGGAGCTCCGCGAGCGGCGGAGTACGATAGAAAAATGCCATTCGTGGTGTTCGCACAGTGCCGGATGCTTGTCCGCACTGTGCAATCATTGCGAACGGCACCATGCACAGTGCAAGCGGTCCTTGCTTTCCTTTTCTGCCGCTCGAGTAGATTTTTACTCGAGCGGCAGCTTTCTCAACGCGAACGGGCAGTTTCTCAACGCGAGCTGTCGCGAGCACTCCCGACCACTCGCAATGAGAAACCTGATGCCCCCGCGTTGAGAAATCTCGCCGGGATGTTGATTTTCCACGCTTGCGCTCGCCAACTTGATGTTGACGATCGCGAACGAGGAAAAATCTCGCCGGGAGGTTGATTTTCCTCGCTCGCGGTCGCCAACCTGACGTTGACGAACATGAGCGAGGAAAAAAATTCTGCTCCACAACGCGAAGCAGAGTTTTTCAGAACTCCGCGATCTCCGCGTAACACGGAGTGCAGAAAACTCCGCAAACTCTGCGAGCGGAGCGGAGTTCACCACCCAGGATTACTTAAACCTTTTTGGTGCCCCTTTGGATAACTTTTCTGTTATGCTTGTCTTCCCCTTCACACTGGACCACCCTACTTGGGGCCATTCCTAGGAACCTTCCTGAACATTCTGTTGCTGAGCCAGAATAAAAGATCTCTGGGCACAGTGGGCTTGCAATCGATCAAGTGCTCTGGCATAAGTCTGTAAAGCAATTACTCAATATATGCTCCGGCATATTAGATTATACAGCCAATAATAATACTTTACTTTCACTCAGCCATCCAGTGCCTTACTTGACAGGTGTATAAAATCCTCCCAAGGCTGGTGTGTCTGTTTCTTGGTATCCCTGAACTTAAGGCAGTACTTTTCTGGGGTTAAACTAAATTTACATGCAAGTCTCCTTCATAGGGGCATATCTAACCTGGTCAGCGGCATCTAGGGAAGCATAATTTCTTGCTGCCTGCGATGGAGCGTCGGTCGGATACACCAATCAGGTTTGTCCCAGTCAAAGACTTTACCTTCTGAGATTTCAGGATTTCTGAAGCAGCTCTTTTATGTCTCCTCTAAGGTTCCCAGGACATCAGGAGAAGCATTTAGGGGGCAGGGCTTGCTCCATCAGAGGCTTCCAACAAGGTCCAAGCCAGTTCCAGTTGCTAATGGTCAGCTGGGCTCCCCAGGGTAAAGGCATCTTACAGTCTTTTGTGAATTGTCTTGGCATTCTTCTTAACCCCTTTCAAGTGTGCCCCAAGTGTGGCTCAACAGAACTGTAAAGCAGCCCTTGACAATTTGGTGTCACATCATGCCCACAGCCACCATGCTGAACATTCTGTGGAGTTCAAAGGTGTCATCTCTGCCCGTTCAGGTCAGTCTAGTGTTTGTTCCTAGGAGGCATTTCAAACGTCATTCACACCATATTCAGGTCAAGTACAAGCTGAGAGAAGCTGGAGAGCTATTACAAATTAGCCCCCAGTAACTTCAGGCAGGAAAAAGGTGACTTTAAAAAAAATACTTGTCCTTAATATTTATTCATATTTATTTAATATTTATTCAAAATATAACTTCACCATTGAAGTGGATTTTTAATAACCATTAAACATGTTAATGTTAGCTGGATTTATGCTGCACACAGAAACAGGTACTCAGGAGGTAAGGTAATTGGGGCTGGACCGCAGGTGAAGGGGAAGATGGTCCCAAAGTTTGGAAGCTAAATAACTAAAAGACCGCCCTCCCTGTCTGGTTCTTTTTATTTGAGAATTCACAGCAAATGTGAGATTCAATGACCTGAGAGCACTTGCAGGAGAGCATGATTGAATTAATAGTCTAAAATACCCAGGTCCCAATTTGCTGAAAGCTAGATAAACAAACAGCAGGGCTTTAAAGTGAATTCTCTTTTATATTGGGATCCAGTGCAGCTGATGGAGTTGCTGGGTGACCCAAATTTCGTGTTTCTGCATTTTGTATAAGCTGGAGTCTCTTGAATGATGCCGTGTTGGCACCTAGATAAAGTATGTTCCCATAATCAAGCCGGGATATTATGACAGTCTGAATAATAAGCTTTTGGACGGATGTCGAGAAGGTCCAGAGGATCTCTCTTAAGCATCTGAGGAAGCCAAAACAGGATGTGGTAGCCATTTTAATTTGATGTCCAAAGGTGAGGTAACCAGATAACAAGATCTTTCACCATTGGTTTAGGAGTGGGAGTGTCCCCCAGGGTTTCCAGCCACCATTGGGGGCTCCACATATTGGGTCGAATCTCAACATCCAAAACCTCAGTTGAGCTTACTTTGAGCTTTAAAAAAATTCAAGCTCATCCATTCAGTGACTTCCAACAAACAGCTGCTGAAGTATGAAGGCTTACTCTTTGTGTGGGGTGTGAATAACAAAACAAGTTGAGTATCATCTGCATAAGAAATTAATGAGTAGTCAGCTACTTCCACAATGACTATCAACAGGCGGACATAGATATTAAAGAGTGTTGGGCTTAAGGAGGAGCCTTGCAGGACTCTAAATGCCAGATGACACTTAGAAGATGAAAAAGAATTCGAGGCCACTTAAAAAGAGCAATCTTCTAGAAAAGAAGAAAAACTATCCACATAATAACATATTCCACAGTCCCTCCATGTACAGAGAAGCATCTTATGCAGGGCCACTGGAATTATGCTACTCTGCAGCCACTGTGTTTTTCATATAATTATAGGTTTGCCCCATTTGCCACATAATCCATCATCTGCTGAACAATCTGCAGATTCTAACAAAAAGAAATAGGTTCTAGCTCAAACGGTTTCAAAAGTTACTAAAAGTGCAGTGACACTTGTTGCTGTGCAGTGGAAGGCCCTTTGCAAAAGTTGACTGCTCACCTCTCTGTTGCTTATTACTTTATTTGAATATTAAATGGGTACTAATGAGGTGCAGTAAAAAATAAGGAGCAAGAGTGGGGCTAAGACCAGGTTGCCCTCCACTCATAGAATTCAATCACAAATAACCTGGTAATACGGAACACATTATGGACTTTATACTTTATGTGTAATGGGTATCAAATACTCCCGGGTAGGGCTACATTAAATTGCCCAATCATGCCTACCTATAAGTGTTCCTCATTAAAAATTGTTATCAACCATCCACATCTACTCTCCCATTCACCAAGAAAAAAGGTGAGAGAAGTCAGAAAGTGCCTCACGTAAGCACCACCCATGGAGCTACTGGTTGGTACTCACCAGTTTGCTCGTTCTGTTATCATTGGCAACTTTCTTGACAGAAAGAAAAAGTGTGTGACCTAATCCTTTAGGCTCATGTGAAGTGGTGAAAGTATAATAGTGACGTGTAGGTGATCGTATCATCTGCTGTACATCTAAGCCCAGTAGTGTAAAAAGGTGAAGAAATCTCCTTATAAAACTGAGTTATGAACATCTATTCTGCACATACTTTATTTCCATAGTGTCCACACTCGGTTAAAAGAAAAGGCATGTTATGACCATCTTAGCTGGAACGGCCAATATGTTTCATTACCCAGACACTTTGCAGCAATTTCATCAGGGAATGGGGATGCATTGCCAACTCACTGATGCTTAAAATTGGGTGGTTGCCTGGTGACTCCTACCAGCAACACACCAACAGGGGCTAACAGTCAGCCTCCACTGCTGAATTTTGGTGGCATTAGGTCTTGCCAGAACCTGTGCAGTGGGTAGTCCAGAGATTTATGCTCCTGAAAAGCAGAAATGTTTCTACGAATAGCTGTGTGTCCTGGACTGTTAACTAGGGAGATAGAAAGGACTGAGTTTCCACAAAACTAAGTAACCTAGGGCCAGATACACCAAGTATTTTAACACGCAAACTTCAATGCTTTTTCCTATGTAATAATCCCAAATTAAGGGTCATAGAAACAGTTCCAACTCCTAAAATGACATTCTAAATGATTACCTGATGTAAAGTGCAATTTTTAGATGCTCATACCCCACTTTTTGCTGACAGATGGTGTGGTAGTTGATCTGAAATTGTGCTGGGCCCTGCTAACCAGGCCCCAGCATCAGTGCTCTTTCCCTTTAAGTGTAAATGTGAATTGGTACACCCAATTGGCAAGTACTTTTACACCCCTGCAGTGGCTTAGCTAGCCCTATGGCCGCCCGTGGTGGTCTCTGCATTTGCTGCCCCGCGGCGGACGCACTGAAGAGCGGGGGTGCTGGCGAGATCCGGCGGCAATTGCCGTCCCGCGACTGCCTCAATATAGAAGCGGGGGGTTATTGCCGCTCCCGAGATGGCAAGTAAGAGCATGAGGAGGCCACCGCCCCCAAAACTCATGCCGCCCGCGGCAGACCACCCTCCCCTTGCTACACCACTGCACCCCTGTAACACCCTTGTATATGGTACCAGTAGTGTAAATGGGGCACCAGGTCTGCAGCACTTCTTGTGCCACCCTGAGTGACCTGAGTAAAACCAAAGGCTGCAGGGCTGCCATGTCAGCCCTGCATGAGCAGGTTGCCTACTCAGGTTCGACCCTGCTCACACCATGTGTGACAGGGTCACCTCACTGCATTTAATATATTTTATTTAAATGTTTTATGTAGCGTTAGCTAGGCCAGAAGGTATCAGATCACTTTACATATAATGCGAGAACATTTGAATGAAGTGCATGCATAAATAAAGACAAAGAAAATCGTTAGGCCATAAAGGTAGTTACAATATGCGGACATAAGAACAGCATGAGATAATAGAGTACATGACATAGTAGACAGCTGAAACAATAAATCGACCTTCGCAACGGATCAAGTCAGATTGGGTGTGAGCTTTGGGAACCTAGCTCACCCTGAATGAGTGTTAAAGTATTTGTTGAGCAGTAGGTAATTAATGTCCTGTTAAAAGCAGGAAAATGAGGGGTTGCAGCGGAGGTCTCTAGGGAGTGAGTTTCAGATCCTGGGTGCATTTCCAGAAAATGAGTGTGTTTGGGAGGATTTCCTTTTCAGTTTGAGAAGTATGAGAAGAAGTTAGTTGGAGCTTCTCAAAGACCTGGCTCTTCCAGCTTTCAAACGTTTTGCGTCTAGACAGTTAGGGTTATGTGTGTGACGGGCTTTATGGGCCATGCAAGCAGGTTTGTAGATACATCTTCCTTTGATGGGGAGCCAAATGAGGATCTTGAGGGGCGTTGTGATTTGCTCAAACCATTTAAAACCTGTTAGGAGTGAGGCCGCAATTTTGAGAACTGATCTTAAGGGGGCAAGGTGAATTTTCGGACTTCCTGTGAAGATGGTGTTACCATAATCTAGTTTTGAGAGGACTAGAGATTGCACTACCATCTTAAAATCATCAGGGGGAATGAAATGTTTGATTTTCTTGAGGTGTTTTAGTGTGTTGTGCGCTCCTTGTGGCTGATTTGTTAATGTGGTACTTCATTGACATGTTTTTGTCCAGGGTGATGCCCAAGGACTTTATGGAGTTGGACAATGTGAGAGAACAATTTGGGGCATCCAAATTCTTGAGCCATCTAGGACTGGTAGAGGGTTGTTGTTAGGAGACAAAAGTAGCAGTTCAGTTTTGTTGGGGTTCAACTTTAAGTGGTTGATGCTAAGCCAAGTTTGTATCATGATTAGTGTGATGTTCAGATGTTGGCTGTAACTGGGTGATTTAATTTTGTAATAGAGTTGGGTATCATCGGTATATACGTGATATTTGACCCTGCTTGGTTCAGGATATTAGTAAAGAGTTCCATGAAGAGATTGAAAAGGATGGGGAGAGAATTGAGCCTTAGGGTACACCATGAGGTACTAGTGTAGGTTTCGAGAGGCAATTGTTGATTTTTATTTGTTGCGAGCGATGTTGCAGGTAAGATATGAACCATCTTAGGATTGTGCCATTGAAACCAGTGCGGTTCTTGAGTGTCTCGAGTAATGCTGGGTGATTTACGGTATCAAAAGCCACACATAAGTAAAGTAGGATTTGGAGGCATGCGTCAACTTCATCTAAGGATCTGCGAATGTCACCCGAGATATTGAGCATAGCATTTTCGGTGCTACAGCCTTTCCTAAACCCAGATTGGAAGGTGTCATGGAGATTGAATTTTTCTATATGTTGGTTAAGTTGTAGTAGTACACACTTATCCATTGTTTTGGCTAAGAGCAGGATGTTAGTGATAGGTCTGAGATTATTGAGGTCATTAGGGTTGGCTCATGATTTTTTCAGTATGAGTGGGATTTGGCCAGTTGGAGGGAGTCAGGAACACTGCCTGAGTAAAGAGATGTGTTGATGATTTAGTCAGAATGGGGCAATGATATGGTTGAGGTTTTGTACTATTGTGGATGGGAGGGGATCAGTAGTGTGGAATGTGGGCTTCAAGCTCTCAATTATACTGAAAACCTCACTTTCTGTCATGGGTTTAAAGTCAGACCAATTAGCTTTGTTTTTCAGTTGAAGGAGATCAAGGTTGAAATTGGTTTTTATAGGGGCCATTCGGTCATTAGTTAAATCTGGAGGAGGGGCTGCTGTGGAGGGAAGTGAGTCAGAGGGGAAGGTTGGTAGGGATGTCAGATTTGTGACTTGAATGAGGGATTGCTCGATTTCTGCGACTTTATCAGTGAAGAAGTCGTCAACTTCTTCAAAGCATTCATTAGTGGCTTTTGTTTTGTGTGGGGAGGTAAGGGCAGTTTGTCGTTTAATGATGTTGAAGAGCTCCCTGGGTCTGTTCTTAGCGTGGTCAAATTGGTTGCAAAAGAAAGTGGCTTTTTCTCTAAATATGTGTTTCTTATAGGAAAGCCGTGTAGTTCTTAGGAGTGAGAGGTGCACTGCAGAGGGGTTTATAGCCATATCCTTTCTGACTGTCTGAATTGTCCCCTCTCGTTGTTAAGATCTGAGTTTAACCAGGCTTTTGATTGGATTTTTCTAGATTGTTTAAGTTTGAGCAGTAGCACTTGGTCAAGAACATCAGTCACTACTGTGTTATGGTGGGCGGTGAGGTCATCAACTGTATGAGTGGGATAATGATGATGTAGTTGGTCACAAATCCTGGTCTCCAGTTCATTTATTGGGATTTGTTTGAAGTTCCTAGACCAGTGCTTAGGTGTGTTTGATGGGTCTGGGTGGGATCATACACGGGTCTCAATATTAAACTATGAGATGGTGGTCTGACAAGTCAATGGGTGTGATGGATCATAGTGAGACAAGATCACTTTTGGAGCTCATTGCATCTAGAGTGGTGCCTTTAATATGGGTCGGCTCATTGCAGAGTTGTTTGAGGTAGTTTATTTCAAGAATGTTTGTAAGGACTGTGATGTCTTCTGAGTTGTTCCAGTGAATACTGAAGTCGCCCAAGAACACGTCATTAGAGTCAGTTAAGGAGAACCCTGTCACTAGGTCAGTTATTTCTTCTAAAAAGAGGGTGCAATTACCAGGTGGTTGGTAGATGGTATGAAGTTTGATAAGGAGAGGTGCCTTTGGCTGTGAGTTCTACTCTGAGGTATTCGAACGTCAAGTATTTTGACGTCTTTAAGGTGGAAAGATAGATTCCATGTTTGTGGATGATTTCTTATCCTCCACCTTTTCTCCTTGATCTGTTCTGTCTAATGATGGTGTAGCCAGGTAGTGCTAGCAGGTCAAGTATGGGGGTCGAGTGTTCATTAATCCAGGTTTCGGTGATGAATGCGATGGCTATTTCTTCTTTTGTTTGTGGTATTTAGTGTCTGAATGGTGGTGTACTGAGCAGGAGGTGTAGGTGAGGTGATCATTCAAGGGATTCTATTTGTGCTCACGATTACTGGAATTGTGGAAGGGGGCTTGTTGACCATTTTCTGGTTTGGTGTGATTTAAGATTCGCTGAGAGCCTCAGCTTGCAGAGCGGATATAGGGCTGAGGTCTTGGTGGGGTCTGTGGGATGAACGACTCAATGGAGTAGAGGTCCAGTGGATGTGTTGGCTGAGAGAACCTGTAAGGGGAGACAACTTCTCCATTCCTTGAATGTGATAGTGGGTACACTTGGCCTGGATAGAGAGGTCCTTCTTTACATGTGAGATGTCTTTAGCTAGAGAATCAAGTTTTTGTTCTAGTCAGTTCAGGAGCTGGGTAATTATGTCAGTGAGGGTTCCAGCTCTGAAAGTGGGAGGAAAAGCAGCAGGTCTTGTGTTTGAGGGATTTGAGTGAGCTTTGCTATAGGGGAGCCCAGTGTCATTGAGGTTGGAAAGGCAGACAGTTTGTGCGGACTGAGTAGGGTCTGCATTAGGAGAGAGGGTTGAGTACATAGCGGACTCAGTTATGGATGGTCTTGAATTGGGGCTAGCACCATCAGGCTCAGGGTGTGTGTTGGTTAAGGTGGGTTGCAATTGAAGTTATTTTAGTGAAGACTTTAAGAAGGCGTGAGTCAAGGAGGGGCAGCAAGGTTGCTTAGCAAGTCAGAGGGTGCAGCAGAGGTGCATAGTGAGTCAATGGATGCAAGGAGGCCAGAAGGATTGGGGTTGCCAGTAAGGGGTAATGGGGAGATGCGAGTTTGGGACACAAGACCATGTTGTGTTAATGCAGCAAGAAGTGATGGGAAGTGTAGGTCAAAGATGGTGAGGTGACGGTCTGTAGTTTGTATAAGTATGTTCCCTGTCCTGAAAATAGAAATGAAGATTTCCTCTCATAAGGTTAGGGAGGAGAAGGTGATGAGTTTAGTTCCTTAGGGGATTTTGATTGATTTAGTATCTTGTAGGTGGAGAAAGAAGATGTTTCTCCACTTTGCAGGGCGTTTTGAGTAGAAGACAAAGTTGGTTTTCTTGTTGCTGTTGCTCACGCAAAATATGCCAGTCACCCCTAACGAAGGCCTCCGATAGCCCTGGATGCAGGGTGCATTATATTATATATGTGGTTATATATGTGCAAGCATATATTGCCCTGAGGTAGCATTCTAAATGGAATTCTACCGCAAGTGACCAACCCTCCACAGGATAACATGGGCTGGACATCCTCAGACATCCAGCTCCATTATGGGACGGTCAATTTCCTTTGTGTTTGGTGTCAAACACCATGCTTTTTAACCCCTGACACAATGGTGGTGTTGAGGTTTAACCAACATGTACCTAGGTGGCACTTTAGACAGTGCCAGCCAAGTTAAACCAGTGTTCTCGTGCCTTGGCAGGCTTTTTCGAGGGTTTGCCACCAAGACAGAGATCTCTCCTCATGTTGGGGAGTGTGTGCCAATCCCAGTGGTCAGGAACAAAGACCTGTGTGTGCAGGAGGTAAGACCTCCTCCTACACAGGATGGCTAGTGAATGGAACCATCACAGCAGTGAACTTCAAAGGCTTCACTGTTGCTGCTGGACAAAGGTACTTGGCCCCAACTCGCGGATAAAGCCTTACCCTGCCCCAGGCATTGTTTTTCGCGGGCAGGTAGGGAAATGAGCTATTCAGGAGGTGTGCACTTCCACAAAGCTCACCGCACCTCTAGGTTGCTGCAGCTGAAGTGTACAGTCGAGGAAGGTTGTGGCCATCTTGAATTTAGTCTAAAACATTAGGTTCTGACTAGTTTAGTGATGTACACCCACTGGAAGTGGTCACTACCGGGGCGGATTAGCTGCAGGACTAGATGCCTATTGACTACTAGTGCTCACACCCACTAACACCCCCTAAATCCAGGATTTATAGGGCACCCTGGATAATGGAACCTGAGATTCAACGTGATACCAAGAAGAGACCTGTTTCTGTGACAAGGCAGGGCTCCACGAAGAGAGGCACTAAGCTCTGCACCTGTGGCAGCCACCCTGTACCAGCTTGATATCGACTCAACCAAGACAAGAGACCAGTTCCAAAAGGAAAGTGAACCCCTCTGCAAACTCCAGACTTCACAAGAACTCCCTTGGGCTAGAGGAACAAGTTCCCTGCAGTCGGAAGGCACAAACCACTAAATCCACAAACTTGAAGTACTGTCCACAGAGCCATCCAGCATGACCCCTCAAAAGTGACAAGGCAGGCTGTTTCTGGGAGCTGTAGTCCAGACCCTCAGCGAGGCTCAGCTTTCTACAACGTTTCCCTGGTCCTCTGGAAGAAGATTTCCTCAACTGCAGTGCTTGCAGGCACCAAGGCTTGTTGGTGGTCAGTCCAAATACCACCTGCTTTCTTCGACACTTCAAGAGAAGGGAATGCACCTACTCAAGCAACCACCGACTCCTGTGGCTCCATTGTAAAGATCCTGCATTTGTTTTTACCCTCTCTTGGCACTCCTGCCAGCACCCGTTGCAGCAGATCCTGTTCAGCACCACAGATAGCCAGTAGCACCTATTCAACCACGTCCTCCAAGCCAGGTAGATCCGATCTGCCTGGGGACTCCTGGTCCAGGGCCAGCTCCTTGCTTAAGTTCAAAAGGGTTTTGCTCAACTCACCTCACAAGTACCTTTTTGCTAAGGTAGCTATTTAAAGACCACAAGCCTGATTGACAGCTCCATTTGACAGCTAAAGTGCACCTCTGTACCCCGATCACCTGAGCCAGGTACAATTGTACTAGGTGTCATGAACTGGTCTAGGGACTCATGAGACCATAACACCGGGTGAGTTCCGTTGAACTCACTCTCTAAGTAACCAATTGCATATATGTGTTTTTCCCATTGACCACAATATTAATATTTTACACTGCAAAGTACTGATTTATTTAATGCAGGAAAAAAGATAACTCCAGTTATGCTGTATGTATTAACTTCGTTTTGCTGTCCAAAAAATATATCAAAATCAGAGCTATTTTTATAAATTGGTGTTAGATTTCTCTCGAGTCATGTCAATTACTTATCGTCCATGTTGGTGATGTGAAATGCTTAAACACATGTTCCTCTAAATAGCCTGTCTGCTCCTTGCCACTCTACCAGGTCTGAGAGAAGGTGTACAAGAGAGCTCCCGGGGTCCATCTTGGTTTAGTGTGCTAGTATTACATGGTAAGGCACCCCTGCCATATCAGATAATACTTTCACCTTGCAACAATACCGATTCTATAGCTAGAAGGGGTGTGTTGTAGGTATCCTTTCCAAACACTGAAGCGTTATCTTCTGTATCAATGTTTTGGTACCTAAATTAGTCACAAAATAATGAACATTTTCCCAAAGGAGATGGTAATGCATTAACAGAAGGGAAGGAGTGCCCTGAGGACTCCTTACCATCTGAGAATGTAAAAAATAGTTTCTTGAAATGAAGGCAGTGGCCCTCTTAAACAAATGTCAAATGAACATAACAACCTTTCTCATTAAATACAGCCCCATTTCCTTTCTGTAAAATGGTTTCATTAAAAGCAATTGGCTTTATTTAAAAGTAATCACAGACATGGTGGTCTGCTGACCCTAGCAATCTTTCATCCCTGTCCCTGAGATGGCCCCCAGTTGTAGTGAGTGACATTTTGTGACCTACTTCACTAATATTCCTGAGGTAGGCTGGATTGTGAACCACTAAAATTCATAATTTTAGGAAGTGACCATTTAGTACATAAGTCGCTTATTAAAATTATTTACTGGTCCAAAAATACTGCTCTTAATTTGTGATCAGTTATTCCTACATCTGCTCCCTAGATGCTAAGAAGTAAAGTTAAGAGCTGGCTTCCATGAGAAACTGTAAGCTTATCCCTCGTCACCATGACTCAAGCTAATTATTTAAAGGAAGTCTGAACATTAAATTTGAAAAAATCAAACAATACATTTTTTTTTTAAATCTTACAAATGTAAAAATATTTAATGAGTAAAACGATTGATCCCAAACCAACATATATATTGGTTTAGGGGATCTGCAGGTATGAATTTGTGATGTGCATGTTAAAAAGAACACATAAAAAACACAATGGGAAGGTAAAAGCCAATGTTAGTCTATGGGGTGCTGGTGACCAGGTCCAATTCTTAAGTGCATATTCAGACTGACTGTGAAGCATGAGTTTGGTAAAGCTTAGTGGTTCACTCTGTCTAAAAGCTTTACCTTTTGACTTGGTCTCTTTGATGAAAGTCAAAATTGTGCAGCGGGGCAAGGCATAACCCTGTGGCTGGTGGGAACTCTGATTGGGACCAACTTGAATCTGTAGTCACAGATATCACTTGGTCACCTTTTCCTGCTGACATGCTATATGTTTACACTTAAAGCCTCATTCAGAGTTTGGTGGAGTAGGAGCATTTCTGTTAATCATAAGTGCTTCAACTCTGCCAAACTTTCATTATCCGGGCCCTTTAATTCGGTAAATGCTAGGATCAATTTCAAAGTCTTGTGCCTTATCCACATAGCGTACTGGGTCAAAGGTTCTGCTTACCTACAGCAACTGACACTTCACTATGTCCATATATAAGGACTTCACTCACTGTCTGCCCACTGGATCAACCAATGAACCTTCACGGGCATAAGATGTGGTAACAGATCTCTGAATGTGCAAAATCCAAGACTAGAATGCCCTCAGCCCCAACCTAGCTGCTGAACTCTTCAGATGTGCCTTCAATTTACACCCACATTGAACAAGGATCATATTGAAGAAGATTGGACATGCTCATTCACTTCACCTGGTTGGACATTAACTACTCATTATAAAAAGTAAGTTGTATTTTCTTGCTGTCAGCACTTGCAAGATATCGAGCGGCAACATGCAGTATTATAAAAACTCAATTTTACCTAAAAAAAAACTACATGTCTGCCCCTTCATTAAAAGAGGAAACCAAAGAAAGCATCTTTATCAACAGATCAGATACTGTAGTTACTGTAGTTATAAGAGATGAACATCAGAATATATTTTACTGCAACCCAGTTATATACTGAAAGTTTGATGGAGAGTTCTCAAATACAAAAAGAGTTTGCTTTGACTGTCAAGAAAACAGCTGTACTTCTGCTTGGAGGAACAAGGCTGATAATGGGCAAGCTTTTCGGAAACAACTCTTCTCAAACAATATCAGCTAGTCTCTTCCAATCCCTTCACAATTTAGTAGGAAAATTGGATAAATTAAAGAAGGCTGCTTTAGCCTCATAAATAAGAGACGTGTATCCCAGTTTTAAAAAACAATTCAGTTTAAGATGTAGCTCCACAGTGGTGCCTGGTGATCTTTGAAAGTGGTTGGATGTACCATTTGGCGCAAAGTCCAGTGAGCAAGCAAAGCCAGCAAGTCCAACTTGTTGTAAGTAGGTTCAAGGGTTCTCCTATGAGAACATTTTGAAAACAAAATGGGGTCAAACGGTGCATTTTACAGGCCAATTTGTATATTTATTTGCTAAAAAGCTGAGTCTGACTCACACGCAATCGCACACACGCTTACTCCCACAAATCTTCTCCCTGATCAATGCATAGAGCAACAGTCTTGAATTATTGTTGTCCTTAACTTCCTTACCTCTGCTGCTGACTCCTCAATGGAAGCAGCAGGGCAGGAAACTGGTGCTCAATATAGGAACCTGAAAGGCATGGTTCTCATGCTCCAAACAAGGATCCAGAAAGAGCACTGGGAAAGTACTAATATGAGGTAGACATGCCTCAACTACTGCCCCAGCTTCTGGTAGAAATGGAATACCAGCCTACCAGCCCTTTCAGAAGCTGGGACAGGGCTGGAGATCCCACCCATGCTGCACTGTGTGGATTCTTGTTGGATACAGAGATGTACTGATTAGTTCCCGGACACCCCAGCATTAGTAGATTGCAGTGCTATCTGATGCATGTGTAATACGTCTGCTAAATAATAGACTGTGGGGGATATGTACAAGGAAGTGACGGAGCGGAACGCAAGGCTGCACCATATTTATAATAATGTGGTGCAGCCTTGCGTTTCCCCTTGCGTTGGCGCTAAGTTTAGCAACTTAGCGCCAACGCAGGCACCCTTGCACCACAGTGCAAGGGTGTCTGCGTGCAGGGGAGGATTGTTTATGTGTAGGAAGGTGTTCCTTCCTGCACATAAACAATCCGAAAATGCCGTTCTGTCACTTTCATGTGTGCTGCTTCATGCAGCACACATGAAAGTGACAAAATGGCAATTTTTTAAAGGTTTGTTTATGTACAGGAAGGGACACCTTCCTGTACATAAACATACCATGGCATTTTGCTTTTTCCATGTGTGTTGCAAAAATGAGGAGAAATAATGCATTTCTCCTCATTTCGCCAACTTAAGACCAGGGTTTACCTGGTCTGAATTTTGGCACTGCCTCCTATGTATGCCACCCTTGTACAAACGGGGCAGTGTCAAAATGAATGGGTGTTGCGGTGGAACGCTCACCGCAACACCCACTGCCCACCCCTTTCACGCTAACCATAGCGTGAAAGGGGGCCTTATGTACAAGGCAGCGTTAAGCCACGTTAAGTGGCTTAATGCTGCCTTGTACATAACAGAGTAACAATTAACAGGAGTCAGGCCCGTTAACCCAGGTGAGACCGGGCGAAGTATGCAACAAAAAACAATGTCTCAGCTGGAGATTATTAAAAAATGGAACAATTCAAACACAGTGAAATAAATCACAATTGGGAAGGGGAACAAAGGAAAGGAGACCACAGCGTAAGGGTAAGGTAGAGTAAATTAAACTATAATTGCATAAGTAGTTAAGAAGCACTACAGTACATAATTATACAATGACCATAACACACGGAGTGAGCACTGGTCGTGCTAGTGAAAGTGGACGGCGCAGTGACATAAAGTGTGAAATACAGCGTGAACGGCGAAAAAGGAGATAAGTTAAGGTGGTCAAAAATGCAGTTATTATATACAGTGTTATACACGTTAATCAGATAAATAGATTGACCACAATAGCGCCTGAGTTCTAGGCTGGATAGTCGACGGCGTTTCAACCTGGATGATTACAGGTCATCATCAGGACAATGGTCATTAGTTTCTGGGTAGTGCTCTAAGAGGGAGGAAGGGGAGAATGAAACAAGGAATGAGTGGTCCAACGGGACAAATAGGAGGACTTAAGACAAAACGATATGGGATAAATGGAATTTACCTAATGGTTTAGAGTACAAAAGGATCCGGAAGAGATCAGGGTCCGCGAGGCGTCAGTGCAGTAGGGTCAAGTCTGTAGGGGAAAGGATAATTTAAAGGAGATCGGTGGGTGACCTTAAAAAAGCAGCAGCTAGTGAAAAAGGACAACTACGTGAGCAAATAATTAATTACCCAGGTAGAACTGTCCAAAAAACGAAGTCCGCATTAATGGAGGGACCGGGGAGAGGTCTTTGCAAAATGTCCAGAAACGACCCGATTAATGGGCGAAATTGCTGAATCTGAAAGAAGGGGGCGGGAGGAAAAGGTTAAAACCGGCATACAGGGTAAAGCTCACCGATCGTCAAGGCCAAAAAGGCCAATTGTATGAGCACTTACTGTGAGTTAGGAAGGCATCAGAGAGTCGACACTGCACGCTTGCAAGTGAAAATTGACTTCTAGTAGTAGAGGAACAAATCCTCTATGCTGCAATCGGGAGCAGGGACGAGTGAAGCATTCGCAATCGCAAGTCAATTGCGAGGGGGGGGGGAAAGAAGGCCAGGAGAAGGGTCACGTGACGGGAGTCACGAGGGGCAAAAGAACTAGAAGGGGGACGGCAGGCGTAAGCCTAGTACCCCAGGGGGACCGGGAAGAGAGTTTCTAAGGACTTAGAGCGCTGTGCATGTCAGGGTTCAAGACTGCACTAGGAATAAACAAAAATTAATAACTTGAAAAATGGATAACAATAAAAGTCATGATATTTAATAATCACCTAAAAATAATAATAATGTGTAACCAATTTAACAGGATTTTCTCACGTGACATATAACAAAGTAATTATTAATGGTTACAAAATCATAACTAGCTTGCGAATGATGGAAAAATATATATATATATATACATAGTCAATTAAATAAGCGTGAGGAATGAAAAAGGGTTGAAAAAACATATACAACCCTTTACGGAGACACCATATTAATCATTCTGACATTGTGTGAAGTTGAGGTAGCAACAACCTCCTGTTACTGTTAATTGAATGAAATATATTCACAGATGTAGAAGGGACAACGGAATTTGAAAAGTAAGTAAGCAATTGATATGGGGACCACACAAGGGCGGACCAGATGATGCTAAAGATGGAAAAAGGGGGTAATCATGAATGCGCATAATGGATTGCACAGATGGTGGTTACACGAATTAATAACAGGTTAAAAAATTCACAGTCAAGAACAATACAAGGGGTCATCTAATGTTGGCTAGGTTGATAGTGTATGGTAAAATGATAAGTGTCAACCTTAGAGTCCAATGTGGTGGGTATTCAGCTATGAGGAAAGGAAGAAGAGACCGGTAGCAACCGGTAGGTTCATGTAGCTGTAATGACCGTGTTCCATTCGTCAAGGGTGTTGAGCCCATTCTCAACAGAATTGCAGCGTGCAATCCATCGGCATTCACATTTGTTCAATATCAGCTGTAGGTTACCACCCCTTAGTGGAAGCGTTGGGTGGTCAATCACCAGCCAGGTCAAGTCTGTTTCGGAATGATTTTTTTCTTTGTAATGGCTGACCAGTGGTGCTGTGTCGACATTACATCTAATGCGACTTTGATGTTGAAAAATGCGCTGTTTAACCATCTGGGTAGTTTGGCCTATGTATAACAAATCACAAGGGCATCGTATAGCGTAAATGACATTCGATGTACGACAGTTGGTGAAATTGTTCAGTTTGTAAGTATGTCCTGCGTTCACAAATTCCTTTGTGTTGTAGGTGAAGTTACATGCTGTACAAGATTGACATTTATAGTGACCAAGGGTCGGCGGTAGTCCCCATAGTGAGGTGACTGTTTGATTTTTCTTGTCAATTTTCGGCCAGGTGATAGCATGAAGCAGTCTGTCTGCTATGTTGTTGCCTCTTTTGTAAGAGAATAGAGGAGGTTCATTAAAGGGAGCATGGGTCCGTAGTATTGGCCAATTTCTTTTTATGACTCTGCTGACCAAGTTGCTGGAGGGGCTGTAAGTGGAAACAAAAGGAATGCGTGAATTGATCCGTTTGGGTGAGGGGGAGAGTAAGACCTCCCTGTGGCAGTACCATGCCCTTTTAGATGCACAGGATACAATTCGTTTGGGATATCCTCTGGCGATCAATTTTTGTGAAAGGATGGCTGCTTCCTTAAAGTAGTCTTTTCGCCACTTACAATTTCTACGTATCCGAAGAAATTGACCGTAGGGTAAACCATCCCTAAGGCCTCTGGGATGATAGCTTGAGTACATCAAGAGTGTATTGCGTTCCGTGGGTTTGCGGTACAGAGCAGTCCCAATGGTGCCATCCTCTGCATGTAGGGTGAGATCTAGGAAGGGTAGGTCATTGGTTCTAACGTCAGACGTGAATTTGAGATGGTTTTGGCAATTGTTAAGCCAGGTTATAAAAGATGCTAAGTCATCACGTGAGCCGTGCCAGAGCAGGAGAATATCGTCGATGTAGCGACGCCATAGGTTGATATTAATGAGAAATGGATTGTGTGTAGATAGAAAGAGACTGGTTTCGAGATGGTGGACATAGAGGATAGCAAAATTGGGGGCAAAGCCGTTCACGCTGTATTTCACACTTTATGTCACTGCGCCGTCCACTTTCACTAGCACGACCAGTGCTCACTCCGTGTGTTATGGTCATTGTATAATTATGTACTGTAGTGCTTCTTAACTACTTATGCAATTATAGTTTAATTTACTCTACCTTACCCTTACGCTGTGGTCTCCTTTCCTTTGTTCCCCTTCCCAATTGTGATTTATTTCACTCTGTTTGAATTGTTCCATTTTTTAATAATCTCCAGCCTTGTACATAAGGCGCAGCCCTTATCGCCACCACAACATCTGCAAAAGTGACGTTGTGGTGGCGATAGGGGCTTGTACATATGCCCCAGTGTCTGTTAGGAGGTGTAGCTGAAATACGCCCTCTCACGTGAAATCCTAACATCCATTTGCAGATCAATTGTGCCTCAGCCCCTTCCTCCTTCTCTTGCCATCAGGAGCCTGGAGACACTGAAGGGAATGATTTGAGCACTAGCAGTGTTCATGAAAAGATGGATGCAGTGCTTTCAAAAACACTACTAATTGAAATGAAGAGCAGTGTAGGCACAGGCTAGGGGGATTATGTATCCACTTATAGGTGGCAGGACACTGTCATAACATCCATCTTGTTGAGCCGCCACTGTACTCCCATAGGTTTCTTCATGTTCCTGAAATAACTCTCTGACTGATTTGGACTTTGGAAAGGTTTTTAGAAATGCACAAGAGAAAGTGCAGATGTAACAGTTTTCTCAGGAGTAGTCCTCAAATTCTTTTGTGAATTTCATTTTACCACAAACAAATATTCACATGCATTTTGCTAGTAGAGAAATTTTAGAGCTGGTGCAAATTAACTTTCTAACTTTTCAGCCTCTAAAGGGAAAATATTTTCCCCATGTAAGAGATCTCTGCTCTTGTCCACCTTGGAAATTGTTTTATTCCTGACCTTGACTCGGAATCAATGTCTAACCATTTCCAGAGAGGCTGTGGACAGAAAAACAATTTGTGAAGCCCCACAAACCCAAAGATTTGTGGACATGCGCAAATATTTCTGGGCATCCCCTCCATGTCACATGAAGTTCCCACTCAATGGAACAGATTTTTGAATACATAATTTCTCAGACTTACAAAGAAGCCTTGCAATTCAACAACGTTTCTAAGCTGCACTGAGTGAACAGAGGGGAGCAGAGCAGCTTCATAGCTACAAAGATGTGGCACTGTTCTGCTCTCTCCCTGCATTGGCACACTTTAGGCTGCCATGCCCCAATGTCGACATCTGAGTTGTGGTAAGCATATATTTTGCACAGGAAGGTGTCCCTTCCTGTAAAAAAAAATATGCTTTAAGACATTGCCCTTTTGTATGTGTGCTGTAGAATGCAACATACATGCACAGAGTGCAAAACCAGGAGAAATTAAAACATTTCTCCTTGTTACACCTGCTTTAGTGAAGTGTATGATTGTGGTACAAATTCCTGTCTCCAAATCGTTGGAGAAAGGGATTTGCATCAAAACCCATGAGTGGTTACATGGGAACACCCATGCAGCACCCACGAAATACCGCCTTGATGCGAAGCAATGCAAGTAAGTGCATTGCACAGCTTTGCATTAGTTTGATGACAATCCAATACAAATTGCGATTTGCATTGGATTGTAAATACCAACACAACACTTTACATTGGGTTTGCGTTAAAAAAGAAACCTAAACCCAACGCAAAGGCTTTGTAAATCTTGTCACTTGTGAATTTGCACTCATAGATCACTCTATTTGTGCATGCGTTCTAAAGTAACAAGAGCAAATAAATAATTTTGCAAATTGGGTCAGATACCATTGTATTTCAGCCCTTCCATGAAGCTGTGCTGAATGATCTGCAGTGGATGGTCAACAACAAAGATTTAAATGGGATCGTTGGCATGACTTTAGCCAACTTGAAAGAGGAATCCATCAATTTTAGGACGGAAGCTCGGTATTGCGTTTGGGTGGTTTTATCTTCAGAATAACTATCAAAGGATGTACTGATAATTTCAAGAATTCTGACAAGTGGAAAAAACAAATATCGATTTAAGGTCCCAGACTACACAACATGGTGTTTGGTATCTGTAGAAATGTCAAGTCCTACTTTCAAATTGTCTGCTTATCCATTTTGTTTTACTCTATTTCATTCCCTATTGCATTCAAATTACATATTACAACTAATTCTGTACAAATAGGATTTTAATAAGCCTTTAACAAACATAATTGCACGGAGTGACTCATTTTACTGTTCTTTCTGTTGCATAGCTTGCTTTTTTCTTGGTTAATTTCTTTCTGCATTTTGTGGAATTGAAAGCCATTGAATGTCTCACACCATATCAAGGGGAATATTTATCAAAAAAATCACATAGCGTAGCCACCTTGCTGCGCTGCCTGAAAAGTAAAGGGCAAAAATGTGCTGTATTAAACATTATATGGCGCATTCCTGTCCTTTCCTTGCGCTGGTGCACAATGTGCTGCCTTCTGCCAACGCAGGCACCCTTGCGTCATGGTGCAAGGGTGTATGCGTTGTAGACAGGATTGTTTGTGTGCAGGAAGGGACAGCTTCCTTCACAAAAACAATCCCCAGGGGCATTTTCCTCTTTCTTTGTGTGCTGCAGGATGTAAGCACACATAGAATGAGGAAAAAACGAGGAGAAATAAAGATATTTCTCCTCGGTATGCCTCATCCAGTCGGCGGCTGTTCCTCATCCCCGACTGGATGAGGAACAGCCGCCTTAAACTGAACTCAGACAAGACGGAAGTCCTCATCCTGGGCTCATCACCCTCCGCCTGGGACGACTCCTGGTGGCCCCCGGCCCTGGGCACCGCACCCAAGCCAACGGACCACGCACGCAACCTGGGCTTCATCCTGGACTCCTCCCTGTCGATGACCAGACAAGTCAACGCCGTCTCATCTTCATGCTTCAACACCCTGCGCATGCTCCGCAAGATCTTCAGATGGATCCCCACTGAAACCAGGAAGACCGTCACCCAGGCACTCGTCACCAGCCGACTGGACTATGGGAACACCCTCTACGCCGGAACCACAGCCAAACTTCAAAAGAGACTCCAGCGCATCCAGAACGCCTCCGCACGACTCATCCTGGACATCCCCCGACACAGCCACATCACCGTACACCTGAAAGACCTGCACTGGCTCCCCGTCAGCAAGAGAATCACGTTCAGACTCCTCACCCACGCACACAAGGCCCTCCACGACCTGGGCCCAAAGTACCTCAACGACCGCATGTCCTTCTACACGCCCACACGCCAGCTACGATCAACCAGCCACGCCCTCGCCACCGTACCACGCATCCGCAGAACCACCGCCGGAGGAAGATCCTTCTCCTACCTGGCGGCCAAGACCTGGAACTCCCTCCCCACTCACCTTCGGCGAACCCAGGACCATCTCGCCTTCAGGAAGCAGCTCAAGACCTGGCTGTTCGAGCAGTAACTTACCCCCTCCCCCAGCGCCTTGAGACCCTCCCGGGTGAGTAGCGCGCTCTATAAATGCCGTGATTGATTGATTGATTGACCTAGTGAGGCATAGCATTTTGACACATTCCCAGGTTTACCAGTGTTGGTAAATCTTGGAATGCCCCAAAACCATAGGTTGATGCGTGGGAACACCCATGCTCCACCCATGGAACGCTTCCCTGGAGCAGAGTAACTCAACGCAGCCATTTGAGCTGCGTTGTGTTACTCTAGATTTATCAAGTCATGCTGGACCATGCTAGGTGGCCTTGTGTGGCTTGGGAAATCTTACTTAGTAGTTGTGTTGCACTTGCGCCCCATTGCGTGGCGCAAGGACGACACAACTGCTTGATAAATATGCCCCCAAGGCTTTATGTCACTAATTACTCTGTGTTCAATATTTTTCATAGAACCTTGAACCGTTATTCTCTTTGGAGCACAGCTATCTAATTTCTCCTTCGTGCATGTTTTCGTTAACCCTTTTTTCTATAATCGTCTATTACTCATTTCTAAAGAAATAAAAAGCTTTATTTATAATGGCTGTAGTCAGAGTTGCCAATAGACAGTGCTCCCCTACCCTTTCTCAAGGAATAGTAACTTCTCCCAGGCACCCATCATCCGAATAGATTTCGATGGGGACCAATCTGACCGCTGTGGTGTTGGTGAAGGTGAAAGGTAGTGAATGGTACTGTCATTGAGGTTTTAATACCCGTTTTCTGACTCATGATGCTTCTTAATCTAAATCAAGAGTTGGCCCCACAACACATACATCAATCATGGATTGAAACTGTGGACTACTTCATATCAATTAGGCATACGCATATATATATATTTTTTTTGTCTGCGCAATCGCGCATAAAATGTGAATTTCACATAATCAGTGAGATGTGAAATTCCTAGTGTTTCGCCATGACTCAAACCAGTCACTGACCATGCATCATACTAACATAGGGAGCTCTCGAGAAAAGTATTGTGGGAATTCGTGCGTGCATTAATTCCCAGCAAGAGCAGCTCGACTTATAGTTTCATTGTTTTGTTTCATTGGGAATCAAATATTTGACTGAAATTTATTTAGAGTGGATTTATTGCCCAAAAGTAATGTTAGAGGAGCTTTATCAAGTGGCATTAATTTTTTTTAAAAATGTATTTAATTTTTTTCAAGTGTAAGTGCTATAGAGAGTGGGGCCACTGTACATACCATAGCAACTTCCTCGTCTTGTTTTTCAGATTCCTCCTTGTTTCTTTGTTGAGTTGGGTCCTTTTGTATTTGGCTACCAAAGAGAAAAATCACTCTTTCTTTGTACGTAAATTCTGCTGAGTTGTCCCTTGAATTTTTCAGGAAAATTAAATGATTTCAGTTCTTTTTGGGACATTTCTCTTTGATAGGCTAATGGTTGATGGAGGGCACCACCATTTTTTCCTTCTTTTTTCATTTTTTTGTTGTTCTTTGTGTATTTATTTATTTGGTGCTGGAGCGCTGAGGAATGGGGATGAGAGCACAAAAGACCCGTGAGATTTGAAGAGGGTGGGGAAAAGATTATGGTATACAGTAAAGGCAATGGAAGATTTGCGGTGGTGGAGGTTTGAAAGTATATGTCTTCATTTTCCTTGTATTTTTATCCAGATTTACTGATTGCCCTGGAGCGTTTTACTTTGCACACACTGGTGTTCTAGTCAACTGTTACCCATATATATAGTTCAATTTTCACATTCTCACTGCTCAAATAGTAGGGCCTGTGTCAGTCAGTCAGTCAAAAAATTAGTTTATTTAGACCTTAGCCGATAAAAGAGGACAAAAAATACAGGGCCTCATTTATGAGGATTTGGCACAGGGCAGTGCCACAAGGAATCTATCTGCGCTGCCCTGTGTCAAAAGAAAAGGGCAGGTATGCGCCCCATCTATAAGATACGGTGCATTCCGGCTCTTTTCTCCTGCGCTGGTGCTCAATGGGCTGCCGTGCGCCAACACAGGCACCCTTACACCATGCAGGAAGGGTTCCTGCATTGCAGGGCTGATTGATTTTGTGCAGGAATGGACATCTTCCTGCACAAAATCGAACAATTCAGAGGTGATTTCCTCTTTCTAATGCAGCACACATAGAAACAACGAGGAGAAATGAAAACATTTCTCCTCGCTGCGCCTCTCTAATGCCACCACTGTGGTGGCGTTAGATTCTGACGCATTCCCAGGTTTACGATTTCTCGTAAATCTGGGATTGCTTCAGATTCTATGGGTGTTGCATGGGAATACCCACAGCAACACCCATGGAACGCCCCTTTCACGCACTGTTCTGCATGAAAGGGGCACCTATTTACAAGGCCATGAAAAGCCACGCAAAGTGGCTTTACCTGGCCTTGTAAATATGCTGTGGCACATTGCGCTACCGGAACATCAAAAAAGTGACGTTACGGTGGCGCAAAAGTGCCACAGGGGCCTCATAAATGAGGCCCACAATATCTATATATACATTCTAAAAAGTAAAACTGCAGTTTATGTATAATTATAACCCATCTGACTTTCTACAACTGTTTTTCATTAATAGCAATTAAAAATCTACTAGCAGCACAAGTTACATCCGAAAATTGCATCCTAAAAAGTCACTTCGGGACATATTTACAAAGAAGTGATGGAGCGCGGTGTTACCCTTCTTGGCTTAATGCCGTGCTCCACCACTTCTGAAACGCAGTGCTCCACTGTATTTACAATAATATGGTGCAGCCCTGCGTTTCCCCCTGCGTTGGCGTTGATTACAGCTGCCTAGTGACAATGCAGGCACCCTTGCACCATAGTGCAAGGGTGCCTGCATTGGGGGGAATGATTTTTTATGATGTCCCTTCCTGCACATAAACAATCTTAAATGGCGCTTTGTGCAGCACACATAGAAGTTACAACTCGAAATTATTAAAACAATTGTTTATGTGCAGGAAGGGACACCTTCCTGCACATAAAAAACCATGCATTGTGTTTTGCTGTTTCTATGTGTGCTGCACAATGCAGCACACATAGAAACAGCAAAAACCAGGAGATATAAAGCATTTCTCCTTGTTGCGCCATGTGAAGACCAGGTTTTTTTTAGTCTTACTTTTGGCACTGCCCAATTTTTACGCCACCCTTGTAAATATGGAATAGTGCAAAATGAATGGGTGTTGCGGCAGAACGCCCACCGCAACACCCATTGCCCACCCCTTTCACGCTAAGTATAGCATGAAAGGGTGCCTTATTTACAAGGCAGCGCTAAGCAAATTAAGTGATTTAACACTGCTTTGTAAATAAGGCGAAGCCCGTATCGCTGCAGGAACTTCGAAAAAAGTAACATCCCTGTGGCGATAGGGGCTTGTAAACATGCCCCTTAGTTGCTTGGAAACAGTTTCTTATTTCCTATTTAAATAAAATAGGACTTAGAATCCTTACCCTTAGCCATTTTAAAAATAAACAGCCCAAACCCAAATGAGTGTTCATCCATTTTCCATCTCTGAACGCACAAAGAATGTGTTGCAACCTATTTGGAATTTTAAAAGCAACAGTCTATTTTCAGACTTGGCATAGCAACTAAATAAGGATAATGCCAAGAATCCTTAAATACGTAATTTAATTTTTTTTACCCAAATATCTCATATCACTTCTCCTTGAGTCTAAGTTTGTTTGAGCCGCAGTTCGTTTTTCGATAACCTTATAGACAAACCAGACATGGATACCTTTACATCCAGGAATTTACCCATCATGAGCAAATTCTTCCGTACCACTGTGGCCCAGCACGTCCTTTTAACAATCTCTTCCTGACAAAGATTACGGGATCCTGCCAAATGCCCCAGGCCCTAGGTTTCCTTCAATTCTTATTGTCTATACCATTGTGGGCTTGGCACGCCAAGCAGATTTGTTTAGACAACAGCGGATTATTGTGGTATCCAAATGAATGATCTCTGTTCCATACAAGATCGGGGGCTGTATCTTTGCTGAATGTGCCAGCAGAAACGCTCCACAAAATCCGGGTAATTTTTTTTAACCCTAATACAGCCCTTAGGGTTCTTTTCTTTAAGGCCTTTACATAATAGGCCCAGTTCAAACTTTCAAGGAATCATATACCTAAAACTTTCTATTAATCCAATTCCTCCAATCAAGTAGATCCCATAAACCATATAAAGTGTGTGCTTTCTTGCCAAAGATCATAACTTTAATCTTGTCCATTTTTATCATCATCTTTTTATTAGTACAATAGTTTTAAAAAAATGTTACGTTTTCTTAGTAAACCGATCTGGGTGGTATCTGTAATAACTAGATCATCTGCATACAACAGCCAGTGAACGTGGAACCCGCCCATATACGGAGAAAATAAGGCCTTATTAACAAAGACTGAAGTGAAGTCTGACAAGAAAATTGATTTGGAGGCAAGTCCTCCTCAAGCCATTTTAATGGAAATTCACATTGATACTGTCCCTCCATTATCTAGTTCCACTCTGGCCCAATTATCTCTATAGAGTTGCCTCAGAATTGGGACATTTTCATCGTACTCAACCTATCCCATAAGATTTTGTGGTTTTGGGGCCTGTGTATTTCATGTATGCGAGGTATATTTGTGCTATCTTTTCTATTCTGAATGTGCTTGTTGGTGATGGAAGGGTGGTGGTGGTCATCAGCAGTTTTCTCTGTGCCTTCCATGCCTCCTTCCTTTACAAGCCATGTGATTGCTTGCAATTTTATGAAACTATTTCTTTAAATCCTTCTGCCTGAGGCTTGGAGGGTTTAGGCCCCTTTTTCAGTCCAAAGCTACCTTTTCTGATTTTTCAAATATTTTCCGAAATGTAATTGTACTTGAGGCCAGGGACCCGGTGGCAGTAGTCTATAGGCCATGGTATTATTTGTTAAGTTTTAATCACTTTTTCGGATTCTTACTGCTACTGTGCCGGGGGTATATTTACCTGTGGGGCCTAGCCAAAGTTTGGGTATAAATTTATTCAAGGCTTGTCCTCCCCACACCACCCATTTCTCTTGGTATTCTATACCTCCTTTCGATTCAACACATGATCCTCGGGTCTGAAAACACAAATCTATGTCTGAAGAAGAGACAGCAAAGGTGATCTCAACGTGCTACCTAAGGGGATCCCTTAATTTGGACGTAATCCCATCACCCACTGAGGTGGCATGCTTCATCATCTGAGATTCTCCTCTTGACGGAGAACCCTAGCCCCGCCGAGGGCTACTACCCCCTCACTGTGAGGGAGGAGCTCAGGGATGTTTATTATTCCTACACTTCTTAGGATATAATAAATCCTTTAGACGAGAAGACTAAATGGGTTGGGTGACAAGCGCAGTGCAGAACTTAAAGATAGAAAAAATGGGAGTGAGTGATATTAAAACTAACTACCATGAGCAATATGGACTTTATTATGGACTTTATTAATGTGTTCCTGGTGTCAGGATTAAAAACAGTGCACCAGCAGTTTGAAATAATAACTGCATATGGTGGACGTGAACAGGTCTAAATGTTTCAGCTTCAAGGACCTTGTACGGTGTCATGGCTTTCGTCAGGACAAAAAAAAAAAAAGATGTTATGTGTGTTTGAACAAAAAAAGTGTGACAATAATTACAAAACAATAAATATTGTTTCTATACAGAACCAGTAATCCAATGTTTGGTGTGTTCGATTTACTGGTCGTACCCGTTGTGTACCGATAAGTCGCCTCACCTCAACCTGGCGGCAGCTCAAGGGAGGGGCACCGCTCTCTCCGTCGAGACCCCAGGCTTTCAATGAGCTGGAACCGGTTCCCCTGCCCCAGGATGTACATTTTGACAGTATCCTGCCAATCCAGTAAATTTTCAGCTTTCCTCAGGTCCTGTTTCACTGTAGTTATTAATGGGGGAGGGGAGTAGTTAATTTTGAATAAATCTTTGGGAAGCCTAGTAATCCTGACTCCAAGGTATTTGATATGCCTCATGGCCTAGTGGAATGGAAGTGAGCGGCCCAAGACCTCCACCTTGCTACCCAGGAGGGTTAGATTCAGGGCTTCAGACTGCTAATAGTTAATTTTATAGGCTGAGATGGATTTTAAAGCTTTAAGTAGGGCCAATATTTCTTGAAAAGTGGATTGCAAGGACCCCAGGGTGAGCAACATGTAAATTAGCATATAAGAGAATACTCTTGGGAATCAAATTTGATGTCATGACCTCTTGTGATTAATAGGGCAAACAATAGAGGGGAGAGCGGGCAGCCCTGCTGAGTTTCCCTTTGTAACACAAACGGAGAAGAGGTAAAACCATTGAGGGAGAATCTGACAGGTTTTTTGTTTGCCTCACAGAACTAGAGCTAATTGTGTGTTTAACTTATCTCCTGTGATGTAAGCTTTTTCTTCAAATGTTATAGGGTGAGTTTGGCTTTATTAGTGTAATATATGCAAAGCTAGACCTGGGAAGCAACCAACTTCTGTGTGACCTGTGAAGTGGGTGACACTTTCATTCTGGACCTCCAAATTGCAAGAATGGAGGTGACTAGCACAATCAACCTGGCCCTGACCACTGCCTTAAGGGTGTTAACCCCACCCACTGACACCTTGCCTCCCCCAGTCAGTGTGAAGTATTTATTTGTAGACTCAGTTCATCACGCACTGCGGAATCTCTCTATAAGGAGGAATGAAGCTACCTTCTCAGACACCATTTAAGGGTAACCATCTCCAATTAAATAGTTACTGGGGTGAGGTCTGACACCACAATCCTACCAATGTTCACCTAGTGGACCTGATCATAGAAAGTGGTGGTAACCAGGATATAGCCTATAGGGGAATGGCTCCAATCTACATGAAAGTAAAATCTGTTGCCTATAATTTAGGAAAGTGGTTTATTGTATGGTGCGATTATGTGACCTCACACTATAATACATGCAAAATTCTGTATCAGGTCTAGTCAGGTTTATTTGTAAACCCTTAGCTCAGTCCTGGGTAGCTGTAAGCCAGTCACAGGAACCAGTCAGGTTCAGTTGAACAGTTACCTCGTGGTTTAAGCAGTCTCCAGTTCAGTTCCAGGTCCTATGGGGAAGCGCCATAGAAGTCAATGGAGTGGTCCTGTTGAAAGGGATGCTGAATGCTGAAGATGCTGAGCAGGTGTCAAGGGTTTTCCTCTGGCCAGCCCTTGGTCCACAAGCATCGGCCGACTTTAGCCTCAGGGTCCAATGTCCCACGAAGTCCGGGTGAAGTCCTTCACAAAACCAGTTGCCACTGTCCTATTGGTCTCTGGTTACAGCAAAACCAGTGGTTCCCTTTAACCTGCAATAACTTCTGTGCTGGGTGACCAAACTGCCCTCCGATGACTCTCTCAGGTCCAGATGACTCGGGTGTAACTTTTGAGGTTTGGAAGTCGGTCTGCCAGGCTGCATTTCAGTGCCCTGCAGCGATCAGGCTTCTTGGCCCTGGGATCTGAAAAGCAGGCTTCTTAACTTTTATGGCCCTTAGGCTGTTCAGGGAAATTGGAGTCACCCCCTCTGTCTCGAGGATGACTTTTCCATCAGTGAGACACCACAGACACAGTCCTTTTTTTGCTAGCCAAAGCTTCAGCAGGTGCCGCCAAGCCTTCGGTGCAGGCTCTCTTTCCTCGCTCTAAGGAACAGCTTGGCAGTCCATCTTTGGTCCTCTTTCCAATCCAGATGTGATATGAGATCTGAGTGCCAGGGGATCCACTTTTATACCCACTAAGAACCCAGTTGTGCCTTTGAAATGTAGGTGACTTTGAAGAGGGGCTTTGAAATGCACGGAGGTCATCCCTCCCAGCTCTGGCTCCAGGCTAACTACAGAGGAGTATGCAGAACTTTGTGTGGGTACAGGACACAGCCTATTCAGGTATAAGTGTCAGTTCCTCCCTCCCATCCTCCCTAGGATGGCCCATCAGGCTGTGGATAGCTACTCAGTCACACCTGAGCTTCCACTGTGTGTGGCTGTCTAGAGTGAATCCACAAGGTCCAGCTGTTCCCCATCCCAGATGTATATTGGAGAAAGGCTGGAGGCACACAGGGCTAAAAGCAGAAAAATGTGAACATTCTAAATGTCCCCTTTTTAACAGTAAAGAGGATTTATCATTACCATTCCAGTGAAATGAAACATGATAGATCTACTCCTTCTCAATCAGGAATTACAGCTTATAAGTGTAATAAGGAATTCCCAATGTTAACCCATGAGAGGGGTAGGCCTCACAGTAGTGAAAAACAAATTTGGGTGTTTTTCACTATCAGGACATACACAATTAAAAGTACATGTCCTACCTTTTGATTACATAGCAGCCTGCCTATGGGCTACCTAGGGCCTACCTTAGGGGTAACCTATATGTAACAAAAAGGGGAGTTTAAGGCATGGAAAGGGGTTTTAAATGGCAAGTTGACATGGCAGTTTAAACTGCACACACAGGCTTTGAGACATGTTTAGAGTGCTGCTTCTGTGGTTGGCACAATCAGTGCTGCAGTCTCACTAGTAGCATTTAATTTACAGGCTCTGTGCACAGGCAGTGCACTCTACTAGGGACTTATAGATACATTAAATATGCCAATTGTGGATAAGTCAATCAAGCTTTGCGTTAGGGGAGAAGCACATGCACTTTAGCACTGGTTGGCAGTGGTAAAGTGCTCAAAATACTACGGCCAACAAAAAGAATTCAGCAAAATTGGAGGCAAGCAGGCAAAGGGTTTGGGGGAAGACCACTCTAACGATGTTAGGTCTAACAATATTAAAAAGAAAGGTTTGGGCTTTGCTATTGGTTTAAATGGCAAAGTCAAGTTAGCAGTTTAAATAACATTCTGTCAGCTAGCAATGGTGGGCTGCAAGTCATGCTTTGCTTTGTCACGCTTGTGGTGGCACAACAGTGCTGCAGTCCATGAGTGACACTTAACTCACAGGCCTTGGGTACCCCTGGTACCATATACGAGGGACTTATAAGTAAGTTTTTAAAGGTCAGAGCACTGGCACTGAGACCTGTTTGGCACTTTCAGAGTTGAAAAACCAGCAGCATCAGTCCAAGAACTTGAAGGTGATTGCAAAAAGATGAATTTCTTTACACTGTGTCCATGTCACACAGTTCCTTCTATGTATCCCTCAGATGCAGATCAACAAGTACCCTTTTTAATTTCTTTGAGAAGGCACCAGTGCATCCCAGCCACCCAATCTCTCTGTCTTTATGAGGGTCCCAGACTCCTCCCCTCGCCATCCCTGCCAAATATCTAAGAAATGTAACTGATATGCATCCTGGGGCTTAGACAGTGGCCAGGGTCATCCGGTCACTTGCAAAGTGACCTCCAGAATCAAGCAGTGACCTTCTTTATCTTTTTTAATTTATAAATGGCATGCTATGTTTAAAAAGAATGTGGCTGAGGAGTGATATTCTAATACATAAGCTCTGAGCCTCAGTTTACTTTGAATTTTTCTTTATAAACACAAAGATCTTCCTGTAGGCCAGTGTAGGAAATTAGGTTACTGGTTGAGGGAGGTGAAACCCCACTTAAGCAGCATTCACAATTCTTGTCAGAGTGAAGCACAGGCAAATCCCAAATTAACCTCTGCTTAACCCTCTGGTAGCTTGACACAAAGCAGTCAGGATTAACTTAGAGGGAATGTGTAAAATATTTATGCAGCGCTTCAAGCATTTAGTAAAATAGAGTAAAATGTAATAAATTATTTGAGTCAAAAACGATATGCAATGGTAAAGCTTTAAGTGAAAATAATGTGGAAAAGAACTAAGCACCAACTGTGGTTG
Source organism: Calotriton arnoldi (assembly GCA_963921515.1). Taxonomy (NCBI): domain Eukaryota; kingdom Metazoa; phylum Chordata; class Amphibia; order Caudata; family Salamandridae; genus Calotriton; species Calotriton arnoldi. The sequence goes on from CAWUFW010002066.1 coordinate 791,490, forward strand.
TTTGGTCACGCCGTACCAGGACAAAGTCACAAGTTCAGCCCGACCACTAAAAAGCAGAGACCAAGTTAGGCCCCCTGGACAAAGTACCTTAAATCTGGGTTACGGAGCGTTTCAAGATCCTGTGTGGAAGATGCGTCACACAGCGGCGGTTCAAATGGCCTGCAGGCTGTCATGCAATGTCCCACGTCAAGGATGTGTCACGCAACAGCGATTCTGGGGAGCTGTGGGACTGAGAAGCGAGGTTCTGCGTTGTGCAACAGCAATTCTGAGGAGTTGCAGGACTGCCATGTGATGTCCTGTGTTGAGGAGGCATAGAGAAGGGGTGGTTCTGAAGAGCAGTGGGGTCCTGTGTTGGGGGTGTGTTAAGCAGCGGTGGTCCCGATCCAGAGCTGTGAAGCGATGTGTAGCGCTGCATCAGTTCTGCTTGGACCACAGCTGGACTGGCAGAGCACCTTCAGGCCCACTCCCAAGGTTCCAGTACTAGGGTGGCACCACTTGTGGGCCAAGACTCACAGCAGACAGAGTGCAGGTGCTAGGTTCAAGGTGGTTACATTTTGTCTCTGAGGCTCTGATCAGGAGGCCAGCTAACCAGCCCGGTGAGTCACTTTGGTGATCCTGGGTACAAGACACAGGTCCAGTCCTTTAACTCAGGCAACAGGGCAGCTGAGTAGCAGGGCTGCAAAGCAGCAGTCTTCTTGCAGAGTAGCAGTCCTTCTGAGTCATCCACAGGTCCAGATGTGTACTGAAAAGTTGGTTCTGAGGGTCCACTATTTACACCGGGAGCCAGCTTTGAAGTAGGAGAATGTTCTGGAGGTTTCCAGCCCCAGAGGTGTCTGGATTGTTTTGGCGTCTCTGCCCAGGCCCCAGCTTGTCTGGGGATACAAAAGTCTAGTGTCAAATTCTTTGTGAGTTTGCTCAGACAGATCCTTTGTGATGTGTAAGAGTGGTAGGTGACAGCTCTCCCCCCTTATCAAGTCAGAGATGGCCCATGCTGCCAACACCTATTCCCATTTGTCTCACTGTCTGAGAGTAATGCACAAAGACCAATTGCCAGATACACCTAGTTATGTGACCAAGGATGCAGGCTGCAGGCAGCAAATGGTTAGGGCAAGAAAATGCCAACTTTCTAAAAGTAAATGTAAATAGAATAGCGAATGCACTCCTTCCCTTATCTTCTTGTTAATTTTTGCTGAAACTGCCAATATACGTGCGTGCAAAACAGCACCGTGAATCGTCCCATCACAGTATGTCAAAGACACAGAAAAAAGGTGCCGCATTTTGTGGCCCCAGCTGCTGCACTGCTTTGAGGAAACAAAGTATTCCATGTAAACCAAGCTTTCACTGTAAACCAAGTAATCCATGCTAAACCAGTCAATTTATCAGATTAGTTATCATAATCTCTGTGTTTATGTAGAATCAATCCGGAGACAGGTAGATTGCACTGAATACTTTTATTCATGCATTTTCAAAACGCTTTCTGTTGCCAATCCAGGCTTTAACATGAGCGTGTGCAGTCAATCATATTTTACAACAAGACTTTCGATATAACCCAATGCATTTCGAACCTATCTGGTTCTTCGTCAGGGGTCGCTGTAAAAAATTAGAAAGATACGCTTAGCCAACCACTCTGCTTAATGTCTCAAGAAACAAAAAACAAGATAATCATAACCCTTAACCCAACCAAGAGTCACCTCCCTTAACCATCCTCACAATCACTCCAACAGTTCAACTTTCTAAAAGTGGCATTTTCAGAACTGTAATCTTAAAATCCAACTTTACCATTAAAGAGGGTTTTAAATTGCAATTCTTTAGACATCAAACTCAATATTCCCATCTGATCCCAATTTAAAGTTATCTCTTATTAAATGTAATAAGGTAACCCAATGTTATCCTATGGGAGAGGCAGGCCTTGCCGAGTTACCGCCAGCAATGTGAAAACACAGAGCAGCTTCAAAGCAGGTGCTCCGTTTTTCACAGGAATGCGCTGCCGGCAGGGCGGCGCGAGTTCACGGCTGCCCTGGGGGCAGCGCATTCATGGTAATATGGTGCATTTTTATTGTTTGTTCCGGGCACACCTTTTTAAAGGTGCGCCCAGCACACATAATGAAAATGCGCCTTTAGTGTAATACAGTACCTGGTTGTTTACACTTGAGACTTTTACAGATTGCCTCCTTATATGCTGGTCATTCATACCCTTAACTTTCAACAGTCATCTCATAACAGTGAGAGGGGTGTTTCCGTATGTACTAAGTCTAGGCATCTGTAAGATAATTCCATTGTGTGGGACCCCCCTCAAACACCCGCAGAAACCAACATAGGAAGAATAGAATTCCTTCAAAACCTGCAAGGTGGTCAGAATGGTAAAGGCCCACCATGATGGAAGTTCAAGTATAAAGGCACCCCTGTCCATCATCCGAAGGGCCCCAGCAAGGAGCCTCCCATGCCAGGCCATCTAACTGACCCAAAGTTGCAAGAAAGAAATCCACATTTCCCGCATGTAAACATTTCAATCAGTTCTAAGTGGAGCTCCCTGCTGCCACACAGACTGCCAAGCAATGCTGCATGAGAGCAAGTGTCACTAAGGATAAAGAAAAGGATATCATATCCAGCAAATATAATTTGAATGAGCCCAAACAAGGTACCAAGGCCCACCTTTGCCAACATTTGACACAGCCCAAGACAACTTGATGTGCTGCGTCAAATGGAGAGAGTAGGAATGTGCCAATCCCTCTTTCTATGTGTGCTGCAGAATACACATGTAGAAAGAGGAAATAACGAGGAGAAATAACGAGGAGAAATAAAGATATTTCTCCTCGTTATGCCTCTGTTGGGATTGGGAAGGCGTACCATTTTGATACAGTCCCAAGTTTAATAGTCTTAGTAAACCTGGGAATGTGCTAAAATCCATGGGTGGATGAGTGAGAACACCAATGCTCCACCCATAGAACGCCTTCCCAACACAGAATAACTCAAGGCAGCAACTTGCACTGCTTTGCATTATTCTAGATTTACTGCGTGGCTTAGTAAATCTAACTGAAGCCCCTGCGTTGCCTTGCACCACATTGCATGACATAATGGCAATGCAAGGGTTTTGTAAATCTGGGTCCAAATGTTTCTACAGTTTAGAGTTGTTCTTGATCCCCTGAGGTCCGCAGAAGAGCGATGCGACCTATTGGGCTACTCTCTCCAGTCACATCTACCCTCAGGGACCGAAAGTTAGTGTGGTCTCTGCCCTGAACATCCCCAGGTCTCACCTTCAGCATCTGGAAGCCCAACAAGTGTGCAGCCTGCAACTAATCAGTGAACAGGCACCATTTCTGTCCATCTCAAGAGCAAGACCAAATGGGTGAAGCCATCTGTGTTTGATAGTTGCTTGAGAAATGTCCTGGTAGATAGTGCAGGTCTGGTCATTTCCCAAGCCTTTTTCGTACAGCTTCCTTTTCCAAGAAATAGTGGAATTCTCTAAGGGCAGCTGTGAAACTATCTGGTGAACTCTGCCCAAGGGTACCTCCTTATGGGTATCTCTCAACAGGGAAGAGAACATACCCATGACAAAAGAATTGAGGTTGAGATACAAGATATCCTCTCCCAAGCAGCATATGCGAAGATTCTCTGTGCGTGACCAATTCTCAATATCCTCCAGTTTAGTCAGAGTGTCTTGCAAGAACTGATCAACAGCCTGCTGATCTCAAGAGTTCTGCGAACAACCGGCCTTCAGCAACGTCTTTGTAGTTTTCATATCTAGTTCTCTTTGTTGGACTGAATCAATATTTGACCGAAGCTCTTGAATCTTGGAGATAAGATTTGTTCTTGATTCAGATAAGCTCTTTTCAATGTCCTATCGCAGTTCTTCCCACAGTTCTGTTTTAAAGCTGTGAAGGCTTTCCAGCAGGTCTGACTTTGTCAAGGAAATGTATTCAGGGATGGGTTTGAGAGAGGAAAATGAAGAGTGTTCAGCATGAAACTTTACACTTGGGAAAACCCAGCAGAGAGAGATCTGCTCCCTCTCAAAGTCAGGATGAAGTCTGCCTGACTAACTATGAAACACCAATTAAAAGTACATCTGACAATTTCTAGAGCATCCATATCTTGTTCCCACCACTAGGAACCAATCCCATAACTGCATTTGAGGGGAGTCGACATACCCACTAAGCTTCCATCACCACACAATTATGTACACGTCTATTGTCCTTGAGTGTTACATTCTCCTGTTACACTGTGAACAGGAGGCTTTCTCTCACCATCATTGTTCCACATTTGTTGCCAACTTTTCTCTCTCAGGCCTCACTATCAGCAGTCTAATACATAGCAATAAGCCTTTCTCTATCAACGAGAAGCACAATATCACACCTGTAGAGGGGAGAAAACAGCATCCTGGCAGGGTTAAAGCAAACATTTTCAGTTAAGACCTAATATCAAGCTAAGTTAACTCAAGAATCAAAATGGATGCACGTTACAGTATTATAAATCAGTGGAAAGCAAACAATCATCATTAAATGTGAATATGTAATTTATATGGTTGCATGAGTTTATTGAACAACCCAATACACTTATGTGTGAACTCTTAGTGATCGTAGTGATTACATACTATTAGTCCATTTAAATGTATCCCACATGTTAATGAGGATAAACCACACTTGGAATAAAAAAGTTGTTTGTAAGTTTATAAATCTCACCAGAGTCTCAAAGGCATCCTGAGCATAGCATAAATTGAGGACACTCCCTCACCACCACCCTGGGCCCAGATCCTCCTCCTCTGTGTTTTCCAAAGGATTGAGCCCTGCCATCACACCACTGTGACCTACAAAGCACACGAGTGCCAATGGCCCACAAGAGCCCCAGCATGTCCCTTCAAACAATCTAGCACCAGCTTCGAGCGGAGTGTCACAATTCACTGTGGGGAGCAAACACCACCCTCTGCGGCTCCTCAATTCCTCAGGAGTTGATGCTGGGCCCCCTCGGGGAAGTGAGGGGATGGAGATCCAGAGTGTAGTCGGGCGCCAGCAATGTTGGTGGGTGAGACCTGGAAAGTACCCCCGATCAGTTCTCCTTTGTATATATGGCAGGCCCCTCTGCAGAGGGGCTCCCCGAATCACCACCCTTGCAGAATCAGCAGCAATGTGGGGAAACAGCAAAACAGCTCAGCTGTGCCGGGAGCCAGGGAGGTGTGCATACAGCAGCACAGCCATCTTGGCCACAGTCCCCCCTGGAACTCTAACCAGTTGTTGTGCCACAGCTGCACAATCAATTGTTGGGATTGGTTGATAAAGCACTGAAAGAGTGGTGTGCAAGCCATTTATGTAACAACAGACATGGACCAGTAGTCAAGCTACAGACTATGGCTCTCATTAGGATGTCGGTCGAAAAGCCACCGGCCGACATCCTTGGTTTAATTCCGAACGACGTATTAGGATTATGGCGGTCGGAATTCAAACTGGCTGGTCATTCCGACTGGCTTCTGACGGGCTCATGGAGCCCATTGGCCAGTTGGAAACCAAACATAATCCTGTGCGGACGACGTTTCCGCCGTCAGGATTATATTGTTGGTTTCCGACAGCCTTTCCATGTCGGGCTTTCTGACATGGAAAGCCTGTCGGAAAGCAACTTTTGGGGCCCCTAGCAGGACCCCCTTCTCCCTGCCGCCTCTGGTTGGGGGCCTAGTGCCCCCCTTAAGGTGCAGCCCTGTAAATCCCTGCACCCTCATGAGCCTGCCACATGGTGCATAGATTTACACAAACTCTGATTTCTCTATCGGAGATTGTGCTGTGGGCGGTTTTCACCCGCAGCACAAGCTCCCATAGAGAAATGGGAGTTTGCAACCGCACCATTTGCGGTCGCATAGAAATACGGTGTTCGGAACCGCCAACCTACGGTCAGTCGGTTTCCACACCAAGATGGTGTCGTTCGGAGGCAACTCAGACCCACAACGTAATATGGGCCTATATGTGTATCACGGCACACTAGGTCACCTTCAAGGAGATTAACACAAGTATGCCTGCCAACACCACCAGAGCTTTTCAAAGGCATTATGCCGGCATGCAACAGTTGCAATATTCTTCATGGAAAAAGAAAACACAACTGCAAACATCCTGGAAGAATTCAAAGCCAAAATCTACAAATGTCTTGAACTCAGAAGTCTCTGCATTGGATTTATAGCCATGATCAGCTTTCCCCCATTAAGGTTTTGATACAGAAAGTAAGTTGTACTATGTGCCAAGCCAAATCATCTCATTATGATACTTGCTGCTGAGATAGTTGCATAAAATGGAAAACATTTGAAAACGTTATTGATGATGATGCCTGTTTGGTCAAAAGTCTACTCATTCAGTTGGCAACAAATAAGCTGAATCAATAGATAATGTCCTCCAAAATGGATATCTGTGCTACAGTTTCATCTATTTTCATCCTCTGTTCAGTGCTAGCTGTTTCTATAAGAATTGGATCACCAAGAAAGTAACTGAACTTGAAGGTGATAGACTCCAACATTTAAGATGAATAGGAAATCAGCTCTGCACTGACCTCTGCAGAGTGTGGCAGTGGCTTTAACATCATGTCACAACAGCAACTGCCGCTGGCAAAATCATCTTTCCAGTGTCCACCCTCTAGTAAAAAATCAACCACACGTGCACAGCATCGGTAAAAATTATCTCTTCATTGGGCTGACTTTAGAACTTTGCAAAGGAGTAATTCAACTATCCTGACATGGTGAAAGACTAGAACTGGTGCACAAACACTGGCGACTGTTTGATTTCCTTGTAGGCTCCGTGGGGGCCATATTGGGAGGTGCCTGGCTCCCGTGGTGTTAACGCGTTGCCATCAGGCTGCTGTTGCCTTTTTACTTGGTTTATGATTTATACAATTTCTCATCGTTATTTTAATTCACATTACATTACCAGTAGTCTGGACTTGTAGGGGTAGCCTGCATTTCCCAGAACAGGTTGCTGGACCCCAGTTACGCTTTATTTTGGCCAGTTCTTATTGGTGGACGGTCTCTGGATCGGACAGGCCCCCCCACGCCACGGCCTACTTTAGAGGTCAGATACGTGCAGCGGGCCTGCCGCTGGTATTCCGAAGCCAAGCCCGTCCGCGGCCGGACAGCGCCGAGCACCGGACCCCCTGACCATTTTTCCTGCCAAAGTTATACACCAGGGAGGTCGTGTTGGAACGAAATAGACAAGGTAAGCCCCATGTATGCCTGTGTATCGATCGAGTATAATAGGAATGGAGCCAGCATGTGAAAGCTGCCATCACTTGTTTACAGCCCCTCAGTTCATACAGAGTAATGATAAGAACATTAACGCTTCTTTCGCTACTAAGATTATCTCAGACCAAAACAACCACAGATTCACATGCCTATTAATTAACACGCGTTCCCTCATTAAACATACAATAGAATTTGCCAAATTAATAGATTAGGGCGATATTGATATTGCCTTCTTAATGGAAACTTGGGCAGACGCGGCGTCTGACCCTGATTTTATTGCATGTCTACAAGATGGCTTTGAGGTAGCCAGACACGACAGACCACTTAAGCGAGGTGGTGGGCTGGCAATAGTGAATCAAAGCTCAATAAAAATCTTAGCCAAACCTCTGTTCCATTTAAATGCAGAGGCTCTGCTTTTTGCGCTAAAAATAAAAAATACATATACTTTTAATGGCCTACTTGTGTACCCCCTTCCAGGCCTCAAAGAAAATTTTATACAAACCCTCTTGGATTTTATGGAAATTTGAATCAATTATTCCACATTCACTATCCTAGGTGATTTTAATTTCTGTCTTGAACAATTTGATGACAAAAATACTAATGTCCTTTTAGATAATCTTCAAAGTTTTGAGTTGCTCCAGCTTATTAAGGAATCAGCTCATATTACTGGCCATATGCTGGATGGCGTATTTTCAAACGATACAAATATAAAGATCGAGAAAATACTGCCACTTACCTGGACTGACCATAAAGGCATTCTTTTTAATCTTACTGTACCCAGCAGCAAAAGTGTATTTACTGAGGGACCTTTATTACGTTATCATCGAGCATGGAATAAAATCGACAATAATAAACTAGATGAATTGCTAATGACAACCACTCCATTATTAAGTGATGAGACAGAGCAGGCCTCAATCATTTTGAACTCCTGGTTAAATGTGGCAGTATCTCAGGTCTCCCCCCCACAAAAACAGAACAGGCCATGGCAATACATCTTTGGCGATTTGGTTCTCTCCCGAACTCAGGGAGCTAAAGAAAAATTGTAGGCACCAGGAACAAATTTGGAGAGCAAGATATAGCACACAAGAAAAAGAAAATTAATAAAATTTATTGAAAGAATATAAAAATCTGATTAAAGAAACTAAAGCAAAATTCTATACAAATAAAATAAAAGCGACCATCAACTCACCCAAGGAGTTATTTAAAACAGTTAAAAATCAACCACTTTTAAGATAAATAAAAGCAAAACCCCAGCCAGTCCCGATTTTTGTGAAAAAATTGAAGTATTCCTTTTTAGCAAGGTTAACAATGCATTTCTAGATTTTAATAATCAAATCACTGAGCCTCGGTCCACACCCTGCCCTGAAAAAAATGGAAGAATAATCTCTCTGAATCCTCCTGAACTTTAAGCTCTTTTACACATCTCACGACCGAGCAAACGGCCTCCTGTTTACAAAATAATAAATCTGGATCCCCTATAGATCCATGCCCCCTAAGGTGCTTTATCATGTCTTGGATGCATTGCTCTCCATCTTACACCTCTTATGAATAGGATTCTGGAAACGAAAGGTTTTCCAACCATCTGGAAAAAAGTATCAATACTTCCATTGATCAAATAAATGTCATTAGACCCCACAGATGAAAAACTACAAACCTGAAAGGAAGACACAATTCGGTAAGTTTCTAAGTCTTCTTTAATGCGTCCGACTCCCCAGGCTCCCAGCAGCAACTGGCGTTGCCTTCCCATTCCATGTTCCACGCAGGGAACCCCACACCAGGCATCTCGTGCGGCAGCATGAGATCCCGAGATCCCAACACACCCCCCATCCTTCACATGAAAACAAAAGATATGAAACACAAAAGCAAAACACCAAATAAAAGAAAAGCAACTAAAAAAACAGCATAATAACATATTGTTCAATGATCTAAAGAATTTAATACCTGACAAAATCCCGGAATTTCGTTGGAACAACCTTCTTTCTAGAAGAAGAGGCCCGGGGAACAACATCTTTGACAGAAACTAAAACCTTGGAACCACTCACCTCATGAGATAAAACTGTAGGAGTGTGAACACCAAACTTGTCTTTCACATACTCAGCCTTTGACTCAGGGATAACCGAAACTGCACACTTATTCCATATTTTCCCATTCTCCAAAACAACCACATGATCTCGTACCTCCTTTACCCTGACTGGTGCAGAAAAGTGTGATAATCCCTTGCGAACTAGAACAGGTTTCTTAATTCTTACCCAATCACCTGGACATACTGGGGATACCCTGACCACATCAAATGCGTACTTAGCTTGAGCAGCAGCTCTAACATCAACAACCTCACCCAACTTTTGCGCATCAACCACCTTTCTTGACATCCAATCTTTGTTCAACTTAGAACCAGCCACTCTACCTCTCAACAGGGTGAAAGGAGACATTCCAGTACTAGAATGAGGAGTCACTCTCATTGCCCACAACATCTTAGAAATCACCATCTTCCAATGCAAACCATTGACAAAAGCTAACTGTAACTGGTCTTTAATGACACGGTTCAAGCGCTCCACTAGACCATTACTACGGGGATGATAAAGGGAGGTGACGATATGTTTGATGCCATGCACTTTCAAAAATTCCTGCATCTCCAGAGACACCAACTGGGTCCCGTTATCCATCACTAACTCCTCCGGAAACCCTTCCCGAAGAAAAACATCCTTGAAAAAATCAATAATCATAGCAGAATTGACACTATCAACAAATTTTACCTCCGGCCATTTGGACATATAATCAATCAACACCAAAGCATATTTGGGCGAACTACCCATACCACCAAAAGGACCAGATACATCAAATGCCAACTTCGACCAAGGTGAATTCTTCACACTCACAGGAACAATGGGAGAAGGATAAGTTACTTGCGTTTTATCGCTCAAAACGCACGCACCACACTCCCTAACACAGTGCTCAATATCCCTATCAACTCCTGGCCACCAAAAATCCTCTCTAACTCTCCGCTACATGGCGCGAATGCCTAAATGACCTTCATGAGCCAGATCCAACACGCTCTTTCGCATAGTCACAGGCACAACCAACAATCCTCCTCTGCGCAAAATCCCATCAACAATAGATAACTCATCACAAATTCTTTTGAAAGGGATCAATTCTGTAGTCAAGTTCATATTATCGGGCCATCCGTGCGCAACAAAATCCATAGCCCTGCTGATCTCAGCATCTTCAGACAACTTCCAATTTGCCTCAGACAATGCCACACCCCCGTCCTCCACAGCACTGACAGCACACACCATTTCCCACTCTTCACCTTCAACATCGGAGACACCGTCTGAGAGGGGTAGTCTGGATAGACAATCAGCTACATGATTCCTTACACCAGCCACATATTCCAAGCGGTAATTGAATTCATTTAATCTGTATTGCCACTTTGCTATACGTGGAGTGGCTCTACCACCGCCCTTAGTAGTGAAAAGATCTATCAGTGGTTTATGGTCAGTTCTCAGTAAAAATTCATTTCCCCACAAGAAGTTACAGAAATATTGCACACCCCACCACAGAGCCAAAGCCTCCTTTTCAATTGTGGAATAAGTGCTTTCCGCCCCACGCAGTGTTCTAGAGGCAAAGGCAATGATCTCTTCCCTATTATCAGCTCTCTTCTGCATCAGCACAGCCCCAAGACCAACATTACTAGCATCGGTGGTAACAATACAACGGTCATTGATGTTGAATAACTTGAGAGGACGTGCATGCACGATTGCCTCTTTTAACATCTTGAAGTCAACAGCACATTGGTCTGACCACACATACCTCGCATTCTTCTTCAAGAGCTCACGCAAATGTACAGTCTTTTCTGAGAAATTTGCCACAAATTTGGCATAATATTCAATCAGCCCAAGGAATGAGCGAAGTTGATCCTTGTTCTGAGGTTCTGGTGCGAATTGAATGGCATCAAGAAGCTTGACTTTGGGTTCTACCCCATTCGCAGAAATGTGGTGCCCCAAATAGTCTACCCCTTCCTGAAGAAATTTACATTTGTCCTTCCTTAATGTTAAACCACTGGACCTTATGATGTCTAATACCTGCTTAAGCTTATCATTATGCTCAGTCTCTGTCTTGCCATGGATTAGAATGTCATCTTGGAAAAACACGACTCCCACAGTGTTCTTAAATAGGTTCCCCATAAGACGCTGGAACACTGCAGAAGCCGACGCTAGACCAAATGGCATGCGTACATAGCGAAACGCCCTTCCGGTGTCACAAAGGATGTGAAATGTCTTGAATCCTTACATAATTCCACCTGATGATAAGCAGAGGAGATGTCAAGTGAGGAAAAATATCTTGCACCTTCTAGAGTTGACAACATTTCATTAATGTTGGGCAGGGGTTGACGGTCAACCCATATACATGCATTTAAATCACGCAAGTCCACACACATCCTAAGGGACTTGTCTGCCTTCCGCGCTAAAACGATGGGAGACAACCACTCAGATCCCTCAATCGGTTCAATCACCCCCACGGTACACAAACGCTCAAGCTCCTGTCTCAGCTCACCCCGCATGCTCAACGGTACTTTACGCACCTTGTGTGTAACCGCTACAGCACCCTCTTTAAGGACAACACGATGCTGAAAGCCTTTGAGTTTTCCCAACCTACCATCGAAAACCTCTGGATACCTTTGAATCCAATCCCCTTTGGATAAGAATTCTGCAGAGACAGTATGCACAGGGGTAATGGCAGGGAAACTAGAGTAAAACTGTTTGGCCTCATGTTTTGATAGAACCATATCAGGATGGTTGGGATCCAAGATGATCCCAAGCTCGCCTTGTTCCTCCCATCCTAATAAATTGGCACCTTCTTTGACTACGAATACAGTCCCCCGAGTTGAATCTCCTTTGAACTCCAGGTTGTTTTCGAACTTACCCAACACCTCCACCCTTTTACCACCATACGCAAAAATTCTTATATCAGACCGACCTATGGCAATGTCACTTAATCCCTCAAGCTCCTTGGCATTAATGAGGGTAAATGGGGAACCAGAGTCTGCTAGAAACTTCATATCTTTACCCTTAAGACTTATGACACATACAGGGGACTTCCTCTTATGAGATTCAGCAATAGAAGCAATTTCTACCACACCATCCGGTTGAATAGAAGATGAAGATGAAGACAACATTAATAATTCATAATCTTCCTCATCCTCCCCAACCTCAACATAGGTCTCTCCAATAGCTCTGACGGTTTTTGACGGTCCTTTCTGTGCAACAGCTCTGCACATGCGTGCCAAATGTCCTTTCTTGCCACACTTGAAGCATGTCTGATTTGCAGCATAACAAAATTTGAAGTTGCCCAAATGAGACTTGCTGCCACACCGGTAGCAAGAGAGATCAGATGTATCTGACTTGGATTTTGACGAATTCAATGTAGATGAAGCTATACCTGGTGCACTTGCATTAATTCTCTTGGTCGGTTTACTTGTAGGTCTAGTAGTGACCAACTTAATTTCATTGAGCGTTACTGAGCCACTCATTTCTTTCATGCATAACTGAGAATGCTCAATACTTTTAGCAATAGTGAGAGCAGTTTCCAGATCAGGATCGTCAGTAGATAAAAGTTTTTCCTGAATTTTCTTATTGCAAGTGCGCTCAATTAGCTGATCACAGATAATTTAATCTCTGAACTCCCTATAATTGCACGTAACAGCTAGAGTTCTCAGAGCAGCTACAAAATCGTCAATAGATTCGCCGGGAATTTGGGCACGCTGCAGAAATTTGTGACGCTCAAGGACAATATTTCTTTTAGGATTGAATCTCTTATCTAAGGTTTTGATGAGTGAGGCATAATCATCTACCACTAAAGAGTCCCCTTCATCACCACTGCTTATGCATGTTCTAACAAGTTCCAGAGGTAGAGTTTTTAAAATGGTCCTACCTTCAGAACCCAAGTTATAAATAAGTATGGCCTTTTTTTTCTTTAAAGTAAAAGTGTCCCCATCAATTGCCTCAAGATATGCGTCAAATGTCTCCTTCCATTGTTGCCAAGATACTGGAGGAGTACCGGGTGATTGTAAAAAGGGAGGTGGCGGGGTTACGCGATCCATTTGATGGCCACACGTGGGTGAGTTGCTACCTCAAGTGTTCGGATTAACCAGTTACCTTGGACCAAGGTGAAGAGTTAATGTAATGGACTACTCAGTACTCCATCAATATTTTTGTTAAAATAGTGTTGCATGCTGTGTTGCCCAAACTGTGCAAGTTAATTGGTAATTCAATTCGAGAGAAGAGGTAAAGTAGACATGGTTGCCATGGTGTGACGCGCGCCGATTCACGCACCGGATGTCACCACAATACTGTGTTAAATAGCACAGCTGTTTGAAGCGCAAAGCTATTGCCGGCTACACACACAGGTTGCCAAGACAACGCGCACGTGATGTGACGCGCCTCGACTCGCGCGCTGGTCGTCACTGCACGGAAGACTCGGGAAGAGCTCACGCACGTGATGTGACGCACGCCGACTCGCGCGCCGGTCGTCACTCACGAGACGCTCTAACAGCCCTCACGCCCCAGGAAATTTCGCTGATGGAAATCAAATCTCACCAGTGTAAGAGACCGCCGTCTTCAGGATAGGAAGACCGAACTGCCACAGGATACAGATTCCTGCAACAGGCGAACTGCCACCGGATACAGATTCCTGCAACGGGTGAACCACCTCAGCAACAGCTGACCAGCTTTCCACCTCCACCAAGGATGAAGTCCACCGCCGTCCACTCTCCACAACGACGACGAAGGGAAGGCTGGGGGTCGGACACTCGTCACCAATGAAAGGAAGACACAATTCGGTAAGTTTCTAAGTCTTCTTTAATGCGTCCGACTCCCCAGGCTCCCAGCAGCAACTGCCGTTGCCTTCCCATTCCATGTTCCACGCAGGGAACCCCACACCAGGCATCTCGTGCGGCATCACGAGATCCCGAGATCCCAACAAAACCCAATTCCCACCTCCCACTTACAGCCAAAATACTTGAGAAGGTAATGAACCAGGAGATTACTGCCTTTCTTGATGCCAACAACTGCCTACATCCTGCGCAACATGGCTTTAGGCCACGGCACAGTACAGAATCGGCCACCGAAGAGATCAGATCCATCGTAGACAAGGGAGATAGTGCGATCCTGGTCCTGTTGGACCTATCGGCTGCATTCAATACAGTGGATCATGTCACTCTGATCAAGCGCTTGGACAGAATTGGCATAAGAGGATCAGCTCTAAAATTAATTAGGTCATTTCTCACAGACAGAGAGCAAGTAGTATTCATAGAGGGTTTTACCTCCACTCCTTTTTATCTACCTTGTGGGGTTCCTCAGGGGTCATCCCTGAGCCCAACCCTTTTTAATGTTCATGTCAGACCCCTCATCTATTTGATTAGATCTCACAGGCTCTCAGTATGCTCATACGCTGATGATACCCAATTAGCAGTTTCAGTGTGTTCAGACCCAGAAAAGATAGCACTCTAGTTTAGTGCATGCATGTCGGACATTGCTCAATGGATGGCCCAGAATTTTTAAAAACTTAACTCTGATAAAACGGAGGTGCTGTTAGTCGGCAACAACATCACCCTCTGGAACAATTCTTGGTGGCTGCAAAGTCTAGGACCTCTGCCAACTCCAGTTCAGAAAGTGGGAAACATGGGTGTGGTGTTCGACAATAAACTTACTTTTATTGACCACTCTAATCAGGTGACATCTTGTTTTTTAATGCTAAAGATTTTTAAAAAAAATCTTACCCTATCTCCCTCTTGAACTTAGGAAAACAGTTATCTCAGCATTGGTCATCTCGAAGATGTAATGCCTTACTGGTGGGAGCCCAATCTCAAATCTTGAAAAAACTTCAGATTCTTCAAAATGAAGCTGACAGAGTCTTATTAAATCTCCCCAAATTCTGTTTGGTATCAAAATCCATCAGAGAACTCCATTGGCTCCCTATCAGGGCACGTGTTTAATTCAAAGCTCTCTGTTAGGTCCACAAGGAACTATTCCAAAAGGGTTTCCAAAAGGGTCCATGCTTTCTTCAAGACACCTTAAAATTGTACTCTACCATGAGAACTCTAAGGTCAAGTACAGCCAACAAAGAGCAAGAGTCGAGAACAAAGATAGAAAACTGGGGTGGAAGAACATTTTCCTACTCAACCTCTAAACAGTGGAATGAACTTCCTGACCACCTGAGATCTCAACCCAACCTCTTAATTTTCAGAAAGGATTTAAAAACCTGGCTATTTTAATCATAGGTCAGGTTTCAGGGAAGTTAGACACACCGCCATGTTATGTGTTTAGGATTTTTCGGGATACTAGCGCCAAGATGCCAATTGATATTAGAGCGCTTTATAAGACCCTTATAACATAACATAGAACATAGTTCACATATACTTTGGCAAGAGGGAAAAATGTTCCAGGAATACTTTGGACGCCAGACAAGAATCCCAGTAGATCATAAGTCATTGATGTACTAGCACGTGAATGTGGAACAGTGGCTTTAGCTCTGCAGGCAGACAATAAAATAAATAGTGTATCCTGAATCCCATGGTGCATTTGAGCATTTTGTGTTGTGTGTGGCAGGACTTTTGTAAGATGCTACATACAAAGCAGGCCTGATTACATGAAAAAATGACTACATTTAGTATTATAGAGTGCATGTATAGGCATAGGGCCTCAAAAGGCGAAGTAGCTGTTTAAATGGTAATTCTAACAAAATGTGAGCTTGATCACCGTGTTTTTAGTTCTAAAACTACGGGGCATATTAGCAAGAACGGCGTTAAAATTATCGCTGCTTTAGCGGCAGGAAACTGCCGCTAAAGCGGCGATAATGGGCTTGATAATATGCCCTTGAGAATACCAATAGAAGCCCATGTTCTGCTGTGATCCTGGGCTTCTATTGGAATTCTCAAGGGCATATTATCAAGCCCATTATCGCCGCTTTAGCGGCAGTTTCCTGCCGCTAAAGCGGCGATAATTTTAACGCCGTTCTTGCTAATATGCCCCAACGTTTTTCTTACACTGTCCAAAGTGACAAAGCAGAAAAGGAAACTTTCTTCTTCTTAGGTTCATACGTTGTAATCACTACTGCAAGGGAAGAGAACCTTGTAGAGATCTGTCTTGGAAGGAGAGAGTGAAAAATGGCATTAGCTTCCACAGCTCCTGTATGCTTCTGCAGAAAGACATTGTTTGCACATTTTTAAAGCACTATATGAGAAGCACATGAATGACCCCCCCTCGCTCCATAATACATCATTAGCAAGAAAGGTGCATACGGTGCAGAGGCAGGGTTAGACACATGGACTGTTAGCTGAAGAAGTAAGCTCAATGGCTGAGTGCTGACGGCTGACCTGATAACAGGATAACGTATGTGAGGAAACTATACATGGTTTGCCACAATAAAGCTTAGTGAACTAATGCAACCATTTAGGTTGGATGGCTAAAACTATAACAAATATTTGAAGGGGGACAGACTAAGGGGCCGATTCTGATGCGGGTTGGAAAAGCTTCCCGACCGAATCGGTTGGGAAATGGTGTCCGACCCACTCGGATCAGGAAAGTCCGACCGGCGGAGTAGGATGCATCCGGATGTTTCCAGATACGATTTGGTTGAACTGCCATTGACTTCAATGGGAACATTTGTTCCTAACCGCATCAGAATTGGGCCCTCGGTCGGGAACACACGTTCCCGATCCGATTTGGAAGGAGCAAATGCCGTTAGGAGGCCTTCCTAACTGCATCAGAATCAGGCCCTCGGTCGGGAAGCTTTTCCAACCCGCATCAGAATCGGGCCCTAACTTGTTATTGATGTGTGATAAAATACGATTGGGGTTAACTTAACCTTCACCCTAATTTTCATATTATCTGTTGAGTTTTTTTTATACTAGTCATGATTATTTTAATACATTTGTTATATAATTGTAAAATGTAAATTGTTATGGGTGCATATCGATTCAGGGTAAAAGTGCAGGTACTACTTTATCATCACCTCCATATAATAGAGTCTCAGACACCTGACACTCCCTGTGTAACCGAGCATAACTGGCTAGAGGAGGAGTAAGAGCCACCTGCATGTCACCTTTTTTCCCATAAGGGCACATTTTATTTTGCGTCCAAGGGAATCTACCGGGTGTGCCCCCAATAGTAGGTGAACCCAAAAGTTATCAGTATGGCAATGGCAGTTGTCACTCACAGGAGGATCAGTATGCTTCATCAAAGTGTTGAGACACTCAGGGTGGTCTGAAATGAACAAGAATTTCACTCCTAAATGTTATGACACTTAACACAACACAACAGAGAAAGAGAAGGAGGTTCTAAGGCATCATGGCCACTTTTCAGAAGTAGACCCTGAATATGAAGTGAAAATCTACATAGTGGATTACTGCAGTAAACAATGACTAGTTCAAAATAGAATTCAAAGGGGCAAATGTATTAAAAAGTCGAACAACGCATGAACCAAATTTGTTGTGCTGAAGTGCGCAAGGAGGAAAACACAGTACTGAGCCTTAATTACAAAGATATGGTGCTGCTGCTGCCAACCTCTGGAATGCAGCCCAAACATACTGCTAGTATTTTGCATTGAAAAGTAACTAATAATTAACACTTTGCTCTGGATTGCGTCACTTTTACTTAGGCCCTGATTTAGTTTTCGACGGATGGGTTACTTTATCACAATGGTGACGGATATCCCGTCTGCCGAAATATAAATCCCATAATATCCTATGGGATTTAAACTTCGGCTGATGAGATATCCAATCACCGTTGTGATGGAGTAACTCATCTGCTGAAATCTAAATCAGGTCCTTACTTTGCATTGGCACAAAATGTTGACAAATCTGCTTCATACAAGTTTGAACATATGCAAATAGATGTAAATAAAATAAACTGAACAGTGGGTTCTGTGTGCAATATACGTACAGATAGATGCTGTTCAAAGATACAGTAATTTTGGCCTAGGGACCAAGAAACAAAGGGGCATATGTACAACAAAATGTCAGAGCATGGAGCTTCACCAAATATGGCAGTGCAGCGCACCAACATTTTCAAAATGCAGGGATGCACCATATTTACTACAATACAGTGCACCCCTGTGTTTTCCCTAGTGCTGGCACTAAAATTAGCTGCCTAGCATCAATGCAGGCACCATCGTTCAGGGGTGCCTGCATTGCAGGAAATTATTGTTTATGTGCAGGAAGGTGTCCCTTCCTGCACATAAACAATCCATAATGGCTATTTGCTTCTGCTATGTGTGCTGCATTCTGCACATATATAGAAGTGGCAAATCATCATTACTTAATGATTGTTTATGTGCAGGAAGGGACACCTTCCTGCACATGAACAATCATTAATGGCTTTTTGCTCTTTCTATGTGTGCTTCAGAAGGCAGCACACATAGAAAAAGCAAAAACGAGGAGAAATAAAAGCATTTCTCCTCATGTGCCATTCTAACGGCTGCTCTTGCATGGTGTTAGTTTTTGGCTCTGGCACAGATTTACACCTCCTTGTAAATCTGGGGCAGCATCAAAAAGCAATGGGTGTTGTGGTGGATCACCCACACCAACACCCACCCATTCCAAGCCCCTTTCATGCAGATACCTGTGTGAAAGGGTAGCATATTTACAAAGCGGCATTAAGCCACAAAAAGTGGCTTAACGCCACTTTGTAAGTATGGTGCAGGGCATACTGCCACCGGAGCGTCAACATAAGTGACGCTCCGGTGGCGCTAGGGGCTTGAACATATGCCCCAAAGACAACTAATTTAATGTTGAAGTTGACCGCAGACTATGCCATGAACAACAGGCTCCAAAATTGAGGCCATGACTGCCTGAGAAACCTAGGTACCACTTGTCATGCCTATTCCTAACTATAAATCCCCATGATTGACTGTCACTTAAGATTGAGAGTTGAGAAGATTGTGCTGTTGTGTGTGTGACTACCAAGAAAAAGGTAAGGCACAACCTTCTGGAATAACAGATTATTTTCATCTGGAATAATGCTGACTAGTGTCTCAGATGGCAATGCACATGTAAGGGGCTTAGCCAGATCTGCTTTTTGACGTCTCACTACAGACAGCTTCAGCTGTCTGATGCAAGTGCATGGTAGGCTCTGGGTTTTTGTTTTGCAGATGCTTAAATTCCATTCATTCTTGTGAATTACAAATTGCCCCAGAGCATTTGAGATTCACAGTGATGTTTGATTGTGTGAGCATAATCTTTCACTGCCAAAGGCAGGAACTATTATTTTTTTTACATTTCTGTTGGACATGGCTCTCTTTGTAGGGTCACCTCCAGGCTTTTTGCCTTTTTCCTTACAATTTTTGCTGAATTGTTTTTGTTGGCCTTAGAACACTGTGCACTTTACCACTACTAACCCATGCTAAGGTGCTTGTGCTCACTCTTCTAGATGTGGTTTGATTGGCTTACACCTGAATGGTATCTTTAATTTACTTATAAATCCCTTGTAGAGAAGTGTACCTTATACTAAATGCTACCAGCGGGCCAAAAGCACTTATTGTGCCACCCAGTTAAGTAACACCTTAAAACATGCCCCAGGCCAGCCATTGCAGCCTGAATGCAGTTTTAAACTGCCATGTAGACTTGTCATTAAAACCCCCTGGTCAAGCCTTAAACTCCCTGTGAGAAAACAGGACTTTTGCAATTTCCCCTTACTTTTTGCCCCCATGTTTGAATGATACTGATGATTACTGACTCTGAGGGGCCGATTCCGATCTCGGTCGGAGGCGCACCCAATACCATTTGGTCGGGAAAAAAGCCATGCGAAAGCCTGTTTCCCGACCGATCCGTACAGCACACCGAACGAGCAAGTACGATGCGCACAACAGCAAAAATCCCGGCCGAGCCGTACTCACCCAAACCAGGTCCTGTTCTCCGACCGAGGCGAATCCGGAAACGCCGAATCGAGTCGCACGGAAGGGAAAATGCAGCCCCGTCCGGCCGGACAAGTACGATGCGCTTTCCGTACGCGCCGAACCCGTTGCTACGCACGGCACGTCAAAGCATCCGGGAGAGGCGCACATAAGCTCCGAATCGCGCCACAACACGATCCACGGCTACGAGACGAACACAGCACCGACGAGGACGACGCGAAGCGACGAGGACGAAGCCAAGCGACGAGGACGACGCGAAGCAACGAGAAGGACGAACGACACGAACCAACCATGAATCCCTTCGTCCCGATCATACCAATATTCTACATCTACTACCGGAACAGGCACGGACGCGTACGGCGCAGAAGGTAAGTCAGACACCAACCACAAAACACATACAACACGTACACGACACATCACACACATACACTGGGAATCTGAATATACTTACACCAGCAACAGCAGCACCATAGGGGCGGGATGCCCATCACCAATGCCACATATGCACACAGGGGCCTGAATGCGCGCCACCACCCCAACCCAGGGGGGCTGGATGCCAACCACCACAACCACCCTTAGCCAGGGGGTGCCAGATGCCCACCACCACTACCACCCTTAGCCAGGGGGGCTGGATGCCTACCACTACTACCACCCTCACCCAGGGCGGGCTGGATGCCTACCACCACCCTTAGCCAGGGGGGCTGGATGCCTACCACTACTACCACCCTTAGCCAGGGGGGCAGGATGCCCACCACTACTACCACCCCACCCAGGGGGCTGGATGCCTACCACTACTACCACCCTCAACCAGGGGGGCTGGATGCCTACCACTACTACCACCCTCACCCAGGGGGGTAGGATGCCCACCACTACTACCACCCCCACCCAGGGGGCAGGATGCCTACCACTACTACCACCCTCACCCAGGGGGGCAGGATGCCCACCACTACTACCACCCTTAGCCAGGGGGGCTGGATGCCTACCACCACCCTTAGCCAGGGGGCTGGATGCCTACCACTACTACCACCCCCACCCAGGGGGGCAGGATGCCTACCACTACTACCACCCTCACCCAGGGGGGCAGGATGCCCACCACTACTACCACCCTCACCCAGGGGGGCAGGATGCCCACCACTACTACCACCCTTAGCCAGGGGGCAGGATGCCCACCACTACTACCACCCTTAGCCAGGGGGGCTGGATGCCTACCACCACCCTTAGCCAGGGGGCTGGATGCCTACCACTACTACCACCCTCACCCAGGGGGGCAGGATGCCCACCACTACTACCACCCTTAGCCAGGGGGTGCCAGATGCCCACCACCACTACCACCCTTAGCCAGGGGGGCTGGATGCCTACCACTACTACCACCCTCACCCAGGGCGGGCTGGATGCCTACCACCACCCTTAGCCAGGGGGGCTGGATGCCTACCACTACTACCACCCCCACCCAGGGGGCAGGATGCCTACCACTACTACCACCCTCACCCAGGGGGCAGGATGCCCACCACTACTTCCACCCCCACCCAGGGGGCAGGATGCCTACCACTACTACCACCCTCACCCAGGGGGGCAGGATGCCCACCACTACTACCACCCTCACCCAGGGGGGCAGGATGCCCACCACTACTACCACCCTTAGCCAGGGGGCAGGATGCCCACCACTACTACCACCCTTAGCCAGGGGGCTGGATGCCTACCACCACCCTTAGCCAGGGGGCTGGATGCCTACCACTACTACCACCCTCAACCAGGGGGCAGGATGCCTACCACTACCTCCACCCTCACCCAGGGGGGCAGGATGCCCACCACTACTACCACCCTTAGCCAGGGGGCAGGATGCCCACCACTACTACCACCCCACCCAGGGGGCAGGATGCCTACCACTACTACCACCCTCACCCAGGGGGCAGGATGCCCACCACTACTACCACCCTTAGCCAGGGGGCAGGATGCCCACCACTACTACCACCCTCACCCAGGGGGCAGGATGCCCACCACTACTACCACCCTTAGCCAGGGGGCAGGATGCCTACCACTACTACCACCCTCACCCAGGGGGGCAGGATGCCCACCACTACTACCACCCTTAGCCAGGGGGCAGGATGCCTACCACTACTACCACCCTCACCCAGGGGGGCAGGATGCCCACCACTACTACCACCCTCACCCAGGGGGCAGGATGCCCACCACTACTACCACCCTTAGCCAGGGGGCTGGATGCCTACCACTACTACCACCCTTAGCCAGGGGGCTGGATGCCTACCACTACTACCACCCTCAACCAGGGGGGCAGGATGCCTACCACTACTACCACCCTCACCCAGGGGGGCAGGATGCCCACCACTACTACCACCCTTAGCCAGGGGGGCTGGATGCCTACCACCACCCTTAGCCAGGGGGCTGGATGCCTACCACTACTACCACCCCCACCCAGGGGGCAGGATGCCCACCACTACTACCACCCTCACCCAGGGGGGCAGGATGCCCACCACTACTACCACCCTTAGCCAGGGGGCAGGATGCCCACCACTACTACCACCCTTAGCCAGGGGGCAGGATGCCCACCACTACTACCACCCTTAGCCAGGGGGGCAGGATGCCTACCACTACTACCACCCCCACCCAGGGGGCAGGATGCCTACCACTACTACCACCCTCACCCAGGGGGCAGGATGCCCACCACTACTTCCACCCCCACCCAGGGGGCAGGATGCCCACCACTACTACCACCCTTAGCCAGGGGGGGCTGGATGCCTACCACCACCCTTAGCCAGGGGGGGCTGGATGCCTACCACTACTACCACCCTCAACCAGGGGCTGCAGGATGCCTACCACTACCTCCACCCTCACCCAGGGGGCAGGATGCCCACCACTACTACCACCCTTAGCCAGGGGGCAGGATGCCCACCACTACTACCACCCCCACCCAGGGGGCAGGATGCCTACCACTACTACCACCCTCACCCAGGGGGGCAGGATGCCCACCACTACTACCACCCTTAGCCAGGGGGGCAGGATGCCCACCACTACTACCACCCTCACCCAGGGGGCAGGATGCCCACCACTACTACCACCCTTAGCCAGGGGGCAGGATGCCTACCACTACTACCACCCTCACCCAGGGGGGCAGGATGCCCACCACTACTACCACCCTTAGCCAGGGGGCAGGATGCCTACCACTACTACCACCCTCACCCAGGGGGGCAGGATGCCCACCACTACTACCACCCTCACCCAGGGGGGCAGGATGCCCACCACTACTACCACCCTTAGCCAGGGGGCTGGATGCCTACCACTACTACCACCCTTAGCCAGGGGGCTGGATGCCTACCACTACTACCACCCTCAACCAGGGGGGCAGGATGCCTACCACTACTACCACCCTCACCCAGGGGGCAGGATGCCCACCACTACTACCACCCTTAGCCAGGGGGGCTGGATGCCTACCACCACCCTTAGCCAGGGGGCTGGATGCCTACCACTACTACCACCCCCACCCAGGGGGCAGGATGCCCACCACTACTACCACCCTCACCCAGGGGGGCAGGATGCCCACCACTACTACCACCCTTAGCCAGGGGGCAGGATGCCCACCACTACTACCACCCTTAGCCAGGGGGCAGGATGCCTACCACTACTACCACCCTCACCCAGGGGGGCAGGATGCCCACCACTACTACCACCCTTAGCCAGGGGGCAGGATGCCCACCACTACTACCACCCCCACCCAGGGGGCAGGATGCCCACCACTACTACCACCCTTAGCCAGGGGGCAGGATGCCTACCACTACTACCACCCCCACTCATAGGATGGACAATGCATGACACAACAAGCACACCACAACCTAGGGAATGCAAGATTAAGACATCCCCCCACCACCATGACAAGCGTGTGAGCAGGCTGTGTCAAATGCCTACAACACCGAACATGACATTGAACATACAATGTGACCCCCTAGCACATGTGCCACACATATATGTGTGTGGCACCCACAATGCAAGCAGCCCATGACCATTGTGGCAATGGGGCCTAAACCCCCATCATCACAGTGACCAAAAGGCAAGTGTGGGGTCCATAGCTGAAGCACATTTTGACCATTGTGGCAATGGGGTCTAAACCCCCATCATCACAGTGACCAAAAGGCAAGTGTGGGGTCCATAGCTGAAGCACATTTTGACCATTGTGGCAATGGGGTCTAAACCCCCATCATCACAGTGACCAAAAGGTAAGTGTGGGGTCCATAGCTGAAGCACAGTTTGACCATTGTGGCAATGGGGTCTAAACCCCCATCATCACAGTGACCAAAAGGCAAGTGTGGGGTCCATAGCTGAAGCACATTTTGACCATTGTGGCAATGGGGTCTACACCCTCATCATCACAGTGACCAAAAGGTAATTGTTGACAAAGAAAGAGCTGCAACTGCCAAACTGCATGGATCATTCCTGGTCACAGAACCAAAAACTCATCTGTGGCAAAGTAGTGTATGTGTCCCATTGCAACATAAATTGGGGGAGCCAAATACTGCAGTGCAAATGAAACATTCCTTTGGCCATGTGCAGACAAACAACACCCATGGGGGCTGAGACCGTCAACAGTCATCAATGACACAATGACAGAAGTGACCATCAGAATGCAGAACCACATATTTGCACCAATGGGCACACAAATGCAGATACCCTGTGGAGACAGCAGATGTGAGGTGAACAGATACCATACCATGGCAGCAATGGGACACACAAACCATGATCACTGTGCTGACCGATGACCTAGGAGTCCCAGGGACAGCAGGGGAAACACACCAAACAACATACAGCCAATGGCACACCCAAGATATGCCAATGCAGTGGTGCAGATGCACAAACACAAACAGGCAGACCAACACTGTCATCATACACAGCAGGTGAGGGGTGGGGGTGCCATTGTCCCCAGGCAACAACACAACACATGAGGAGAGCTGAATACCAATCATACAGATGTGCATACACTGCCACACTAAGGTAACTCATGGATCCCAATCCCCTATGTGGGCAAGCAGGCATTGACAGGTGAGAGGGAGCACAAAACACACATGTCACACAGGCACGTAGGAACAACAACTGACACAGCAAGTCACAGACACACCACAGCACCACCCCCAGGGCCCCCACAATGTGGTGACCCTGGGCTGAAGAAAAATACCACTGTGATGACAAAGCTAAATGTCGTTCACACTGTGAACCACAGTCAGGTGTCCTGAGCAACTAACTACCATCACACCTACACAAGCACAAATCAATCAGCATGGCCAGTAAGCCAAGGCCAACATGGAGGCAGGGGACTAGCCGGGCAACAACTCTCATCTGCACACACTCAAGACCACACCCCTCGACCTCCAACAATGTGCAGCAGTGAAGTACACATGCACTGGTGACATTGCACATGCACCCATGACTATTCCAGGGTGGTGGGTGGGAACCAAGGTGTAGAAACACATCACACATGGACACTCAACAAGACTCCTGAATGTCTGACACACTGCACACTACGCTGTACATGGACATGACGGCAATACCACACCGACCAATGGGATCCCAGCCACAGTCACACACCAATGAAGAAGCCAAGGTCACCCACAAAGAACACACATAGACAACAACCAACATTGCAGCCCGGACCCTAAGGAGTGCCAGCAGTCACACACACAACGTGTCACAATCACTGAAAGATAACACAAACTGGAAATCACATGACAGGGGCAAACAACAAGTGCCAAAGGGAAACCTGACTGTGACCCATCTGCGTCAGCACACAAACTCTGCCCTGACAGCAAACACACCTATGGGTGACACCCTGATGACCAGTAATGTGCCATGCACCCACATCACAGAGAACACAGGGAGAAGACTTTGGGGGAACATAGCTCAAGTCAGCAAGCATCACAAACAGGTACAACACTAGGGATCACAGCATGCGCAGATGAATGGAAGTGAACACACAGACATGCACATACAACACACACCTTGGGCGCAGGCAATGTCACACGTGTACACACTGCCATGAGGGGACTCCACTCCTGTGTGAGGAAAGCTGTGCCATATGTTGCCTCAGTAGGGCCCCATCATGTCAGCTGAGCACTTGGTCACACAATCAACAATTAGCACCAAATGAGGGCTCCCATCACATCAGCCTGGTCATGGATGTGCCAACGGAATCATCAGCACAGATCCAACACACTTGTATAGCAATGTTGCACTGACTACACGGATGAGTCCCTCCCCATTGATGCCCAAACCTGCATGTCCACTGGAGATGGCAACACGGTCAGGGAAGTAGACAAATGCAACGATGGCAGGCACAACAGATGTGCAGGGGTGGAAGCCACAGATATGAAATTGCCAATGTAAGTAGGAAACCCATTGCCAAATACTGAACACATGACACCCTCAGATGCTGCTATTGATGACATGGATACACCACATGATAGGACACATTCCCCCTGGACCACATGGGTTCCTGCACAGTAACACTTCATAATCATGAGACCAGATATCACCATCACTGCAGCAAGGGCATGGTTAGCTGCACCAACAACATGTACATCTGAAGCATGAGCACTAGAGAAAAGAAAGTTGCTTTATTCAGCATATGTGTTGAGGCCAAACGAAGTCCTGAAAAAGAGCAAAGGCCAATGGCCAGTCCATTGTCAAAGTTCAAACAGGGTGACACTGGCAGATGTCACCCTACGCATGCCTGCACAATACCAGGGACAATCCACTAGGAGGGGCAACCGGGGGGCAGGCCAGGCACCGCAGGGACAGGATCAGGGCTCACCAGGGGGAGTCAGGGAAGGGGTGGTGGGTGCTGGAGAGCCACTGACAACTGCAGTGGAGGTGTCTGACATGGTGTGTGCCAGCACAACTGGGGGCATGACACAGATGTCGTGGGTGCCGGCACAACTGCAGTGGACCCTGCAGATGGGGTGGACAGGTCCACCACTGCAGTGCCCAAGTCAGACAGGGCGGTAGTGGACTCCACTGCAGTGCCTACCTCCAGGGGAGGAGAATGGGGAACAGGCAAGGTGGGTTGGACAGAGGGGGGACACCCTCACCACATCAGTGGCACAGACAAGCGCAGCGGGGGTGTGGTGCTGGGAGAGCAAGTGGCAGGGGGAGAAGGCCGGAGCATCTTGGGGATGGTATATCTGTGGGTGGGGGAACCTGGGGCAGGGTGTGGTGGGGGCACCTGTGCAGTGGGGGCCTGAGGGATGGAGGACGGAGACCTTGTGCCTGAGCTGCAGGGCGGTGGCGGGGTCTTGCTCTTAGCACTCCGGGGGGACTTGCGGGTGGGGGCCTCAGTCCGTCTGCGCCTGGGGGAGGGTGTCCGGGGGCGAGGGGCACTCTGCTCCGTGTGGGTGGGCTTCCTCTTCCCCCGGGATGCTGGAGCAGCTTCATCGGTGGGGAAGAGGCCGAGGTCACAGAGGAAGAGCTGCTGTGACTTTGGGGTTGCAGGTGAGGCAAGGGAGGGTGCTTTGGAGGGAGAGGGAACTGAGGACTGCGCAGTGCATGTGGATGCGTGTGTGTGTTCCAGGGCCCCATCCCCTGTGAGTCTGGCTTCAGTCCCCTGAATGTGCTTGCGTGTGCGTTTTGTCATTGGCGTGTGTGTCAGTGTGCTGGATGTGTGTGTGCTGGTGTGTGCCAGTGTGTGTGTGCCTGGGATGGGTAAGGTGCTGGGGAGTGTGGATGGAGCAGAGGCAGGAGGGGTGAGGGACCGTTTGAGGAGGGACACTGCTGCCGTCAGGGAGGAGTCCATGGACCTATTGCCCCTCTGTAGGTCAGACATGCCCGATGAGATGCCCTCCATGAACGACACCAGCTGAGTCAACAGCGCGGTGTGCGCATGGAGGACACTCAGCATGGCTGTCTGCCCTACATGGAGCTGGCGAAGGAGGTACACAGACTCCTCACTCAGGGCAGCAGGGGACACAGGGGCAGGGGGTGCGGTGCCTGGCCCAAAGGAGACACGCTCCCGGACATGGGAGCCTCCACGGACCTGGGGAATGGGAGCCGATGGGAGGGCGGTGGTGGTGCTGGTGGTGGCGGGGACAGCAACACTAGCTGGGGTGTGGTGGCTGCTGACACCCGCCTCCACAAGGGAGTCATCCTCCGAGTTGCTCTGGTCCTCAGCTGAGGTGGATGCTGCTGAGGACTCCTCGGTGTGGCTCCCCTCGCCCTCCGTGCCACTGGGTCCCTCCGACCACTCCTCGGCTGCTGACCCAGTCTGGCTCTCCGGCTCCTCCTGGTCCGTGGAGCTGTCCCCTTCCGTGGCCGTGGATGTATCTGCAAACAATGGGGAAACAGACAGACATCAGTCACCTGCACATAACGCACACACCACTGTGAGCACAGCACATCACAGAGCAAGCCCTGGCATCATTAGTTGTACATTGCTAAAAGTGCACTAATTGAACAGGAGAAGTCAATTGTCAGTCTGATGCCAAGCATGGCACTCACATCCCACATGGCCTTGCACCCATCTGTCTGGTGTCTGTTGGATTGCAACACCCCAGTGTTGACACATGCACCAAGTACACAGTAGTTGGACAGTGCAGAGAACACGGTGTGGACACATCACAGCTCTTGCCACTGAGTCAGTACAGGTTTACGGATGTAAGGGATGCCCAGAGTCAAATAGGAAATGCATGTGATGCATACCAGCGACAGACACCATGATGCACCCATGTCCTGATAGCCAGCGCCACTATGGTGTGCATGTAGCACATGTCACTCCCCTGCAGGATCACCAATCAGTAGACACATGCCATGGCGGAGGCATGACTGCAAAGTCATACATCACTGTCTCAGTGATGTATGACTTTGCAGCCAGACAACAACACTCTGCACTGTGTCACAATAGTAGGTCATGGGGAATGCAAGTCCTGGAGCTGCACAAGTGCACATGTACATCCCCCCACAACACATCCTCTTAACCCTCATCTGTCCAGGTCATACCTATTGGACATATGGGAGACCTGTGACACTACCCTCTGAACCTGAGCCCCTCACACTCTGCTGTGCATGGGGAACAGCTGCCTGAACTTCACATTTACATGCCCCAGTCTGCATGGGCAGCTGATCAGACACCTATGTGTCACACAAGTATCGTCTCCTATGGTCACATCTCCAGTGGCATGCTGAGCCCCTACCAAGAAACTCCACAGCAGTCCTGGCGACTAATCCACAGCACACTGACACAGAGGCAGACACCTGAGGGGCAAATCACTGTGCACAATGTGTCCTCTGATACACGGGAGTGGGAGTACAGAGTGTATTGTATGGCCTGGAGTAGGCATGACTGTCCAGCCCCACATGAATGAGGGATGAGCCCTGGACTGTAGGCAGCTGGCTAAGTATGTGTGACACACGTCATATACATACTCCTGGGGCCCAAACATTGTTCCCACCCGCAGCATGGGTGTGTGCCAGGTACCCCAGCCACATGTGGTGGATCAGCTCAGCAATTGGACCACAGATCAAAGTAACACGCTGAATACATGTCAGAATACAGGCATTGTGTAAGCAATGGACCCACCCATGATGCCCACCACAGAGTCAGGGAAACAGATGCTGTCTCCCACCTTGAGTCAAGCAAACTGCAAGGACACAGTCCGAAGTGACAGAATTCCCTGCATGTAAGGGCCACACCTGGGTATCAGATGAGGAGTGGGCAGTGCACAATAGAGGGACATGGCTCCTGGACAACATGACTGCTGTACTGTGGCAGTTCAACCTGGCCCGAGGAGGGCACATAACATGTTAGACAGAGTACACAGTGCAGTCTTTGACTCACCCCCTCCTTGCTGCTCTCTGGCCTTCAGCTGCCCATCCAGGTCTGGAAAGACCACCGCCAGGATCCTGAGCATGTGGGGGGTCAGGGTCCGTGTTCCGCCCCTCCTGCGAGGAGGCGACAGCTTCAGCTGGACCCGTGCAATCCTCCGGGTCCAGCCCCGAAGGTCCTGCCACCTCTTTTGGCAGTTGCGGATCCGGCGCTTGTAGACCCCCACGGACCGGACAGCCCGGACGATGTCCTTCCAGATCTCATGCTTCCGATGGGCAGAAGCCTGTCAGGATGACAAAGTGATAAGGACATTACTACACATGCAACATATCCGTGCATGACACAGTTGCATATACATGTCGCAATCACAGGGGCACATGGTGTACCCAGGCAGTGCACGGCTGCCCATGGACAGTTTTCCAGAAGTCACTACATGGTATCATAGCATGGGGAGTAAAACCCTGTTCAGAAGCACTGTCACTGCACCATACCTGTCCAGTGCAAGTCACTACACACTATGGGGGGTGACAACTACTCAGTGAGCCTGGTAGCCAGTGGTGTGCTGACTCTCAGCCTTGCTAGTCAGACAAAATGCACATTCAGAAAGGCAGTGCACAGAACACTCACCTGCTCCCCTGGTGTCCCATACAGCTTGCTGTACTGTGGAAGTAGGCTGTCCAGCAGGGCCTGGTTCTCTTCAAGGCTGAAGGCTAGGGCTCTCTCCACAGTACGTGCCATTGCAGGGTCCAGAGGGGCAGAGACAGCAGCAGTGCAGTGGCAGATGTCGTCCTGGAGCATGTAGTGCAGGCAAGTGGGCTCTCAGGGGAACATGCAGCAATATATATGTGCTGGAGAGGCAGATACTGTCCCTTGTGTCCAAAGTGATAGGTCCAAGTCGTTTGCATCTTCTGAATCTGGCCAATCCATGGAATAGCAGCACCAAAACACGCCCACAGCATCCTTCAAATCTTCAACTTCATGACATACATGATTTTGCAACATTGTTGTGGGTGACCAACTGATTTTCCAGCAACCGACTCGTTCGAATATTCGAAAACGCGTCCGTTGCCAGGCAAGCCCATTGTCAATGGGTGCGCACCGATCGGTCCATTGCTGTTCAACGCGCACAGGGGTACAACGCGTACCCGCACACATTGAAAGCAATGGGCCGGCCGGAGGCACCGATCGGTCCATTGCTGTTCAACGCGCACAGGGGTACAACGCGTACCCGCACACATTGAATGCAATGGGCCGGCCGGAGGCACCGATCGGTCCATTGCTGTTCAACGCGCACAGGGGTACAACGCGTACCCGCACACATTGAATGCAATGGGCCGGCCGGAGGCACCGATCGGTCCATTGCAGTACAACGCGCACAGGGGTACAACGCGTACCCGCACACATTGAATGCAATGGGCCGGCCAGAGGCACCGATCGGTCCATTGCTGTTCAACGCGCACAGGGGTACAACGCGTACCCGCACACATTGAATGCAATGGGCCGGCCGGAGGCACCGATCGGTCCATTGCAGTACAACGCGCACAGGGGTACAACGCGTACCCGCACACATTGAATGCAATGGGCCGGCCGGAGGCACCGATCGGTCCATTGCTGTTCAACGCGCACAGGGGTACAACGCGTACCCGCACACATTGAATGCAATGGGCCGGCCGGAGGCACCGATCGGTCCATTGCTGTTCAACGCGCACAGGGGTACAACGCGTACCCGCACACATTGAAAGCAATGGGCCGGCCGGAGGCACCGATCGGTCCATTGCTGTTCAACGCGCACAGGGGTACAACGCGTACACGCACACATTGAATGCAATGGGCCGGCCGGAGGCACCGATCGGTCCATTGCTGTTCAACGCGCACAGGGGTACAACGCGTACCCGCACACATTGAAAGCAATGGGCCGGCCGGAGGCACCGATCGGTCCATTGCTGTTCAACGCGCACAGGGGTACAACGCGTACCCGCACACATTGAATGCAATGGGCCGGCCGGAGGCACCGATCGGTCCATTGCTGTTCAACGCGCACAGGGGTACAACGCGTACCCGCACACATTGAATGCAATGGGCCGGCCGGAGGCACCGATCGGTCCATTGCAGTACAACGCATCACTGTACATGTGACTGGCATATGTCAGCATGCCTGTCTCAGATGGACATATGCCAGCCACAGATAGCTCCCAGGGAGTGAGGGGCACACCTACATCACGACAGCCTGTCCAAACCTTATCATAAGGCATGTAAGGCTGCATTTCCTATTGTGTGTATGTTGGTGTACATGTTGTCCTGTGGGTGTCACCTGTGGGCAGCCACCCCCAGGCTGTGCACGTGTTCATGGGGACAGGATCATGGGTGTTACGTGTACGTGACCACTGTGATGTGCAACTGTTCATATCTGTGCATGTGCCATGGTCACATTTCACAGTGGTGTTTGTGTATGTCATGTCACATACCCCGTGAGTCCCATGTGGGACGGTATGTTTGAGCCAGGGTGTCCCAGTGGCACAATAGTGATGGCCCTCCACAGTCTTTGTGCATGTAGTGTTTACAATGTCTCTGATTTCATGTGCACAATGGGAGACAGTCTCCACATCCACGTTGTGTGTGCATGGACTCTGATGTTGTGCGTGTGTGTCACAGACGTCCATGGCTCTCCTGCCATGGCAAGTGTGGCCACTACCTGTGGGGGTCATGTTTGTTTTGTTGTGGTGTACACATGATACTCCAGGTGATGCCAGTGTCCATGTGGCATTACAGGGTCCCTGGGAATGTGCCTGTCGTTGAGCTGTGGTGCCTGGGGCACATCTGTCCTCACATGTCACTGGGGGGTGACTGTGACACAGCATCATGATATCCAATGGGCCAAACAGGGACAAATTGATGCCACCTGTAGGACCGTGTTGACAGATGTTGGCCATGTATGTACCATAAATGTCGTTCCGGTACTGCACACTTCATGTAGTTGTGCCTCATGATGATGTATGTTGGGATCTTGAGTGTGTTCAATGCCGCATATGTGGGGTGACTGACGATCTTGCTTACTTCTCCTCTGCACTGCAGGGCTCCTGCTGTCCATCGGCCATTCCCAGACCTGGCAACGATGGTGGAACGGGACAGCATCCGACGGTACCGCTTCACCAGGCAGCTGATTGAGGATTTTGCAGTGCAGTTGTCCCCACATTTGCAGCCTGGCCGGCCGTATCCTACAGCGCTGACCCCCAAGGTGAAGGTGATGGCAGCCCTACACTTCTTTGCCACCGGTACCTTCCAACATACTGTGGCGTCTGCTGGTGGGATGTCACAGACCATGTTCAGCCGTGTGCTCCGCGATGTTTTGGCGGCAATGTTGCTCTTCCTGAACCGGTACATCTATTTCCCTAGACTGCGACGACTCACTGACGTGAAGAGTGACTTTTATGCCCTGGGGAGGATGCCGCATGTCATTGGCTCCATTGATGGGACACATGTGGCTTTGGTACCACCACAGGCCCAGGAGCAGGCCTACAGGAACCGCAAGCACTACCACTCGGTCAATGCACTGGTGGTGTGTCTTGCAGACATGACCATCACACACGTGTGTGCCCGTTTCCCTGGTTCAGCACACGATGCCTTTGTGATGAGGAGTAGTCGCATCCCCAGGTTGATGGCACAGATGCAGAACCAGCGTGCCTGGCTTGTCGGTGTGTACTGACTTTGTGCCATTGTGTGTGATCTGATCTGTAGTATTCCGCCCACTTTTCCAAGTCAGCTGATGTGCACTTGTCTGTCCGTAGGTGACTCGGGATACCCCAACATGCCGTGGTTGCTGACACCCCTCAGGAACCCTGTGACACCTGCCCAGATGCGCTACAATGAGGCACATGGTCGGACCAGGAGAGTGATTGAGCGGACCTTTGGTCTCCTGAAGAGCCGCTTCCGCTGCCTGGACAAGACCGGAGGGTCCCTCCCATATGCCCCTGCGAAAGTGTGCAAGATTATCATCGTCTGCTGCATGCTCCACAACCTGGCAGTGCGGAAGGAGTTGCCTCTCATCCAGGATGACGATGACCAACATCCGCCACCTGTGGAGGATCCTGGCCTGGACCACGATGCCAGTGACGATGATGATGATGATGGTGATGGTGATGTCCGCACACAGCTCATCACCAACTTCTTTAGCTGAATGTGAGTATCCTGAGGTGTCATGTCAATGATGTGAGTTGGCATGATGTGTGGGTGGTGCTCTGGTGCTGTTGGAGTGTGTCCATGGGCTACTTGACAGGATGTGTGTTGCGATGTGTGGTGACAGGTGGGCTGTACTCCCCAACAGTGTTGACATGCTAACTTGGTTCTGGGTGGGTATCTTGTAACATGTATTGTGCATGAGTTTTGCTGTTCTGTCCTGTACTGCATTGCTTTTGACTGTGTGTCATTTCTGTCCTTCACAGGGTACTTTCAGATTCGTTTGGTCAACTGTGTCCACCGACGACGTGATTGCACATCCAGGCTGGTAGCTGTTGTGTCCCTACAGGTGATGTGCGCCACACCCATGGACTTCCTTCTGTCTACAGTTGTTGACTGTGTGCCCGCTACCAGGTGGGGTTACCTTGCATCTGTAGTGGTTACGGCATGTTGCTACTGTGTAATAAACCTGTGCTTCACTTAGTGATGTGCGTTGTCTGTGGTCACACATTTGACTGCCATTTGCTTACTGCACCTGTGGGCTACTTGACTACAACTGGGAATGGGTGTGGTGTCTGTGCATTGCACCGTCTTCCCTGGCAACATCAGTGTAGGCAATGAGTCAGATGGCCTAGGTGTGTATGTGTTGTGTAGCCCTGGTGGTGTGTCTCCCTCATATGTGTCACGTTGCCTGTACTCACATGCCTGTGTTGTCCTTGCTGTTGCAGTTCGCATACACTGTGTAATTTTGCAGTTCATCATCCCCATAACAGCACCCACGTTGGAATCACGACAGAGGCAAGTATGGTGTATTAGTGTGTTTATTGTGATAATAGTGCATAGGATGGATTGTGCTGTACATGAATCTTGCAATCCCAAGTTCCTAGATGAATAGAAAGTCCAGGTAGACAGGATCCCCAGTATCGGGGCCATTGTTGTCTGACACATTGTTCCAACTTATACTCCCCATGCAATGTGTGGGAGTAGTGTTGCCATCAACAGGGTGAACAGTCTGTGCACAAAGGCGAAAATCCAGAACAGGTTCAGGCTTCCTGGGAGTTGCGCTTGGCCATCAGCCTCTCACTTTCCCTCCTCGGACGACCCCTCTTCTTGGGGGGGGCCCTCAAGTGCAGGCTGCTGCGGTGCAGGGACTCTCCGCCAGAGTCCTCCTCCCTCCCTGTGGCAGTTGCAGTTTGTTCGGTACCAGATGTTGTTGGCACACAGGGAGGTGTGGACTGGTTGCTGTTCATCTGGCGGAGGCATTGTAAAATGTCCCTGTGCACCGCCGTCATCTCATGTAGTACATCCCACTTGGACTCCACGCGGGTCATGTGGGAGTCCACACGTGACATGTGTGACTCCACTTGGGACATGTGGGAGTCCAAGCGGGCATGATGGGCAGCCTGCTGCTGTTTGATGTCTCTGAGGAGCCCCACTACCTGGCTGAGCTCTCCGGTGCTGGACTGGTACGCATCAGCTATGCGTACCAGTTGTGGGTCTTCATGCACACCAGCAACGTCTGCAAGCAGCGACCTCTGTCTCCCACCCCTCCCACCACCCCTGCTGACATGTGCAGTGTGTGCAGTTGCACGCACAGATAACCCTGGTCCACCTTGGGGGTTGGTGGTGGTGGTGGTGTCCATGGCCCCAGGTTGGTCCAGGGTCACTGCGCTGGTGTTGTTCCTTATTCTGTCCATGTCGGCAGGGATGGTATTCATGGTGACAGTCGTTGGAGGGGTGGGTGCAGGGGGTGCAGCTGGTGGACCTGCTGGTGCTGCAGCTGGTGGTCCTGCTGGTGCAGCATGTTGACTTGCACCGGATGTGCCAGGTTGTTCATCGTCCGAGGAGGACAGAGGCTGTACGACGCCAGTGAGCTCGGCATCCTCTTGAGCCTGGGACTGGGACTCCTCAGCGTCTGCTGCTGTGTCCCTATCATCACCTGTTTTTGGGAGACACAAACAATGTATGTCATGTTTCTGCAGGCATCAGTGGTTGACACACCTGACAGTTGTGACTGTGCCTCGGGGTGCGGGCCTGTACATTGTATTGTCCTAAGTCGTCACAGTCAGGGGTTGATATTGGTGTGGCACATTGTCCTGCATTATTTGGGCATTTCTATGTATTCTCTGGGGTGTGAACATGGTCTGCATTGATTGTGTTTGGTTGACAGCCAGACCTCCTTCCCACCCACCCACCCACCCAGTCAGTTATCCCACCATGGAACGTGCTTGCATTGCAGGGAGTGTAAGTTGTCTCTCAGGATGTCAGTCAGTGGTGTCCTGCTGTTTGTTGGTGCACAGTTGGCAGCAGGGCCTTGTGCTCCCCACAGCAGTAGCCAGTGTCAGCCATCTTGTGAGTCCTTCTCCACTCCCTGTGATGTGAGCATGGTTCAGGGTGGTGTTGATGGGCCAGTTGTGAGGCTGAGCAATGTCTGTGACTACGACTCCCATCATGCTATTGCCTCCACCCCCTTCCCAGCATGCCCATGCTTCCTTCCTTTTGACTCTGCTTCCCTGTGGGGTGGGCTGGCTGTGCTGACAGGATGGCTGGGAGTGTTGTCCTGGCAGTTGTTTGGCTAAGAGTCCCAAGAGTGTCCCTGTGCTTCACACAACATAAGCCAGGGTGGTGGTGCTTTGTGGGATCTTGTGTTAGGATGGAGGGCATTGCATTCTACCAGGTGGGTACTGTGGAGTTTGTGTTGGGGGGGTGTGAGGGGAGGTGCTGGTGACTATAGTCAGTGCTGCAAGTCCCCCTTCCCACCCAGCCAGCCAGATATCCCACCATGGAACGTGCTTGCATTGCAGGGAGTGTAAGTTGTCTCTCAGGATGTCAGTCAGTGGTGTCCTGCTGTTTGTTGGTGCACAGTTGGCAGCAGGGCCTTGTGCTCCCCACAGCAGTAGCCAGTGTCAGCCATCTTGTGAGTCCTTCTCCACTCCCTGTGATGTGAGCATGGTTCAGGGTGGTGTTGATGGGCCAGTTGTGAGGCTGAGCAATGTCTGTGACTACGACTCCCATCATGCTATTGCCTCCACCCCCCTTCCCAGCATGCCCATGCTTCCTTCCTTTTGACTCTGCTTCCCTGTGGGGTGGGCTGGCTGTGCTGACAGGATGGCTGGGAGTGTTGTCCTGGCAGTTGTTTGGCTAAGAGTCCCAAGAGTGTCCCTGTGCTTCACACAACATAAGCCAGGGTGGTGGTGCTTTGTGGGATCTTGTGTTAGGATGGAGGGCATTGCATTCTACCAGGTGGGTACTGTGGAGTTTGTGTTGGGGGGGTGTGAGGGGAGGTGCTGGTGACTATGGTCAGTGCTGCAAGTCCCCCTTCCCACCCAGCCAGCCAGATATCCCACCATGGAACGTGCTTGCATTGCAGGGAGTGTAAGTTGTCTCTCAGGATGTCAGTCAGTGGTGTCCTGCTGTTTGTTGGTGCACAGTTGGCAGCAGGGCCTTGTGCTCCCCACAGCAGTAGCCAGTGTCAGCCATCTTGTGAGTCCTTCTCCACTCCCTGTGATGTGAGCATGGTTCAGGGTGGTGTTGATGGGCCAGTTGTGAGGCTGAGCAATGTCTGTGACTACGACTCCCATCATGCTATTGCCTCCACCCCCCTTCCCAGCATGCCCATGCTTCCTTCCTTTTGACTCTGCTTCCCTGTGGGGTGGGCTGGCTGTGCTGACAGGATGGCTGGGAGTGTTGTCCTGGCAGTTGTTTGGCTAAGAGTCCCAAGAGTGTCCCTGTGCTTCACACAACATAACCCAGGGTGGTGGTGCTTTGTGGGATCTTGTGTTAGGATGGAGGGCATTGCATTCTACCAGGTGGGTACTGTGGAGTTTGTGTTGGGGGGGTGAGGGGAGGTGCTGGTGACTATAGTCAGTGCTGCAAGTCCCCCTTCCCACCCAGCCAGCCAGCCAGATATCCCACCATGGAACGTGCTTGCATTGCAGGGAGTGGAAGTTGTCTCTCAGGATGTCAGTCAGTGGTGTCCTGCTGTTTGTTGGTGCACAGTTGCCAGCAGGGCCTTGTGCTCCCCACAGCAGTAGCCAGTGTCAGCCATCTTGTGAGTCCTTCTCCACTCCCTGTGATGTGAGCATGGTTCAGGGTGGTGTTGATGGGACAGTTGTGGGGGTGAGCTATGTCTGTGACTACGACTCCCATCATGCTATTGCCTCCACCCCCTTCCCAGCATGCCCATGCTTCCTTCCTTTTGACTCTGCTTCCCTGTGGGGTGGGCTGGCTGTGCTGACAGGATGGCTGGGAGTGTTGTCCTGGCAGTTGTTTGGCTAAGAGTCCCAAGAGTGTCCCTGTGCTTCACACAACATAAGCCAGGGTGGTGGTGCTTTGTGGGATCTTGTGTTAGGATGGAGGGCATTGCATTCTACCAGGTGGGTACTGTGGAGTTTGTGTTGGGGGGGGGTGTGAGGGGAGGTGCTGGTGACTATAGTCAGTGCTGCAAGTCCCCCTTCCCACCCAGCCAGCCAGATATCCCACCATGGAACGTGCTTGCATTGCAGGGAGTGTAAGTTGTCTCTCAGGATGTCAGTCAGTGGTGTCCTGCTGTTTGTTGGTGCACAGTTGGCAGCAGGGCCTTGTGCTCCCCACAGCAGTAGCCAGTGTCAGCCATCTTGTGAGTCCTTCTCCACTCCCTGTGATGTGAGCATGGTTCAGGGTGGTGTTGATGGGACAGTTGTGGGGGGCAATATGTGTGACTGCGACTCCCATGATGCTATTGGCTACACTGACTTGGCCAGCATACACAGAATTCCTTCCTTTGAGTGGTCTTCACTGTGTGTTGGTGTTGTTGTGGTGGCTACATGTGTGGATGTGTGTGTTAGTTCTATTTGTGCCACTGCCTAGCTGTAGTTGTGGTTGTGTTTGTACATGTGTTGGCACAGTTGGATGTGACTTTTTTGATGGCATGTGTTGTGTTTATCTGACTGACATACACATTTTGGGATGATTCTGTTCTAGTTGCTGTGTAATTGCTATGTGTGCATGGTTTGACTCTCCCCTTGACAGTGATGTGTGTGTTTTGTGGCAGTTTATTGTGTACATTTGTTGTGTACTCACCAGGCTCTGGGATGTTCTCTAGTCCATATACGCTCACTGGCGGAAGGATGGCCCGCACCTTCTCCTCCCAGGGCCTGAGGTATATTGGCTTGGCAGGAGGGCCACTGCCGGTATGTTGGCTGTTGATGTAGTCTATCTTCAGCAGGTCCCGTACCCTCCTGCGCACGTCATACCACCTGTTCTGGATGTCCGTCTTTGTGCGCCGACATGATGATTGGGCGTTCACCCTGTTGATGATCCTCTCCCACATCTTGGTTTTCTGCGACATGGGGGTCTGTTGGACCAGAGTGCCAAACAGCTGTGGCTCCACCCTGAGGATCTCGTCTACCAGGACTTCCAATTCACAATCTAGGAACTTGGGATTCTTCTTGGGGGGCATGGTGATGGGTGGTGATGGTGAGTGATGTGTGTGTTGGTGTGCAGGTGAGGGTGTGTGAGTGTGTGTTTTGCTGGGTGTATGTGAGGTAGGTATTTGTTGGTGTGCTGATGGTGTGTGGCTTGTGTGAGGGGTGAGCTGTGGGTGTGTGGTTGCTTTCTCTTGGGTGCTGGCAGTGAAATGGCATTTGCAAAGGCTCATGGTAGTGATTTGTGTCCTTTATATAGGTGGAGTTGTGGGTGTGTCTTTGTTCTCTGTCCCCACCCCCCCAGTATTTATTGGCTTGGTAATTGCTTGTTTGGCCTTTTTTGGTTGATTTTTCCTTTGTGCTGTTTGTGTATGTTGGAAACGTTCTTGTGACCGAGTCGGACCCTGCATTGGTCTCGTACGGTGTTTTCCGTTTCGTTCACGCTGTGTTTGTGCAGTTTTGTATGCTGCGTACGCGTCGGTCGCGGTGTATTGTGTTGCTTCGGCTCGGTTTTGTATGCGTGTCGGTCGTACGGCTTGTCCTCCGTCCGACTCGGTCGTGTTTTCGCGCCTTGCATCGTACTTTGCGGGTTGGAGTTGGCGGGTACGATTCGGTCGGATTTGTTCCGGGTGCGTGTCGGTCGGTTGGATTCGCGTGTTTTTCCGGCCGGATTGCTATTTTCCGAGCGGCTCGGTCGGTCGGCTTGGTTTCCTGACGTGTCGGTCGGATTTATCGCGGCTTGCATCGTACTTGGCGTGTCGGGCGCCACTGGTACGTGTCGGTCGGTATTTTTTCCGGATCCGAGTCGGTCGGTGCTTTTTCCGGCCCGAATCGGAATCGACCCCTGAGTGTGCCCTGAGCCCTGCTAACCGGGGCCAGTGCACTAATGAAAAGGTATATGGTAATTAGGTGTAATTAGAGTTGGTATAACCTACCTGTAAGTCCCTTGTAGGGCATGCAGGTTTAGAGACCCAGTGGATTTAATGCACTTGAGTGTGCACTGCCGTGGTGCCTGCTGCCATTTTTAAACCCAGCACTGCTTTGCAGGCTGCTTTTAATATAAAACTGTGTCCAAATTTGAGTTTGGAATTAAAGGTACTTCCAAAGTCTTAAACAACCTTATTTTTATGTATGTCACCCCTAAGGTCTGCTCTGGGTACCCCCAGAGTAGGGTGCAATGTTATAATAAGCAGGGACATTATAAAAGGTGTTTTACATGGCCTGGTGAGGAAAAACTGCCAATTTAGTTTTTCCCCATTGTAGCATGCTAGCTCCATAGGCTAACATTGGAAGGCTTTATTACACATTAATAAAGCCTAGCTTTTGACAGGAGTGAGCTAGAAAAATAATTCAAAATATTAAAATGGTAGTTACAATAAATCCAGCAACTTGCCAAGGATGGATTTATTATAACTATTGCAGGAAAGTAGTTTTAGAACTGCTTTCCTAAAGTTGCTTAAAATAAGCCCTGTCGCAGCCTCTTCTGATTGGCCAGCCTTTGACAGGCCGAGCAAAACTCCTTTGATTAGGTGTGAAGTGGCCTGGGCTGCGGCAAAGAAACATCTGGTGGGAGGAGATTTGCTGCTACAGATGCCAGGACAGGAATGGGGTTGGGTAGCCAGACTGGTCTTCAAAGAGAGAAAGACAGTGAGGACAGGAACCAGGTCCAGCCCCACTTCCTGCACCCCTAGCCAGATAGGAGCCCCTGTGATTGAATAAGGAGAGGGGTTTGAAGCTTCCCCCCTCTTGCCAGCCCAGAAACTGGAATAAATATGGGAGAGCTGCCCAGCAACTCAGATCCCTGCCTGGAAATATCAAGAGAAGAAGACTGTCCTGCTGAACCCCTGTTCTACACCACAAGAAGACTATATTCATAAGGACTGCACCTGCTGCAAACTTTGGGTTTCACAAAAAAAGGAACTTGCCTGGCTTCAAAATGATTAGGGAGTGGTCTCCATGAAAGCAACAGGTACACAGTAGCTTCAAGAAGACACCTGCATCAACCCCCCCAAGATGAACCCAGCTGAATAGTGTCCAGTGGACTTTTAAGAATTTGACAAGGTGCATTGTGGGAATTGTCCCAACTCTCAAGGAACACGTCAGAGCTTCTGGAACCTTGGCTGGTGTTGTGGATCGTTCAACACCCCAAAAGGACCTTCTGGAAGAAGATCCAGAAGTTTGGAATAATTTGTAGACTTTTTGGGAAAGAGCCTCATAAGTTGACCGACCCATCATTGAGAGTCAAGACGGCAACTTCCAACCGCAACCCGGCCTGGACTTCAGGTTTGCCCCGCAGAAAGCTTCAGAGCTCTTCGTTGTTGATGACGAGAACCAAGATCTCCAGGAATCACCAAGGCCTCACACTGAAGCAGGCTACCATTGTCAAACTGCAACCTGGCTTGCTGAGGAGAATCACTCAACATCGATAGAAACAGAACCAAAATAGTGACAAAGTTAAAATTGTGACCGGCCCCAACCACCTCATCAGTGCACAGACAGAATATCGAGTTTTAAATGTCGGCATACACAAATATCGAGCTGGAAATATCGTGATGCAGAAATATAGACAGCAAGGATATCGTGATCAAGAATATCGACTTGTAGGTAAGAAATATCGTTTTTGAAAATATCGAAGTTATTAATATCGTTTGCAAATATATAATTGAAAATATCGATGTTTTAATTAGTGTTATGTATTTCAGTATGTATTTTAAAAGTATGTGATCTATTTTTTTGTAAAAGTATTGCTTTTGTTTTTTAATATTTGTGTTAAATTTTTAGTAGCTATTAATTTTATGTTAATTAAATTTTGCATTTTTTAGTTCTGTAGCAGGTTGTGGGTTTATAGGGGAATAGGGTGGGAAGTAATTTAATTATAATAAATTAGTTATTATTTTTTATTTATTAGTATATATTTAATTTAGATTTCATAGTGTTAATTGTGTTAATTAATTTATTATGAATTAATTATTAATTGGTTGTCAATTATTATTCATTAATTAATTGGTAATTATGTTAATTGTGTCATTTTTTAGGAGTGGGTTGTGGGTTTATAGGGGAATAGGGTGGGAAGTAATTTAATCATAATAAATGTATTAATATTTTTTATTTCTTAATATTTATTTAATTTATATTTTATAGTGTTAATTTTGGGAATTAATTTATTATTAATTATGTATTAATTGCTTGTTAACTATTATTATTATTAATTAATTGGTAATTAATTATGTTAATTGTGTAATTATTTTAGGAGCGGGTGGTGGGTTTAAAGGGGAATAGGGTGGGAAGTATATTATTTATAATTAATTCATAATTATTTGTTAATTTATGCTAATTAATTAATTAAAATTTAAATATGGCAATTGTGTAGTTAATTTTAGAATCAATCATTTTTATTAGGTGGAAGTCATAGCATAGGGACACAGCTTCCTGCCTACATCCATAGG
Source organism: Calotriton arnoldi (assembly GCA_963921515.1). Classification (NCBI taxonomy): domain Eukaryota; kingdom Metazoa; phylum Chordata; class Amphibia; order Caudata; family Salamandridae; genus Calotriton; species Calotriton arnoldi. The sequence continues at coordinate 834,441 of CAWUFW010002066.1, forward strand.
CCAGCAGAGCGAATCAAGGGCAGTATTACACAGCGTTCAAGCTCACAACCCGGAGGCCGGCCGCGTGTCAAGCTATATTGTAGTACCTTAAGTTGTATCTTCCAATTTGAAAGAGTGAAGGACAATGATAAAATGACAAAAGGAGAACAATACCAACAACAAGTCCCTCCCAAACCCTTACATCCCTCCCCCACCCTCCTCCGCACCAGTTATTGCCTTGCTATACGCGTCGGGCTTCTAAACTTAAGTTTGGGATAGCTTCATGCTCAAACTGCCAGTGTCTGATTTTTGGCTAGCTTCTCGAGTGGGAACAATTTAAGGATCTGTAGATATTTAGGACAGGTTACTTCTCTCATATCTTTGGTTAACAGTTGCAAGAAGGGCGCCCATAGTTTGGCATACTCCTTCCCTTTGCCCTCAACACTAAGAGACATGCGTTCCATGGCTAAAAGATGCCATAGGCGATGGATCCAAGACAGGACGTCAGGCGCAGACGTCGCACCCCATTGAGCTAAGATGACCTGTCTGGCCGCCAGCAGTGCTAATGCTATTTGCCTACCACGTATGGATTTTAACGGGAAGACTTTAGGATGAGAGAGGCCCAGGAGGGTGTATTCTGGGGAGCGGGGCAATGAGATCGCGAACGCTTCATCAATATTATCTAGGACCTCTGTCCAGTAGCGTTCCAACTCTGGACAATGCCATAGCAAGTGAGCCAGGGTGCCAGACATCCCACAGCCTCTCCAGCAGAGGTCCGTTTTGCTTTTGTTCCAACATTGGATGCGGGCAGGTGTATAGTACCAATATGAAAAAACCTTAAAAGCGGACTCCGCCCCAGCTGTGTTATGTGCAGTGTGGTGAGTTCTGTAGAGGATGTGTTCCCATTCCTTAGGTGTTAGCGGCCTACCTATTTCTGTTTCCCAGCGCACCTGTGCCCGTGTGCGTTGCCCGGTGGGACTTGCAGTTAGCATGGCATACAATTCCGATATGAGCCGGCGGTCATCCTGCTTGCGAAGCAACCACCTTTCGAACGCTGTGAGGGGTCTAGAAATGTGAGCGTAGTTAGAAGGCCTTGTGATCCAGTGACATAGTTGACGATAGGGATATTCATCTGTTGCTAGGAGACCATAATCCCGCCCGAGCTGCTCAAAGGGGATCAACCCCTCCATGTCGAAGAGGGACCCAACTCTTTTACAACCCTCCTCCCGCCACCGCTGGAACACCGCAGATGCCTGCCCTGGAGGAAAATCAGGGTTGTCCACAATGGGGGTCATCGGCGAGGGAAAGGAGGTCCAGCCTTTTGTAGTACCTACTCTGTCCCAGATCTTAAGCGTCGGAGAGGTAACAGGGGAGGAGTATAGACCCCAGGCCCTATGTTTGCGGGGTAACCACAGTTCCCTCCAAATGTTAACACCAGCTACAGACAGGTCCATGAAGTTCCAGTGTTTGCCGGATAATGGTCTGTTTCATTCCACCAGGTATCTGAGGCACGCTGCTTGATAGTAGCCACCTATTAAGGGTAATCCCACTCCGCCCTGCGCTTTCGGACATGCCATCTGGGTAAGTGAGAGACGTGGCTTTTTCCCCTCCCAAACAAACTTATTAACAAGAGCCTGCAATTGCTTTAACGCTCTGGGCGGGGGAGACATAGGGAGCAAGTGAAATAAATAAAGAATGCGCGGAAGGATAGTCCTTTTCACCGCCGCGATCCTTCCAAACCACGCTAGCCGCAACCCCGACCAGGCATCCAGCGCCTTGGCCGTTTGCTCCAGTAACGTCGTGTAGTTGAACGTAACCGTCCGAGCAATGGTCGGGGCTAGTTGGACACCCAAGTATAATATGTCACTATGTGTCCACTGGAATGGGAATTGCTGTTGCAAGCTATCTACTTCTTCAGGGGGGATTGTCAGATTCAAAATATGGGATTTTCCCATGTTAACTTTAAACCCTGAGACTTCCCCAAAAGCAGAGAGTTCTGTGAGCAAAGCGGGCAGGGTGGACTGCGGCTGCATGAGAGAAAGGATCACATCATCTGCATACAAAGTTATTTTATGGATGTCCGCTCCAAATTTCAAGCCTACTATGCGCTGGTCTGCTCTTATCCGCTGGGCGAAAGGCTCCATATAAAGCGCAAATAAAAGTGGGGACAGGGGGCACCCTTGACGAGTCCCCCGGGAAATTGGAAAGTACGCCGATCTGCTACCGTTGACCCTCACAAATGCCTTGGGCGCATGATAAATGCACCGAATCCAATTAATGAAATTCTCACCGAACCCATAGCAGCTCAGCACCTTGAATAGATAATCCCACCCTACTCTATCGAATGCCTTTTCGGCTTCTATCGATAACAAGAATGCCTGTCTACCCGATCGCTGTATGCTATCAATAAGGTGGAGAAGCCGTTTAGTGTTGTCCCCACCTTGCCGCATCGGAATAAAACCCGATTGGTCAGGGTCTATGATATCGGCCATGAGAGGGTTTAATCGTGCCGCTAAGATATCCGCGAAGATTTTCGCATCGATATTAAGGAGAGAAATAGGTCTATAGGACCCACACTCCCGAGGATCTTTTCCGGGTTTCAAGATGATGGAGATCGCCGCTTCTGACATAGAGGGTGTCACCTCCCCCGACTCCAAAAAGGAGTTGAACAATTTGGTTAAAAAGGGAGCCAGCTCCCTACAAAAGGTCTTGTAAAAGGAGGCCGAGAACCCGTCCGGTCCCGGCGGTTTGGCCAGTTTCAATCTAGAGATGGCCGAGATCACCTCCTCTATGCGAATCACGGAGTCGAGCGCCTCCGCTGAGGCTCTAGGGAGAGGTGTGATCCCACAGGTATCCAGATATGCGCTCGGGTCATGTGTCGGCGGATCCTGCCCAGTGTAAAGAAGGTTATAGAAGCTACAAAAAGCGTCCACAATTTGCTCGTCTGCACTCTGTTCCTCTCTTGTGTGGTCCCGTAATGACTGAATCTGGGTTGTCTGCATTCTAGCTCGCAATCTATGGGCCAGCATTTTACCGCACTTATCGCTACTAAGGTAGAATTTGTTTAGGAGGCGGAGAAGGGCATGTTCCGCCCTGTCAAGGTCTAAATGCTTGAGGAAGCGCCTGCGATTCTCCAATTCCCTCCACACCCTTGATGCCCCGGTGCGCTTGTGGATCGATTCGAGTTCCCTCACCTCCCTCTCCAATTCTGTGCGTTTCTCTTTACGAAGTTTGTTATAGGTCGCCGAAATGGCAATGAATTCCCCCCTTGCGACAAGCTTCAGGGCCTCCCATACAGCTGACAGTGACGCAGAGCCCACATCGTTAAGCAATAGGTAGTCTGCTATAGTTTGCCTAATTCGTTGCACTGCGTCCTCAGAGTGCAAGAGATTCTCCCGAAGTCGCCACCCAGGGGGAACCGCCCGTGATCGCTGCGCAGGGAGGAGAACAGAGATAAGGGCGTGGTCGGAGAGAGAGTGGGGCTCTATCGTAGCTGTGTGAAGGTGATGCAGCAGGGAGGCAGAGGCCAGGAAGTGATCTAGCCGGGCATATGTTTTGTGCGATGCAGAATAATATATGTAATATCGCTCTGCGGGGTGCTGCGCACGCCATACATCGTGTAGCCCGCTGTCCCCCAACCACTCCTGCCCCACTGAGGTGAGTGCCCCTGACTGATGTGTTCGCTGACCAGACCTATCTAACTCTGCATCCATCACAAGATTTAGGTCCCCCCCTACTAAAATCGCTGCATCTGGAGACGTAAGAACCTCTGCGAGAGCTGAGAGAATGAAGGGTTCTTGCTTCGCATTGGGGGCATAAAGCGATGCTATGGTGAGGTGAGTCCCACCCCATTACACCCTGAGAGCTAATAATCGTCCCTTTATTTCCGCCACAGTCGATACAACTTTACCCGGGCAGTGGGCCCCAAACAGAATTGCTACGCCATTCTTTTTAGACGGTCCTGCTGACCAGAACTGCTGCGGAAATCGCCTACCTCGCATGCGTACGGTATCTTTGGAGAGAAGATGCGTCTCTTGAAGGAGACATATGTCACTCCCTGCATTTTCAAGTAGGGACAACACTGCTGCTCTTTTCACTGGGTTGTTTAGGCCTCTAACGTTGAGGCTAACTACCTTAAGGTCTTTCCCCATTTAATGAGTGTGATGTAAGATCGGCCTGATGCGTCTACCTTTTGCCCAACAGACCCGTGCAGTCCTAAGTGCTCCCGGACTAATCTACGGAGGCGGGGCTGATGTGCCGACTGGTGCGGAGATCCCCAACTAAAACCCCAAATAAACCCAACCCCAAAGGAAAAATGCATTAACAAGATAGTTATCAAAATCGCAACATGACTAAAGTCTGTCAAGGTAGGAGAAATCCAGGGGATCGTGGCTCGGACAGCCGCCCAGCCCATGGCGGGTCTGATACGTACCCACCTGCCCGCGGAAAGGCTGTCAGTAATTTTCGTAGGACAACCCTCCCCGTCCCCCCGGCACCCATCTGGGCGCCCATTCCGGAGCCATCAATTGTATACCTCACGGGGTGGCCGGGCAGTCTGTTGTTTGTGACAGAGAGGAGATCACTGCCTCACGTTCTTTGTCCCTTGCGGCCTGATCGGGCTTCATGACGGACGTTGTCTTTCCCACTCGTTGCCATCGTGCTGTGCGGCGGGCGTTTGAATCTGTAGGTCGCTCTACTTGTTCCGGCGCCGGTGTACCTTCCAAACCAAGGATCTCCATGGCTTCGGCTAGGGAGCGAATCTGCAGCCGCTTCCCCCGATGCTTGAAAATAATGCGGAAAGGGTGGCCCCACGAGTAAGGGATGCCTTGCTCACAAAGATGTGTGGTCACCACCTTGAATTCATGACGCTTGATGAGCGTGGAAGCCGTCAGGTCCTGAAATATGGCCGGAGTGTGGCCTCGGAACTGTATGGGTTGGGCCTCTCTAGCTTTTCGAATGATGCGCTCCTTCAGTTGAAAATCGTGTACACACACGAGGATGTCTGGCGGTGGTGCTTTGTTACCACGAGGGAGGGCCACTCTGTGGACTCAATCCATTTGTATGTCCACCACCTCCTCCTCTCCCAACACCTGGTGAAACAGTGCTCCGACATAGGCCCTGAGGTAATCTCCTTCCTCTTTCCATGGTACGCCTCTGATCCGCACGTTGTTCCGTCGGGAACGGTTCTCCAAGTCCTCAGCGTGGGCCTGAAGATCAAGATGCTGCTCCCGAAGGCACAGCATATCTTGTTGCAGTTGGTGGAGGTCCTCTTCCCTATTGACATCATGCTCCTCGAGAGTCTACCCGCTCGGCAATTTCGTCCACATCACGACGTACCTCTTTTAGGTCTGCTGCGAGCTGGCCCCTGAGCTCCTGAATATCCTCTTTTATGGCAGCAAAGAGTTCCACCATGAACGCCTTGGTAGCTGGGGAATCGTCGCCTTCCATCGTTCTGGAGGTTTTCTCACCAGGCGCGGTGGACAGTCCTGACTGCTTCAGGAGGAGCTCTTGCAAAGACTTCTCCCTCTTGGCGCGTGCTGCCGCCATTTCGCACACCTCCAGCCGCTAACTCCCACCTCCGGCACCAACCGCAGCAGCAGCTTCCAGCGACCTGCACTAGCCAGAGGACCGATGAGCTGCCGTCCTCGTTACCTCCCTTGTCTCTCTGTGATGCAGCGAACCCGCCGGTCAGTTGCATGCTGATGTGGGTCGCCACCAGGCCCCAGGGTAGCCAGCGCCACTAGCCTCCGTACCTCCTAGCTCCGGTATGCGTCGCGCTCGTCAGCAGGTGCGCGGAACCACCGGGACCCCAGGGGCACCGTGCTGACAAAATGCCCAAAATGGCGGGTCCGTTGTCACTACGCCCTCCAGCGCTCCCATCCAATATTCGGGGGGGCCTCTACACCCGCAGCGCTCACCGTCCGCCGACCCACAGACCGCTGGGGCCCTGCACCAGGCCCGGCCACTCAGTTCCTGGCCGCCGATCTTTCTGGGTGTCCTAGCTCCGAGTTAAAATGGAGGCCGACTCCAATCACTCACCAGGCGTGAAAGGCTCAGATGATCAAGATGTGCAGGCCGCTGCTCCTCTCTGACCGATTCTCGGGGGACCTCAGAGCCCCCCGCTGCTCGACTCACTGCAGCCTCCGCACCAGCGCGCCAGCCGGGCCTTCGTATCACCTTGGGGCTGTGCGACGACGGGCGGTGTAAAATGGCGCTTACTCGTCCAACTCGGCGCCGGTCGCAACACCGCCTCGGCCTCACTACCGCTCCCCAGAGGTCAGTACGCCAGTACGCGCAGCTCCGCGCTCACCACAGCGCCATCCGGAGTCGGGCTGCAGACCGCCGCTTCCAGGCCGCACCAGCTCTGCATAGGCCCGGGTCACCGCTCCGATCACTCGCGGCTTCGCTTAGGCCTCAACTTCACGGCGGCGCGGAGTCCTGCTCACACTACATCTCTGGGTAAGCAACTCGCCTCAGGGGTTCTGTGCAGGTCTCCGGTGCCACCCCGTCCCGATGCTTGGTCCGAGGGCCCCGGGAACAGGCGATTATACAACGCTGAAGGTTGGTGGTGCCGGAGGGACACGATCCTGCGTCCTACCGCGCCGCCATCTTGGCCACGCCCCCGTATAATCATTTTAGATGTGAGTTTTGGGGTTTATAGTGGTAAAGGGTGGGAAGTAAAATCTTTTACATTAATTATTAAGTTGTTGTTAATTGATATTAATTTATTGATGTAAAATTAGTTATGAAAATTGTGTAATGATTTTTAGATGTGGGTCGTGGTGTTTATTGGGGTAGAGGGTGGAAAGCAATTTATTTTTAATTAATTAATAATTAGTTGATCATTAATATTAATTCATCAATTCATAAATATTTATGGTAATTGTTTATTTTTATTTTGTGTGTGGGTTTTGGTTTTACAGGGGTAACGTTTGGGGAGTAGATAAATTGTTATCTGTTTTAATTTGTTTTTTAATTAATTATATTTCTTTAATTGATATTAGAACATTGGAATGTTGGGAGCTCCATTGAAGATAATGGAGTAGCTCTGGGCTTATAATGGCTGGTATAAGCCCAGCGCTCCAACATTCCAATGTTTGTCTTTTTGTTTCTCCATTTTTAATTTAGAACATTCTACCCTTAGTGGGTGGAATGTTCTAATAGCCTTATAGTTCTTCTGCCTCAGGCTATACCGGTTGTTGAAGGCCCTCTCCTCGTTATAGGCCCCGCCTGCGGCTCGGGCCTATAACTCGGGATCAGGGCCTTTAACAGCCGGTATAGCCCTCGGCAGCAGGCTATAAGGCTATAATCAATTATGTTAATTATGGAGGTTCTTTTTTTAATTTAGATGTGTGTTGTGAATTGTGTGGTGTTATAGGGTAGGAAATAAAAAAGATTAAATTTATGTACTATTTAATGTTTTTGATTATAAATAATTTCAAATAGTTATTTGTTTGTAAATTATTATTATTCTTTTTAAAATCTTTCTAGGTATTTGTTAGATCTTTTTAACATTATAATATGTTTTTCTCTTTTGTAAATTGCTAATATTTTTATATATGTTTTCTTTTTTGTTTTTTAAAATCTTTTGTGTTGTAGTTGATATTTTGTTTGTTTTTAGTTTTGAACTGACTCCAATGGGAATATTTATTTTTACTCCTCTGCAATACAACACTTTCCCTACTGTTGCACTCACTGGAGTGGAAATAGTCATTTTTACCCCTCCGCTATCCAACACTTTCCCTACTGTTGCACTCACTGGGGTGGGAATAGTAAGTTTTACCTCTCCGCTATCCAACACTTTCCCTACTGTTGCACTCACTGGAGTGGGAATGGTAATTTTTACCCCTCCGCTATCCAACACTTTCTCTACTGTTGCACTCACTGGAGTGGGAATAGTAATTTTTACCCCTCCGCTATCCAACACTTTCCCTACTGTTGCACCCACTGGAGTGGGAATAGTAATTTTTACCCCTCCGCTATCCAACACTTTCCGTACTGTTGAACTCAATGGAGTGGGAATAATAATTTTTACCCCTCCCCTATCCAACACTTTCCCTGCTGCTGCACTCACTGGAGTGGGATTAGTAATTTTTACCCCTCCGCATTCCAACACTTTCCCTACTGTTGCACTCACTGGAGTGTGAATAGTATTTTTTACCCCATCGCTATCCAACATTTTCACTACTGTTGCAGTCACAGGAGTGGGAATAGTTATTTTTACCCCTCCGCTATCCAACACTTTCTCTACTGTTGCACTCACTGGAGTGAGAATAGTAATTTTTACCCCTCCGCCATCCAACACTTTCCCTACTGTTGCACCCACTGGAGTGGGAATAGTAATTGTTACCCCCCGCTATCCAACACTTTCCGTACTGTTGAAGTCAATGGAGTGGGAATAATAATTTTTACCCCTCCCCTATCCAACACTTTCCCTGCTGTTGCACTCACAGGAGTGGGATTAGTAATTTTTACCCCTCCGCATTCTAACACTTTCCCTACTGTTGCACTTACTGGAGTGCAACATTTAAGTTTAAAGACTATTTTTATGTTTTAATTTATAATATCATTTTTTATTAGATTTTATGTTATAGGTGTAGGTATATAAATAAATATATTTATTTGTAAATTTTTATATATTTACAAAGTTTAAAAATAAATTAAAATTAATAGTTTATTAATTGTTTTAAAGTATATATATATATATATATATATATATATATATATATATATATATATATATATATATTACATTTTATATATATATGTTTAAATTTTTTTAAATTACATTTATTTCTTATATTTGTTTAAATGTATATTAAATCCAAATAATTTTTTTAAAGTTAATTTTCTTATTTAATATATTTAATATAATTTTTTACATATATAAAAAAATCGATATTTTGTACATCTATTTTTTTTACATCGATATTTTTTTTCTCGATATTTTTATACTTACCATTATAAATATAGGATGTCGATATTTTTGACATTGATATTTATGACTCGAAATTTGTGTGTGGGGATATTTTGGGCATCAATATTCTATCAGTGAACCCACCTCATCGTATCCGACCCGCTCTCCATCGTGGTCAGCCTGATACTTTGACTTGGTCCAGGTCATGTGCGACCAGATGTCCCTGGTTGGCGATTTATGCTTTTAAGCACTAGAAAGCACATTTTACATTTAATCGTTTAACATTCATATCTCTAGTACCCTAAATTAGATTTTTGTCATTTTAATCATAAATAGATTTTTATTGTGTGCTCTGTCTTGCTTATTTACTGCTGTTGGTAATTTTAAATGCTTTACACACCTGTCTCCTAACTTAAGCCTGACTTCTCGTGAGCCAAGCTACCAAGGGTTGAGCAAGGATTAATTTATTTAGACTTGACTGGACCTTATTTATGATTGTGGTGTTATTACTTGCTGTAGGTATTTTTCTACACCTACTAATAAATCACCTTCCAACACTCCCCTTTATTGCATATATGTCACCTTTAAGAGAGGCCCTAGGGATCCCATAGGGCATGGTGCTTTGTAATTAAGTCATATTTGGTGTTTTTGGAAGTGTAATGGAAAACCATCTTAAAAGATAAAGTCTGTTTTTTATTACAATTTTAAAAATGACACTTTTAAAAAGTTATAAGAAAAACAAACGCCAATGCAGACTCTATTTAACCAACACAATAATTTCAATTTGTTGTCACACAACTTAACTACTTTGATCACTATTTAATTTCAAAGTTATTCATGAAAAACTTTCCAGTTTGCATACAACTGTCATTGACAGAGGAACAACATCATCATGAAATAAATCAATTAACATTCATTGAGCGTCCCACATCAAATCAACATCAATACAGTATCACAACAGTGAATTATTATATACTGGGTGTAACTGATAGTTAGATTTTGTGAATTCCTCCCAGCCAGTTATACAATAGAGGAATTAGTTGTGTTTAAATAGGCCATCTGCTGGCATGATGGGGGTCAGAGCAAAGCACAGCCCCACTTGTAACTGAATAGCCTGTGCTCTGCCATTCATACAAAGGACCTAACACATCCACATTGTCACAGCAGCCAACTTGAAGCCAGGACAGGGGAGTGAGGAAATTCCGTGCACTTTAACAAACCTTTCCAGAAGCTTCTCCCACTTTCTAGAGAAAGGGCACCAGGTTATAAAAATTAGGCCTTCAGACATACTCTTCAGTTCACTACTGGACCTGCAGTAGGAGACTCAGAAGACTGCCCCCTGCTGTGCACTTTGCAAGACTGCTGCTGTACCTGGAAGAACTGCTTTTCTGCCTGGAGCCTGCCTTGTACCTTCAGAGGCCAGCCCTGCTGTTAAGCACTCCATCTTCAGCTGAACCAAGGACTACCAGAGTGACTCCAAAGGGTAGGTTGCTGACCTCCTGCTCAGAGCCACAGGGACACAAAAGGGTCCCAGCATCTTGAACCCCCATGTGCTATCCCACCATCCTGGACCCTTGGTTGTGGTGCTGACGGTGCCCAGATGGCTAAATCCAAAAACTGAGAACTTACTAAATGTTTGACAAAACACTGCTCTGAGTACCAGGAGGAAACCAGGACCAAGCTGCTCTGATATCCACCTGAGGTACATTGCCACTCAGATTAACATAGATTTTTATTGTGTGCTCTGTCTTGCTTATTTACTGCTGTTGGTAATTTTAAATGCTTTACACACCTGTCTCCTAACTTAAGCCTGACTTCTCGTGAGCCAAGCTACCAAGGGTTGAGCAAGGATTAATTTATTTAGACTTGACTGGACCTTATTTATGATTGTGGTGTTATTACTTGCTGAAGCTATTTTTCTACACCTACTAATAAATCACCTTCCAACACTCCCCTTTTATTGCATATATGTCACCTTTAAGAGAGGCCCTAGGGATCCCATAGGGCATGGTGCTTTGTAATTAAGTCATATTTGGTGTTTTTGGAAGTGTAATGGAAAACCATCTTAAAAGATAAAGTCTGTTTTTTATTACAATTTTAAAAATGACACTTTTAAAAAGTTATAAGAACAAACAAACGCCAATGCAGACTCTATTTAACCAACACAATAATTTCAATTTGTTGTCACACAACTTAACTACTTTGATCACTATTTAATTTCAAAGTTATTCATGAAAAACTTTCCAGTTTGCATACAACTGTCATTGACAGAGGAACAACATCATCATGAAATAAATCAATTAACATTCATTGAGCGTCCCACATCAAATCAACATCAATACAGTATCACAACAGTGAATTATTATATACTGGGTGTAACTGATAGTTAGATTTTGTGAATTCCTCCCAGCCAGTTATACAATAGAGGAATTAGTTGTGTTTAAATAGGCCATCTGCTGGCATGATGGGGGGTCAGAGCAAAGCACAGCCCCACTTGTAACTGAATAGCCTGTGCTCTGCCATTCATACAAAGGACCTAACACATCCACATTGTCACAGCAGCCAACTTGAAGCCAGGACAGGGGAGTGAGGAAATTCCGTGCACTTTAACAAACCTTTCCAGAAGCTTCTCCCACTTTCTAGAGAAAGGGCACCAGGTTATAAAAATTAGGCCTTCAGACATACTCTTCAGTTCACTACTGGACCTGCAGAAGGAGACTCAGAAGACTGCCCCCTGCTGTGCACTTTGCAAGACTGCTGCTGTACCTGGAAGAACTGCTTTTCTGCCTGGAGCCTGCCTTGTACCTTCAGAGGCCAGCCCTGCTGTTAAGCACTCCATCTTCAGCTGAACCAAGGACTACCAGAGTGACTCCAAGGGGTAGGTTGCTGACCTCCTGCTCAGAGCCACAGGGACACAAAAGGGTCCCAGCATCTTGAACCCCCATGTGCTATCCCACCATCCTGGACCCTTGGTTGTGGTGCTGACGGTGCCCAGATGGCTAAATCCAAAAACTGAGAACTTACAAAATGTTTGACAAAACACTGCTCTGAGTACCAGGAGGAAACCAGGACCAAGCTGCTCTGCTATCCACCTGAGGTACATTGCCACTCAGATTAACATTGCATCTTCTCCCTATGCTCTTTTCCACAGCAGCAAATCCTTTTCAGCGGTCCTTCGCCAAAAGGGTACCCGGCCTCATGGAATTGTTTTAGGCTATAGCCCTCTTACCACTGGAGATTTTCAACCTAAATTCAGAGACTAATCAAACCTAGAAATCTTCACCACAGCTTCCATCCAAGGCTATCCAACGATGACGCTCCCTTCTTGGACACCTCCTGCAGCCTTGCCCCACTCAACTGTACCATCTCAGAACATTTTTCTCAGAAATTCTTCGAAGTCCAAAGGAAAGTGCTGACCCGGCTCAATCCACATCTTGTATCGGAACTGCGCTTCCACACGGTCGGCCATATTTTTTTACTTTGACCTGGTCTCGCACGACTAGATGGCGCTTTGAGCTTTCAGGCACTAGTTTTTACTAAAAACTTTAAAATTCATAACTCTGGTTCTACTGAGAAAACTTATGTCAATTTGGTGTCAAATAATTTATTTAAATTGACTCTGTATGTCTAAATTGCTGTTGATTTTGTGGGGACTGCTCTCCACCTCCTTCTTCTCTGCGATTAGACCATTTATTCTGTTCTCTGCCAAAGACTGCCACACATGCCTCTGCAGCTTCTTCAGAGCAGGGTGGCCACCAATCCTTCATGGGGCCCCTTCAGCCCTAGGTCAATGAATAATATGTGTGAAATATAGGAATCACATGGGCCTATCATCATATTTTGCAGGGAAGGGCCAACATTTTGGTTTACAGTTCTGAACTACAAGTGGTTCCGTAGGGTGTCACAATTCTGAAACAAATTGTGAAATAATTTTATTTACTGAGCATGAATAATAAGGGTCAAGGACTGATCCCTAACAGGCAGATTACGAGAGCTTTTATAATTTCTTACAAGCCTTTGCACTGTGTACTTCCTATTGTCCATACAACACGACACAAAGAGAGCAGTTCATCAATGACATGTATTGTTAGGCTATACACAACACACAGAATACATACAATACAGTGAATTAAACTGACATATATCAGATATTAGTGGTGTGCCCTCTATGTGCAGTGCTACGAAGAGGGGGGAGAGGGGATGAACCACATGTACCATGGTGTGGCCTTGAATCTATTTATTTTGAGGCCCAGTTGCCATTGCACTTCTTTCTATTTCAATTCACACCATGTCTCTTTCAGAATTCATTTGAAAGAGTGCTATACATCCAAGGCTAAGGATTTTTAGGCGATTCCAACCCCATTTTACTCGCCTTGTGTACCACGGCTGGGGACCAGGATGGCATGGAATATACATCGATGATATTCCTTAGGACACAAATTTGGTGTTCCTGAATTCTCCCACTGGAGGTGAGTGACTATTTAGGGGTCTACCCCTCTCCCCCCTCTTCGTAGCACTGCACATAGAGGGCACAACACTAATAATAGGCATATATATTTTCCCTTGGCTATCCCTTTGGCTCTTTAGTCCTGAGGAACACTCACTAAGATGTTTTACCATTAACACTCAATCAAAGGGTTGAAACTTTGATGTAAATTTTCTATGTCCTGTGTCAGCTATCCTACGAGTATAGGAAACACATACCTTAGGCCATACTCTTGATCAGATCTTCTGTAATGTGAATTTGGTGATGGATTCTCCGACCCCCATCATCTGGTCTGACCACTTCCTAATTAACTTCGAGATACCTAGCTCAGGGGCTGATACCCCGCCCCTGGCGAAAACAGCGGAATATAATTACATAGCCTTTCATAGAATGTCTCTCCCAGGCTTGGCGGATGCCCTAGAATCCTCAGCTCCCCCATTACGCGGTAACCCCGAAGTGGATGCAAATGCTTAGAAAGGAAATGGCGTAAACACTACACACTTGAGGATAAGCAAATTTATAAGGCTGCCCTAAAATCTCTTTACCTGGAGGTGAAAGAGGCCAAGAAGAACTATCTGCAATCTAAGATTGAAATAGCCAACAATAAGGGCAAGGAGATCTTTAGTACTGGTAAAGTCGTTCACCTCCCCCAACGCGGCTGCTAAGGAATCCCCACACTCGGCTGAATGGACCAGTCAGATGGCCTTTTCCCTCCATAATAAAATAGTCACGATCCAGCAGTCTTTTTCTATAGGTATGGGGGAAGACCCAGCCCTACATCATACTCAGGACAGAGAGCCTAGTCCCTGGCAACTTCCGGTACTATTACAATTCCCGGCCATAGAATTGGAGGATTCGCTTATATATCTCAAGAGCCTTAAGTCTGGCTCACCGGCAGATGCATGCCCAGCAAAATTATTAGCATCTGTAGCCCCCACTATAAATTCCACAGTGAATAAGGTGCTAAACTCATCCCTTTCCACTAGTACTGTGCCGTCCATTTGGAAGCAGGCAAAAATTCTGCCGCTCCTTAAAAAAACATCCGCAGACCAGAAAGTCCCTGCGAACTATAGGCCCCTCTCCCTCCTATCAGCTCTCTCTAAAGTGCTAGAGAAGCATGTTAACAGAGCAATCTCAGACTATGCAGAAAACCGCAACTTACTGCATATGACTCAATCTGGCTTCAGGGCCAATTACAGCACTGAGACTGCTCTGTTGGAAGTGACGGAGCACTTGAAGGAGAAGCTTGACCAGGGGGGCAGAGCAGTCCTTATACTACTTGACCTGTCGGTGGCGTTCAACACAGTCCCCCATGAAAAACTGCTCGATAGACTGAGGGACCTAGGCATTGGTGGTGCAGCACTTACATGGATAACATCCTTCATAGAGGATAGAAACCAGGAAATCTGGATGCCCCTTTTTGTCCCCCCCATGCCCAGTATGAAAGTAGGTGCCCCGCAGGGCTTTATCCTTAGTCCGACTCTTTTTAACTTATACATGTCCCCCATTGCACCCCTGGCAGAGGCCAATGGCGCTAAGATAATCTCATATGCTGATGATATGCAGCTGATCTTTACCTGCGTCAAAAGGGCGGATTTTGATGGGGATGAAATCAAAGCCTGTCTTACAAAGGTGTTTAATTGGCTCAAAACAAACCAGCTTAAATGCAACGCCAACAAATCAGAGATTGTCTTCTTTGGCTTGCCTACTGTGAGCAATTGGAGCCGTTGGTGGCCTGAAGAGCTGTCTCCCCCCCCCTCTCAACCCAAACCAAAGTAAAAAACCTTGGCATTCTCATTGATAGTACCCTCTCTATGAGGTCCAAAGTTCAGTCTTTGGTGGGTAACTGCTTTGGCATGCTTCGCATGTTAAAAAAAGTTCCTCCCGCTTCCCCTACCTGATACCAAGAAGACAGTGGTCCAGGCCCTGGTGACTTCTAGACTGGACAACGCCAACATACTGTACTTAGGCCTGCCTGGCTACCTCCTCTATCGCCTTCAAGTGGTTCAAAATGCCGCGGCCAAGGCGATCCTTAGTCGTAAGCCCAGGACGCACATGGCCCCCCATCTTAAAGCTCTGCACTGGCTTCCACTAAAAGAAAGGATTAAGTTTAAGGCCTTAGTGATGTTCTTCAAAGCCCTTCATGGAAAGGGGGCAGGCTATCTCCAAAGTCGAGTCAGCCGCTACATACCAGCCAGATCCCTACGATCCTCACCCTTTGATCTTGCCTGCATCCCCAAAGTATGCCTGGCTTGCATGGGAGGCAGATCATTCAGGTTCTTGGGCGCTAAAGCATGGAACCAACTAACTATCACTCTGAGAGACACAACTGATTTAACAGCCTTCAAGAAACTCCTTAATACCTGGCTCTTTCAGAACTAGACGCGCCAATGGGTCCTGTTATGCGTGTACCTTTAGCACCAGGACACTCTTGTTGAGTAGCCACACGCTTTACAAGTACATTTCATTCATTCATATAAGGATACCTTGAACTTCATGACATGAATATTCTATGTCCTGTGTAAGCTATCCTACAAGTAGAGAAAAGAAACAATATAAGGATTACTTGAACTTCATAAGTGTGGACATTTGACTACATGTGTTTTCTATGTTCTCATGTCTGTACATGTGAACACTGTGGATTTTTGATTTTTCTTGAGATATATGTCAGCTTAATTCACTGTATTGTAGGTATTCTGTGTGTTGTGGACAGCCTAACGATACATGTCATTAATGAACTGCTCTCTTTGTGTCGTGTTTTATGGACAATAAGAAGTACACAGTGCAGAGGCTTGTAAGAAATTATATAAACTCTCATAATCTGCCTGTTAGGGATCAGTCCTTGACCCTTAATATTCATGCTCAGTAAATAGCATCTTTTGACAATTCGTGTCAGAATTGTGACACCAGACAGAACCCCTTGTAGTTCATAATTATACACCCAGGTTCTGAGGGACACAGGGCAACCCCATTATACTTAATGGACCATTTCGGTTTACAGCACTGTCTTTGCCTCCTTGCTGGCTGATTGCTCCTATAGCATCTCTGCTCCCTGTCTCTAACTGCAGCTTGTTTGTTGTTTACTCATGAGACCACACTCTCTACTCCCTCAATCAGGCTGCTGTGATCATTCATATCCGTACTTGTCTCCCTGCTCACTAATTTGCATTCCAGTCATTGCTCACTGTTCCCTGACTCTCTTTCCACTGATTACCATAGCATACAGCATGTGTTGCAGCTAACTGTTTCTCTCGCTGGTGCAGGGTAATTAGATTACAATGAGGCCATTTACAATGCATTACCCTGCAACATTTCAATGGAGGTTAAAATTAAAAAAACAATGTTGCATATCAGATTTAAACAACACTATCACCTGCATTCAAAATATATTGACTAATCTGCAGATGGCAATTCAAATTGGTTTCCACGGCCAGAAAGTCCACCAAAACCACTCTAAGAAACCCACATACCCAGTTAAATCCAAATATTAAACACACACCTACCACTCCCTTTCTCAACCATAAAGTTCTGTGTTGTTTGACTAGCCTCCTGATGATTAGAGTCAAGTATTATTGAGCTGCTGGAGCTGTGGGTACATCTTTGTTTCTGGCTGCTCTAATGGTTTTAGTGGCTTGGCTAAGGCTACTTCATGCCGCTGCAGCTGGTGAGAATTGCTGGTGGTGAGTTGTGTCATTTACAACTCCTCCTCATCCACCTCATTCACAAGCTGACAGTAAGCCATAACTTTTCCAGGTATCAAGGCAGTTGAGTGCATCTACTTGGTGGTGGCTTGCTTTTGTGTTACCATGAGCTCCTGACAATCTGGGAACAAATAAACACTGAATTGCACACTACAGTAGCATGTATTTGTAAAGGAAGTGCCTATTTACCCGCCAGCCCAATAGTAGACTTTGCTATTTACCCAGTGGCCTGCCAAGCCGGTTAAATAGCAGAGATTATGTGCAATTTGACTGGCGGATGGATACATTTTGTGAAGGAGGCCGTTAGCGGCTAGTGAAGAAAAAAGGGACAACAAGCAAGGGTAGGGTGGTGGCCATCTTGTAATGGGGATGCAACATCTGGGAGGCATTTGAATGTAAATGCATGTATAAATATACAAGGGTTTGTACAAAGGTAAGTGCATGAATTATGCTAAGGTGTTTACAGATGAAAAAACGTAAGATCAAGTTTGAATAAAACATTTATGCTATTTATGTTATTTTAATATTCAGATGGAAATGTAGGAATCAAAGTTCAGTTTCAGGAGCCTCACCATATGGCACACAGATTGTTTGTGCTGCAGTCTAGGAGTGTTTGGCTGTCAGCAAAGGATACTTTAAAGCATGTTACATAAATGTATTAGTTATTAATGAGAATAGAAGTTTTTTTTAAATGTTCATAATCTTGCTTTTTATGTTTTTTATGGGTTGGACACATTTTGTGCTCTTTATGGAAGGCCTTGTGCTAGCTTTAGGCTTTTTATTTAGTGGGGCTGTACTTGCTTAGTATTTCAAACCTGGAAACACAGCAGCAGCAAACAGGGAATTCTGACAGATAAGTGGTATCTGGGCCCCAGAGGGAGGGACATGTAAAGTAGGCAATTGGTGCATGGGACCACAGTGCTTGGGATACTTGCAAGAGGTAACATGACTGACACACAGTAATGGGGCTTCTGTGGAAAGGTGAAGTGAAAGCAGGAGACAGGTAAACAATGCATCTGGATAATTCACAGGAGGAGGTCACTCTGCTGCCTGTGAATAAACACACTTGTTTATAGCATTTACCCTGCAGAGTGTGTTTCAGGCATAGATGCTGATTGGTTCCATGTCATGAGTGGCCCCTCAGCCACCCTGATATTTAGTCACTTGCACAATGTATCTTGAAAATGGTAGTATTGATTGTAAATGGTCAAGTTCTTGTCTCTACTAAGCCCTCATTTCTATCCCAGACAGTGCTGTACAAGCAAAAGAAATCTTTAAGCCCCCAAAAAAATCTTGCTGGCAGGATTAGAGGATGTACTTGACTCAAGTCACTGTGGATGTACTCTGGAGAAGGAAGGAGTAGGAGCAGTAGGAGAAGAACGATGACTAGTAGGAGAATAAGGGTTAGAAGTTGGATCATCATTAGGGCTAGGACAACCAGAGCCAGAAGTACTAGGACAAGAAAAACCAGGCCCAGGGAGACCTAATCTATGAGGAATAGGGCTACCAATGCCAGAGAGGACCAAGGATAAATAGACAATAAGGAATAGGACAAGAAAAAACAGGACTTGGAGTACTGGGGCAAGTTGGGAAGTATCAGGAGGGCCAGGAAAACATGGAACTGGGGGACCTGGACCCAGCAGACAGGGGCCCGAAGGAACAGAGGCAACAGGGGTATAAGAACAGAAAGCCCTGGATAATAGCAACAAGGAAGGCTAGGTGGCCCTGAGAGCACTGACCAGGGACAGAGGAATAAGAACGGCCAGGGTCTAGAGTAGCAGACCCAAGTAGACAGACCAAAGAGGTCCAGTGCCAGGGCCCCAATGGAAAGAAGGACCAGAGACAGGGGGAGCAAGATCACAGAGATCTGATCAAGGAGGACAAATGGGCCAGAAGCGAATTGACCAGAAAGGACATGGGCTTGCAGGACATGGAGACTCTAGATAAGAATGGCCGGGGGGGGGAAAGGACCAGGAGGTCTAGGCCCAGAGGGAACAGGATCAGAAAATCAATGAGGGTCAGACTCAGAGGGATCCTAAACCAGGGCGACAAGAACTACATGAATCAGGGTGACCCACAACATGGGAACTAGAAGGACCAGTGCCAGAGAGATGAAGAAGACCAGACCCAGGATGACCATTACTAGGAGGACCATGATAGCGGGGACTAGGGTCAGTTTGACAAGAACAAGGTGGAACAGGCAAACCAAGAAACCAAGTGGACTAGAAGGACTAGGATGGGAGAGGATGACTGGGAGATTGGGATGCCTAGGGAAACCAAGACCACTGTAAGTTTTAAGGCTAGCATGCAG
The DNA here is from genome assembly GCA_963921515.1 of Calotriton arnoldi. Taxonomy (NCBI): domain Eukaryota; kingdom Metazoa; phylum Chordata; class Amphibia; order Caudata; family Salamandridae; genus Calotriton; species Calotriton arnoldi. Next base: position 853,835 of record CAWUFW010002066.1, read on the forward strand.
AACCAGTAAGGAAAGGAGCAGAAGGACTAGGGCCAAGAGGATTAGAACCAGATTGAAGAGGACTATAAAGATCAGGACTTGGAGGGAAATAGCCAGTGGTATCAGGAAACCAGGATAAGAAGGGCAGGGACTAGAAAGACCAATGAGACCAGTAACAAGGGCAAGGAGGACTAGCTGAACTAAAAGGACCATGATCAGGAGACCTGGAAGCAGGGCTAAGAGGGTCATGAAAATTAGGATCTAGGGGACCAAGGCTCAGATTGTGAAGTGGGTCAGAGCAAAGGAACTGCACATTGGTGGCCAGGAGGACCAGGGCCAAAATGACCTGGCTCACATTGACCCGAATACAGAGAACCTAGATCAAGAGGGCCAGAATCAATGGCTGCAGTACCAGTAGAACTAAAAGGACAATGAAAAGATCCAAGAGGACCTTGATAACCCAAAACAGGAGGACTAAGAGGGTCAGGAGATAAGAGGCCAGATGGACAAGAACCTGCTTTACCAGGGCTAGGAGGTACAGGGTGAGCATACTCAAGATGACCAGTGCCAAGAGAGCCAGAAAGGACCCAAGCCCAATGTGCCAAGACTGGATGAGTGAAGAAGGGCCTGGGTGGCCAAAAGGTGAGGTTTACAATAGCAAGCACAATAGGACAAGAAGGACCAAGATGACCAGGACCCAGGAGACCAAGACTAGGAGGGTTGGTGAGCCAGGACCATTAGAACTAAGCCCATGAGAAACCAAAAATGGACCAGGACCAAGAGGATCATGACCAATGGGCACATATTCCCGAGAAGAACAAAGATTATGAAAAACAAGAATAGCACAACCATGGCCAAGAATGCCAGGGAGGTGAGATTGGGTACACAGGCAGCCAGAAGGAAAAGTTCAAAGAGGATCAGGAAACAAAGGACTAGGAAACCGGAAAATCAGAGCAAATAGGATCGGGGCCTTGAGTACAAGGACCAGCAGGGAACAAGGGTGAGGAGGAAAAGGAGGAATGGGATCAGGGAGGTCAGGACTGGGATGATTACACCCTGGAGGTTCACGCCACAGACATTGGAACAAGATGGCTAGGAAGATGAGGAACAGAGTGATCAGGATGACCATGATCAGTTGGTGTAGAAGCACGAGGACAAAGGGCAGGAGGATCAGGCCCAGATTCAGGAAGACTAGGAAGATTAGAGTCCAAAGGATTATGGCCAATAGGACAAGGGGGCCAGAATAAGTACAAAAGATGAGGGGCAGTACCAAGGATACCAGTAGGACCAGAGCCAGGAGGATCAAGACCCGAGCAAGGAGGATTAAATGGATCAGCACTAATAGGACCAGGAACAGGCCTAGTAGTGCTAGTCGGACCATGACCAAAGGACCGGGGCCCAGAGTACCACCTGGAGAGAAAGACCATAACTTGAGGGTAGCAGGATCAGGGTGAGGAAGATCAGGAGGACCAGGACAGCCAGAATCGGGAAGGCTAAAGGGACTGGACCTGGATGTCCAGGAGCACCAGGACCAAATGATGAGGCTCAGAAGGACCCAGACAAACAGAGCCAGGCTCAAGAGGGCCCAGATCATTGGGTGCAATGCCTAAAGGGCCACAAGGACAAGGGAAAGGGCCAGGAGGAAGACAAGGGAAGGAGGCCAAGGCCTAAGAGGACCAAGACACGAGAGGCCAGGTGGACCAAGGGGACCATCAGGTCCATGAACTGATGCACTAGGAATCAGATGGGCAGGGTGAGAAGGATCAAAATGACCAGGTCAAGGGGACATGGGCCAAGATGATCAGGAGGAAGTGGAAGACCTAATTGAAGGGGGCCTAAAAAAAGAACTGAGTGGCCCAGGAGGGCCAGAACCAAGATGATTTGACATACAAAGACCCAAACAAGGAGGACCAGAAACAAAAGATCACATCTAGTGGGCACAAAGCCAGGAAGAGAACACAAACTGTGAGGACCAGGAATAGATGACCAGTGCTAGGCAAACCAGGCAGAGTGAGAGTGAGAACAAGGCATGGAAAATCATAAGGAGCTGGCAAGGCAACCAGACTCAGCAGGATAAGAGCTAAGAGGACCAGAGCAAGGAAGACAGGTAGAACCACAACCAAGTGTAAAAGGAAGATCTAATCACAGAGGCCCCAGAGTATCAGGACCTTGCATACCAGGACAAGGAGAGCCAGGACAAGGAGGGTCTAAATGACCAAGCATGGTGGCTAAGAACAGGGTGACCTGATCAAGGAGGATCAAGACTAAGGGGACAAGTTAGTACAGAATCAGGATGAGACGGAGCAGTAGAATCAGAGCCAGAGTATCATGAAAAGTTGAAGGAGGGCCAGGAGAACTAGTCAGGGCAGGAGCAGGTGGGCCAGGGCTATAAAGAGCAGGTCCCAGATGGTTGAGGATTAGGTAGACTAGAAGGATCAGAATATGCAGCAACAGGGCTTGGAGTACAAGAGAGTCACAAACAAGTAGACTAGGGCCGAGACCAGGGCCTAAAGTACCAACTGGAGTAGGAGGACCAGGAACTAGGGTATCAGGATCGGACTGGGAGGATCAGGGGGACTAGGGCAACCAGAACCACAAGGACCAATGGGACCAGACAAAATGAACAGGCCCAGCCCAAGAGGACCTAATAAGGAGGAATCAGGACCCCTGGATGCAATGCCAGATGAACCCCAAAGACAGGGACCATGGCAATGAGAATCGGAATGACCCAAACCAGGAAGACTAAAAGTGCCAGATCTAGGAGAACCAGGACAGCGGGTTTAGGTGGAGATGGACCCTGCAGACCAGCCAAAGCAGCATGAGGATCAGTAGCAGCAGGTTCAGGAGGTCCTAGAAGGGCTAATACAAGGGAGGGCCAGGAAGACAAAGGTCAGGAAGGACTAGAACCAGGAGCATCAGATTCATGAACCTCTACCAGGGTGACAGAACTGGTTGGACTTGACTGGGATGAAGATCAGGTGGACCAAAACATCCCAGAAAAGGAGGAGTTGGAATAGGACTAAGAGGAGGACCAACACCAGGAGGCACAGAAGGACCTGGTAAAAAAAGAAGACTAGGGGCACGATTCACAAAAGTAATCTGAGACAAAATCCTAACTTTACGACTTTCGGTATTCACAAAAGACATTTAGGAGTAGTAAAGTTAGGATTCCTAACTTTACTACTCCTAAATGCCTTTTGTGAATACCGAAAGTCGTAAAGTTAGGATTTTTCTCAGTTTAGGAGTAGTAAAGTTAGGAATCCTAACTTTACTACTCCTAAATGCCTTTTGTGAATACCGAAAGTCATAAAAGTTAGGATTTTTCTCAGTTTAGGAGTAGTAAAGTTAGGAATCCTAACTTTACTACTCCTAAATGCCTTTGTGAATACCGAAAGTCGTAAAGTTAGGATTTTGTGTCAGATTACATTTGTGAATCGGGCCCTAGGAGCATATGGACACCTATGTGATTCTACACACATGTATTAGGATATCACTTTTCTAAACGTTCTTATTCATGCTTCTTATGCTTTCAAACCCCAGAAGCCTCTGCCTTTTAGCCCACATATAAAACTGGTACGTATTTGCTGAAAACTCAGAGAATGCAAAGGGCAAAAAAAGTCAGTAATGTTACAATCAGACCTCTGAGTGATAGCAGATTCTGCCTGATGCTGGCACGGTAGTCTAGGGGTGGATAAGGTGACAAAGGGACCGAAACGTGGCAGAGGGGTCTAAAGGTGGATGGGTGAAAAGGAGTGTGGTCTGTGAAGAATGGCAGAAAGGGTATGAGAAACTCAGATAGTTGAAGTCAGAAAAAATGGCTAATGGCTAACAATGGGGGGGTCAAAGGGCTAGGGCAATCTGCAAAGGGGTGCTCAGGATAGTATCATAGGAAGGTTCAGATAGGTAGAACAGGGACTGTGGGAGGCTCCAGATTCATCACCTCAGATCTCCTAAAGAAAGATTCTGAGTAAGAAAGGCCTCTGCTTGTCAGCAGTGATAGCACCTGGGAACAAAACCAACAGTGATAGCTTCAGCAGCAGACTAGTGGGCTATGAAACTCTGAGGGCTAGTTAAAGAATGGTGGAAATATATATGTGGTGGAAGTGTTTGACAGGCCAGCAAAGAGGCAAGGAGTGTCGAGACCAGTAGATTAGTCTGTGTGACTCCCAGATCATTGAGTTGACATTCAATGAGTGGTGGATATGTAGTAAGTGTATAGTAGTAGTAAGACTCCGTGGGGCATATTCTCAAGGACACATCGCCGAGTTATCGGCACTTTACCACAGCTAAATCCGCGATAAAACTATCGCCCCATTCCCAAGCTGGTACTAACAGCCCATAACACCAGTTTACCTGCGAAAGCAGTCGCAGAAAACATCGCCACAGATGACCCCGGCAACTAACGCTAATGAGATGCAGAGTAGGCGTTCCCCTGCAAAAAGCCTCGAAAACACCACTTCGCATTATTCTCAACGACCAGCCCGATCTGCGATAAGACCACAAAACATGCGATAAGGCGTGTTAGCAGCAGGAAATTAACACCTGCTCTGACCTGGTGTAAAGTCAGACGACAACCTGCACCAGACAAGGGAGCATAGCCCATAGCCACACATGAAGAACAACAGATGCCCTGGAGCAACCCATCATGCAGGCCTGAGCCCCAATAGGCCAACAACACCCACCGCCACCACCCCCAGGACCCCACCACCCCGACTACCCCCCCGGGGCCCTACCCCGGGCACCCCCCACAACCCCTCCAGGACAAAGATATCGCACATCAACTCCACGAAACCATGAACCAAACAAATCGCCTGAAGTCGCACAAGCACAACACCCAACATACATGTGTGTTCGGAAAAGAGGGAAATCATACATCCATATCATAATATCCAAATAACACATTTATTACAGAACATAACAAAAACTGAAAATCAGAAGAGGCATGGCGGGTCGTCCCACGACATCCAGTAAGTCACAGCCTGCAAAACAGAAATCTGTATAAGAAGGAGTGCCATGCGCCCATCAAATCATAGAAAGAGAGCGAAAGAGAGAGGGAGAGAGTGAGGGAGAGAGGGAGAAAGAGAGGGAGAGGGAGAAAGAGAGGGAGAGAGGGAGAGAGGGAGAGAGAGGGAGAGAGAGTGCCGACACTGCGGACCTATGCCCCACTGCTCACCTGCTGTCACTGGTGTGTCTCCAACCACGTGCCGGGATTCACAGCAGTCCCCTAGGTCCCTCATCTGAAACAGTTTCCAGAGACATGGATGTCAGAGTCCATACAGTTGCACACGCCACCATCACTTGCCCACCCCTGCGCACACAGGCAGCTGCACCCCAGCCCCTCCCGCCGTCCAGCACTGAATGCCCGCCCCTGCACAACCAGGCCTCACTGCTCACCTTCCGCCATCGGCGTGTCTCCAAGAGGGCCCACCACGTTCCGGAGGGATCTCCAAGCCCGGGGCCCGCAACCATGGCACCCTCCACATCATGCAGCCCCGCGCCACGGGCCACCAGGTCACACACAAGTTGCTGGGTCTTGATTTTGCAATGGCAGAGACCACATCTGTGGACGTGGCATCATCGCAGGCTGCACACCCGCTCAGTGCTTGAGGTGCCACTAACTCTGTGAACCGCAATGCAACGCCACGTGGTGGGAGGCCCGCCCTGCCCTTGCCCAGGCCCACACTGCGGGCCAGCAGGTCTCACACAAACCCATGAAAAGTCCGGGACCGCCAGGACGGCGCATCATCGCACGCTGCACACCCGCTCAGCATTTCAGGTGCCCCTATCTCACTGCACCGCAAGACACCGTCCCGTGACCGGGTGCCTGTGCCTGCCGCTGTGTATCCGGTGCCACCAAGTCTGTGCCCCGCTAGCCATGGACCCTGAATGATTGAGTCCCGTGGTGCGGATGCCATCATGTCACCCCCGGCACTGGGCAATGTGCGGTGACAGGGCCCTAGGCCCTCATGCGTAGATGGGAACTACACGGAGACACCCAGTTGTAGAGTTGAAATGGCGTCCAGCACGTGCGCCAGGCCCTATTTATTGGCAGGGTCACATGTCCTGTGACGCCTGTGCTGGATGGTTGTGGTGTGGGTGTACACCAGCCGTGAGGGAGTGGCTGTGGCATGCTGACAACTAGACCTGTGAGCTGCAGATCCCTGCAGTGAAGACCTGGGACATGTCGCGTTGTCGTCGTCCCCGTGTGCATAAGCGGAGTGGGCTGCCCTGGCATATGCCAGTCCAGTGTAAGGGTGTGAACAATGACCCCGGGGCTCTGGGCGCGGTTCCGTCCTGGGCTGGACAAGGAAGTGACTAATGGATGTGTCTCTGTTGTAGTGTCAGCAACCCCCGGCCCGTAACGGAAATGTGCCACCCTGTGACAGAAGTCCCACAACATGTGCAACATGGACGTAAGGGGGAATCACTGACCCTACATTCATCCATACTTCCACACTTGAAAGATCATAGACATGACACACCAGTGTGAATATGAATGTTTATTGCACATTCAAGGAAGTGTTGCAGCTGGAGCAGTACAGGGCCATGCCAACCCCACTCCACATTGTCGGGCCGTGTAGGGCCAGCCAGAGTCCTTCAGGGAGTGACCGGTACAGCAGGAGAGGAGGAGTTCAGTCCGCAGTCTGATAGCTGTGTCATTGGTGACCAAACAGAATATGGCAGTCCATGTCGAGGTCCGAGGTGAGTGTGGCAGAGTGCATCAGGGGACAGTGGAAGGTGATGATGCAGAGGGCAGCACCAAGCAGAAACAGGCCACATGGTGGAGATGCATGCTACTGCGTCCTTCTGACCACAAAGTCAGATTCATCCGCATCCTCGTCCGCTGCTGTTGCCTGTCCCTCACATGTGGGTGGTGGTGTTATGTCTGCCGCACTGGGTGGCACTGACACATCAGGGGCCGGAGATGTGGATGGGGTGGTAGCAGCAGCATGCATCAGCGCCAGGCCTTGTGGCAGCAATGCCATGAGGGTGTTCCCTTTGGCATGGAGGGACCCAGGTAGATCTCACTGGTGTGCAGCTGTGGCAGCCGCTCTTTCCACCTGCGTCCGCTCCATGTCCTCCATGATCCTCCGCATGTGTCCCAACTCCCGAGCGAGATCGCTGGAGGCCCTCGGACTAGACAGTTATTTCTGTCGCAGAGTCAGGACTCTAGCGATGTCAGCCATGGTTCGTTGGAGAGTATGGAGCAGACTGTGGGTGTCCGTTAGGGACTGTGAGTGGTCCCTGATGGGACTTAGACACCCATGTATGGCGTCTAGTCTGGCTGCCAGGGGTGGGTTCTCCTCATGGCAGCTGGGCTGCCCTGCTCCTGGAAGTGGGCTGCGGAGGCTGTCCACGAGCTGTTGGAGGGCGTCGGAGTCGAAGGTTTGATGGTCCTCTTAGAAGAGAGGTTTGGACTGCTCTGCAGGAGGTGTTGGATTTTCCCCTGCAATGTGGAGGGGAGATGCAGTTTAACAACGTGTTCACATGTATTTTTGCCGCATTGTACAGGTTCACATACAGACTGCATGACAGTGTACATTGTGACTGTTTGGGGGGTGCTGCCTATTTGATGGGGGACAGTGGCCATTCCGACTACATCACGGATGTGTGTTTGTACTTGTACATTGTCAACTCACATTTCCCTGAAATGCCAAATGTGATTGTCCAGTTACTACGCACATGCAGCACCAGTTGTGTCCTCTGTTCTGTTGTGGACGTGTTGCGGTTTGTACCACGTCGTTGTCAATGTTGATGTGCTCTGCATGTAATGTGTGTGTGCCGGATTTTGGGTGATTCGCCCCTGCAGTTCTGATTTTGCTGCCATTATCCCTTACATGCGGTGTGCCTCTGGGTTCTGTGCTTATGCAGTGCTGAGGTGTTGCATACCTGTGTGCATTGGTCTCTTGGTGGGAGTTGTGGGTCTGGGGCATGGTTTGTCCGCAGATGTGGTCTGCTTAATTGTGCATGTGTGCCATTGTGCCCATCTCCCCCTGTCCCCCCAGTCCCTGGTGGTTACTCACCCTGTTGCTGTTGTGTCCGGTCATGTTGAGCAGTGTCCGGTCCCCCCACTCCTGCCACCGTCTCCCCACTGATGACTGTGGAGACCATTTCCTCCATCTCGTCCAGCTCCTCCTGTGTCGCTGGGCTCCCACCTCCAGTCTGCATTGCTGCCTTCAGGTTGTTTGCGAGTTTCTGCTTGGTTTTGCGCTTCACATCATTCCAGCGCCTCTTGACCTCGTCCATTGTCCTCTTCAGCACTCCGACTGCATTCATCTTGTCCACGATGGACTTCCATATTCCATTCTTAGTTGCCAGTGACACAGTGGAGGTGACGAACAGTAGTTGATGGTGTTCTATCACCTCCGTGATCAGGATCCTGTTTTCCTCAGGACTGAACCGCTTCTTCCGACTCTTCTTGTCCTTGCCCTTCCCTGACCCAGAGGTCCCAGGCTGGTCCTCCGTGGGGCTTGTGGGGTTCTGGTTGTCCTCTGTGTTTGCTCCGGGTGCCTCCATTGTGCTTCGCTGTTGTTTGTCTTTTGTTTGTGTTTTTTTATCTGTTTTTATAGTGCATTTTCCCGCATGACGCGTGGGAATTGCAGGCCTGTGGCTGGTTTTCGCAGATTTTTGTATCGCGATTTGCGTCATCGCTACTATTTTCGCATTGGGTTTTGCGTTTTTGCGGCATTGCGATGCTTTTAACGTGTTCATTTGTCGCGCTCTTGTGTGTCTATCGCATGGTACCGCCGTGCTGGGAATACCACGTTAACACTGTGTTATTTTCCTGCGATGTGCAGAGTTGCGTTAAGCTACACTTGCGGGGGTTATCACACGTTCTTGTGAATATGCCCCTATGTGTGGTGAAAGTCTATGTGGATGGACCAGTGGAATACATTTTGCATGACATGATGAAGGGTAGATATAGCTTCAGTGGATGCCTATTGACTGCATCTTTGTGGCTGGTGGGTGGAGACCCAGACATTGAAGTGATGGAGGATTGATAAAAGGCTATCCACAGACATTCTGTGAGGCCCTTGTTAGCGAAGAGCTTCTGATTAGTTCTTCCTGAGTGATGACATAGGTTAGATGTGAAAAGTGAGGGGTAGGTCAGAGGTTTCTCTTGTTAATGGTGACAATATTTCTAAGTAAGGCTTCCCTTTTGTCTGTGGCTGATGACTGCCCAGGAAGGCTGAAGAGAGCCGGGTGCTGAGATCTTATGCTTCTTAATGTCCTCCTGCTTGGAGCCAGCACTGTTGCTATTTCTGTGAGAGTCATCACCTAGCAAAAAGTCTGTATTAAGTTGCAGCCAGAAAATGACATAAAAGAGAATCATTCCAAATCAGTTCTGAAATCTCAGCAGTGGATCTGCATGCCCTGTCTGGAAAATGAGTATAAAAGTGGAATTGTGAAAAGATCGATCTTTAGGTTATAAGAACAGAGCTAAGAAAGTCTCTCTCTTTATTCGGGGCCTGATTCACAAAGGTAAACTTCCACTATTGTGTAAGTGTACTATTTTTATTTTTATTCACAAACTATGAGTTAAATTTTACATACAGTAATTTTACAACTGGTAGAGACTCCACACTTGTGCCATAGACTCTGCACATTAAACGATAGGCCTGTCCAAACTTTTTAAGTACAGAGCTCTCTGCCCAACTGCTCATTCTGCACAGTCATAAATTTACTATACATAAAATTAAACTCATAGGGCCTGATTCACAAAGTTAAATTTACACTTTTGTATGAGTTTACTCTTTTTTGCTATTCACAAACAGACAATTTAATAGTAACTTTATGACTACAGAGACTCCGAAGTTGGGACAGAGAACTCCACACATAAAAAGATAGCCCTGTCCTATCTTTTTACATGCGGAGTTCTCCGCCTCAACTGCAGAGTCTCCGCAGTAGTAAAGTTACTATTAAATCATTTGTTAGTTGTTAGACCTGTCAGCCTTAAGATGTTCTCCCTCCAAACTTCTTGCTTTCACCCTCTTATTTTTCTGAATTTGTTTTTGTTGACTTAGGAATCTGTGCAACTTACTAATTCTAACTAGTGCTAAGGTGCTTGTGCTCATTCCCTAACACATGGTAAAATTGGCTTACACCTGATTGGTATATTTAATTTGCCTATAAGTCCCTAATGAAGTGGTATACAATATACCCAGGACCTGTCAATTAAATGCTACTAGAGAGCCTGCACCACTTATTGTGCCACCTACTTAAGTAGCCCTTTAAAACATGTCTCAGGCCTGCCATTGCAGCCTGCAGCAGCTTGTAACTGACAATTCGACTTGGCCTTATAACCCCCTTGTCAAGTCTGAAACTCTCTTTTTATTACATATAATTCACCCCTATGGTAGTTCCTAAACATCTCACAGGGCAGGGTACATTGTAATTTAAATGTTAAACATGTACTTTTAAGTTGTACATGTCTTGCTAGTGAAAACTTCACAAATTAATTTTTCACTACTGTAATACCTACCTCCTACATAGGATAAAATCGGGTTACCTTATTACATTTAATATGTGCTAATGTTTGATTAGGAGCAGGGGGAAAAGTCAAGTTTGGTGTCTGAGGTATTGTAATTTAACATCCTTTTTAATAGTAAAGTTCGATTTTAAGACTCAATTATGAAAAAAACACTTTTAGAAAGTTGGAATTTAATTTTCATGTCCTACTCATTTAGTGTCTGTTACTGGGTCACATGATTTGATGTCGTTGGCAGCTAGCCTATGTGTATTTCTCCCAGACAGCATCACAATAGAGGGCATGGGTATTGGCAGGGTGGGCCATCTCTCAACTGATGGGGGCAAAGCTGTCACCTACCAGACCTTTTCTTTCAAAGGCACTATCTCAGCTCACACAAAAGGACTTCACACTAGCCTATTGTGCCACCAGACAAACTAGGACCAGGGCAGGGAGGCAGGAAAGTCCTGACACCTATGTAGGGGGAAACCCCAGAAGCTTTTCCCACTTCAAAGTTGGCACCAAGCATAAATATTGATTCCTCAGAGCCACTCTTCAGGTTACATCTGGACCTGTGGAAGACTCAGCAGAAGTACTACTCTGCTGCAAGAAGGGCTGCTGTGCTGCCCCGCTGTCTGAGTAAAAAGGACTGGGTGTCCGCCTTGAACCAGGACCACCACAGTGATTACAAGGGCTAGTCTGATAAGAGCCTCAGGGACAGAAAAGGCTCCAATGATCTTGAAACCTGCACTTGGACTCTGCCTGCCCTAACCACCCCCTACTGGTGCCTCTCCAGTCCTGGACCCTTGGAAGTGGGGATAAAGTTGCTCTTCCAGTGCAGATGTGGTTCCCATCAGAGCTGACACAGTGCAATGTAACCTGATGCAGCCCTTGCCGTTCCTCATCAGAACTGATGCAGCGTGACACAACTCGCATTGCATCCCTCGCAGCTCCTCATCGGAACCAACGCAGTGCGATGCAATTCAATGTAGGACCTCGCATCGCCACCTTTGCATCTCCTCATTGGAACTGACTCAGCGTGGGGCAATTCGATGCAGGACCCCTCATCACTCCTCGGAACCAATGCTGAGTGGACCAATGCCTCACATCAACAACTCAAGATACAACTCTCAGCTGGCATATCCTGGTCCCTGAATCCAGACCATGCTTCATCATGCTTGACCTGAACTTGTAACTTTGCCACGATCCGGCACAACCAGATTTCCACAGTGGGTGCATTGTGCTTTTAAGCATTATTTGTACAGAACTCTTTAAAAACTGCATATCTCTGGGTCTACTGATTGGATTTTAGTTGTTTTGGTGTCAAATTATTCATTACATTTTACTGTATTGTCTGAATTGGTGTGAGATTTTTCTTGTGTTGTGTTTTTACTGTATCACTGTTTAAGGACTGCATAAATACCTTACACATTGCATCTAAGTTAAACCTGACTGCTTTTGTGCAGAGCTACCAAAGGTTTAAGCACAGGCTAATTTAGTGACTTTTGTTGTTCACCCTCATGGGGATTGTGGCTGTTTCTTGAGGAGGGATCACACCCTCCTCAACCACCAAGGCAATTTCTCACATTTGTGAATATTGAAAGAGCAAACTTGCACAAAAGTGTAAGTTTACCTTTGTGAATCAGGCCCGTAGTTTCTGAATACTGAAAAATAGTAAACTTATACAAAAGTGTAAGTTTACCTTTGAGAATCAGGCCTTCAATATCTTATTTCTTACAATATTTGTAATAAAGTCAAGTATAAAACATGTCTGTGAGTTTCTTTTTTTCTGTGTCTTTCATGCCTATATATTTTTTTCTTTGGTTCACTGGAAATATTCATTCATATACCAATGACATTCAGTACTATTAATTATAGCCCCTTTCCTTTGCCCGAAGCTCCTCGACAGAATACATCCTCTGGCAGTCCGACAGAATTGGGGTTGTTGGAGGATGGACTTTTCACCCTATTTCATAAAACCTGGCTGTAAGGACCGGAAAAAAGTATTGAACCGAACACCTTGGTAGAAAATCGCCAGCGTATGGAGGCTATTAGGCTTTTGTTTTGTATAAACAAGCTCCTGCTTTGGGAGTTTGTTTTTGAAAAAATAATCAACATTTGAAAAGTTTGCCGGTTGGCCATCATCACTGACGGTATTGTCCGGCAAACTTTTCCTGCATAGACAGGAACCACACACCAGCATGCCTATCAATGTAGAGAGGTATTCACAGGGCAAGTGGACAACTCTTAATATGGAAGGCTTAGGTCCCTCAGGATGGCTGTGGTACTGTTCTCAGCCATCCTGACTGAGTTAGCTGAGTCTCCAAACTCTAAATCAGACCTATAGTTTTTTTCCTTCTGTCATAAAAATGTAATAATTTCTCTCAATTACACTGTGCTGGAGACTTCAGAAGGGGCCTTATGCTCTTTTCATTTTGATAAGATCACTCTCTATACCAGATGGCACTATGTCACTGGGATATAACATTTGTAGTTCTGGCCTTTGCATTTTCATTCTTTTAAGGTGTTTTAGTCTGATTTGTTTAATTGAACTGAACCAGAATTAATAATTGTAGAATGCACTGATTTGCTTAGGAGAAAGCTGTGTTCTTATATCATGGAACCTTTTTGCAATCCTATATCAGGCCCTGGTTTATTCCCATTGCTTTGTGAGTAAGAGTGAGTACATAGCTGTAGAAGAGTAAACAGCTTCAACTAGCCTTGCAAAAAGATTCTAATCATCTTTATTGTTATTCACCTCTACAGGTAAACTTAAAGGAGTAGGAGCATGTGCGGCACATGAGACACCTCCACAATGGACCTTCCAAAGTCACTATGCCCTGGCCCATCATGCAATGGAGTGGCATTCGGTCCCATGTCTGTCAAAATAACGTAGAAACATTAAACAATTTGGGATCTTTAGACCTAAAAGTATGGATGGGTGTAACTTGCGGAATTTGCTGCAGCATAATTACACATAAGTGGAGCAAAATTACATGAAATTAAACAAGGGACTAACACAGAATTTAGAGCTATTTGTTAGCGTAAAATGCACCCACTCATATCACAAAATCACAGGGTTTGTGATCACAAAAGTGTTTATCATGCACAAAACCTCTTTTACAATTTAGAAAATTCTTTCAACTCGTAAAAGAACTTTTGTGATCGTTTCTGAATTGCAAATAGGAGGAGTCATGAAAAGGCGTTCCCCCTCCCCTTTCCAAATCCGAAAGAAATGTATTGATAATTTACAACTGCAGTTGTTGTCACACGCCATTGATAAACTAATGACTCCCGAGCTAGGATGATAACCAATCTGCAAAGGGGAAGGGGTCCCTTTAGGAGCCCTTTTCCTTCGGGGAATTATGCTCAAAACCTCAGGGGGAAAACATTTTCCAAAATGGAAAGCTTTTTTTTTAAAGCATCACCAGTTTCTTTAAGTGTTGTGGGGCCATACCCTGCGCTCCCAACTACACCTACGATGCAGAACACCATGTCCCATGTTGTCCGTCATCAGGGGCAGTCCCGCATCCTCCAGCCAGTTGCACCACCGAAGCCGTTCTGGACCTTTTTGGGGCAGTGATCATGTTGTCCAACACTGCCGACCAGCTGGTTGTACTGGGCCAAGCCTTCTCTTCACCTCAGGGTATAGGAGCTGCACTGAGCTCACCCAAGTCTGCCATGCCGCCGTATTGATTGCCCTGGAAAAAAGAAGAGAGGCCCAGTGTTCTGGTACCTACATTACTTTGCGCCGCACTCAACTTAGCTTCTGCCAACCAACCTCTACTATCTACTACCATGCTCGTACCTGCTTTCACCATATCTTCCTGTGCCCCTGACAGGCTATGCCGCCTCGCTACTGGGGCTACTCTCCCTGCGTGACTTTCTGCCCTGGCATACAACCTCAAAGGCCTTCTCTCCACATCCCCCGACAAACTGCTCCTACCCCAAACCAATTGGTCATCATCTAACTCTGCTGCCTGTCCATCATCCTACCACTCACTCCATTCCAGGTCCACTGCCACAATTGCTGCGCCGGGCCCTGACGCACCTCCAGTGCAATCACCTGTAACCCCTCCGCCTCCGCCCCTTCCCCCCTGGTGTCCCCCAATCGCCCTGCATTTATCATCGTCCTATCCCCCAACAACTCCTGTGCCAACCAGTCCCTTGCTGCTGCCGGAGCATGCTCCAAACAACCTCCCTTCCCCAAAGGGATTGGTTCCAGGGGGCTCCGTATCCCCCACTTCATGCTCCTCACCACACTGTTATCATCTCCAAGCACTCTTGCCTCCTGCATGCCCACCATTCTGACAGCATCCTCCACAGCTGCCCTAAACAAGTCTTGCCTCCCTACTCTTACCGTCCCAGCTCGTGCTGACAGCGTTCCTTCCCCCACACCACTCTCCCTGGCCTTCTTCAAATGAGGCTCCGATGCAGTGCGGTCTAAACTCACTCTTTCCCCAGTCCCTCCCACCTTTGGCTGCCAACGCGCATGAGTTCTGTGAGGCTACGCCCACTGCTCCTTCTACCCGTTCCATATGGTGTCATCAGTTGGCTCATTAAAGCCGTCGGCTATGCTAGCTCTTGGCCCTCTTCCCCTAGGCTCCTCTGGGCCCACACTTGGCACGTGTTCCTGATGTGCAGGCGGGGTACGCACAACCTCCACCCAAAGCCTGCCCCCTGCATTCTCAAGGTACTCTCCTCACGCAGGAGTGGCTCCTCTCCCTTACCTCATTTTCCTTCACAATGGTGGTCTGGCACGGCGGCGAACAAGCGATCACCGCCGGTGTTGGAAATGGCCCTTTCTAGGGTGCTTTCCCACAACTTTATGCTTTTCTCCTTCCCAGTTTTTTGCTGATCTAGATGCTAGTCTTAGGACCTTAAGCGTGTTTGACACTGCCTTTCAGTGTCAAAGTGCTGTGCTCATCATATACATACTGGTGATTAATGTATACATGATTGGCTGATTTGAGTTAGCTTTAACCCCCTTGTCTAGGGGTAAGAAGTATACCTAGGGCATGTACCTCAAATGCTCCTCCGTGGGCCTGCAAAACTGGTTGTGCCTTCCCTGGAGGTAGCTCATTGATCGTGCCACAGGTTTGCCCTAGTGGGGCCCTGTGTGCACAGTTACTGTTACTCAGCTTGGCATTTAAAAAGCTATATGCCAAAGTTCTGCATGTCTCTTGCTATATCGGAGTTCTCCCTGGTGATGGTGTCCGGTGTTTGGAAGAGGTAGGGCATGTGCGCGTCTTTGTTACATGCAAGCGTTGTGACTGGCATCGGATGGTGTGTTCAGTATGACAGGGCCTGCTTCTTGCATTGGATTAGCATGGGGGAATGTAGGGAAATGCTATTGAGCAGTATTTCCTACATGCAGAAGAGTAGCAGTATAGTGTTTGATATCGATGAGTTCGTATCTGAGAATCCTCTCTGGTAGTGTGAGTGGATCCGACATTACGTATTTGGAAATGTCATTTTCGGGAAAGTGGACATTTTGATGCTTGTGGCTCTGTGTGCCTGTCAGCCTGTCTCCAATTCTGAGTGCTGGGGGACAGCTACATCTGTGCATTCCTTGTAGAAGGGCATAAACTAGGGGCTCAAGGCAAAGTGCAGACCTCTGACTCTGTGGGGTCTTTCTGGGGCGGCTATGTGGGGATGGAATTGGCACCTGCATTCCAAGGGGCAGGGTCTTGGGCCCCACTAAAGATAGTGATCAAACCTCCTGGGTTTGGATGGCAGGCAGGGCAAAAATTTAGAGGGCCTGTGCATTTCAACGGTGGCCTTTGTAAAGACTATTGTGGGTATAACTACTGGGGCTCTGGCTTCCGAAAGTAGAGACGTTTTTGAATTTGGAACCATGCTACGTTGGTTCGATGCAAGGACATCGACAAGAGGAATCATTAGGGCAGGAGGAACTTCGATTGTATTATCCGCAGACTTGTGGTGGGCTGGAGCTTATCGCGCTTCAGGAAGGGGACTATCACTTGCTGGATTTTGCCTAGACGTTGCTAGCCTGCAGCTCAGTGCCAATTGTCATGGCCCAGGTCCCTAAGTACTCTCCAAGGGCCAGTTGGCTGGCCTCCTGTCAACGGAATCCCAGGGACACAAAGGATCTCCCCATTTCCACAAGATTGTAATGACCTCGCAGGGTGTGGCGGAAACGGATGGAAGGGATCATCGGTTGGGACAAGAACAGTTCTGACTTACACTGTCATCACACTGTACAGAGGAGTGTGCTCATAAAGATTAGCAGCCACCGGAGGTGCCAGGACTTGCAGAGTCCGAGGGACCCGTGCTTGCAACCAGGGGACCTGTGCTAGCTTGCACTCTGGAGCGTGTGGTGTCTGAGAGGGGTTGGGGGACTTGAACTGGGAGCTGGTACTGTCTTCGACCTCCAGATTGGGAGGACAACAGTGCCTGACATCGCGGCCTCCATCTGAGATTGCTGGCTCCCTCTCCCTGGACCCATGTCACAAGGTACTTTGTTGTGGAGAACATTGTGAAGGGCCCGAGGGGGTTTGTTGCGCTTTATGTGCACCTATGGCTGTCTGACGGGAGGTACAACAGCTCGCACATCCGCCTGAGGGAAAACATTTCTCCAGACTTGGCAGCACACTAGCTTCCTGGGTCACAACCTTTTGTCTATGGGGGGACAGCGATCCCACACTCATGCAGGTGCCACTGGGTGCCTGGAGGTCTAATCCATATGGACAAAACTAAGAAATTGTTTACTTCCGTTTTATGTGGTTCCGACAATCAAATCAATGTGGTGCTAGCAGGGGCAATGTGTATGGTTGGTTGGTGTAGTTGAGTGACTGAGGGGCTGTGTCATGATACATAGTCCAAGACCTGTGATTGCTTTACCAGTGCCATTGTTGGGGCTATGCATTATTGGGGAATGTTGTGTTGGATGAATACCTGTGATTAAGGCATATATGTTCATGCCGTTCGGCTGCTATTTGGAAAGTTTAGCAATTGTCTATAATT
The DNA here is from genome assembly GCA_963921515.1 of Calotriton arnoldi. Taxonomy (NCBI): domain Eukaryota; kingdom Metazoa; phylum Chordata; class Amphibia; order Caudata; family Salamandridae; genus Calotriton; species Calotriton arnoldi. The sequence goes on from CAWUFW010002066.1 coordinate 871,269, forward strand.
GCAAAGTGTATATTCAATGTGTATCTGATTCTGATTTCAATGGGAAAGTTTGACAATTGCATATAACTGTAAAGTGTATATACAATGTGTAAAAACAACAATTGATGGACAGAATGCAGAACAATGTCGTACATTCACCCCAGTACAGAGATCTGGGCCTAAATCCATCGTTTTTTTGCTCACCATGCCATTCCAGTTTGGACCCAGCCATATGCAAATCAGTCTTGACCCTGCGCCCAATGGGAACAGTCCAGCCCGAACTGCCAGGCCAGGTCCTCCCTGGACTGGTAACAAGCATCCTAGGGCCGGTTTCGGGCTTTCAGCCCTCATCAGCCAGGATAGCTTGACTCCAGTGGCATGGAGAGCACGGGACCCACGTCTGGGCATACCCGTCCCACTCGGGGTGACAATTGCAAAAACAACAATTGATGGACAGAATGCAGAACAATGTCGTACATTCACCCCAGTGCAGAGATCTGGGCCTAAATCCATCGTTTTTTTGTTCACCATGCCATTCCAGTTTGGACCCAGCCATATGCAAATCAGTCTTGACCCTGCGCCCAATGGGAACAGTCCAGCCCGAACTGCCAGGCCAGGTCCTCCCTGGACTGGAAACAAGCATCCTAGGACCGGTTTCGGGCTTTCAGCCCTCATCAGCCAGGATAGCTTGACTCCAGTGGCATGGAGAGCACGGGACCCACGTCTGGGCATACCCGTCCCACTCGGGGTGACAAATGCAAAAACAACAATTGATGGACAGAATGCAGAACAATGTCGTACATTCACCCCAGTACAGAGATCTGGGCCTAAATCCATCGTTTTTTGCTCACCATGCTATTCCAGTTTGTACCCAGCCATAAGCAAATCAGTCTTGACCCTGCGCCCAATGGGAACAGTCCAGCCCGGACTGCCAGGCCAGGTCCTCCCTGGACTGGAAACAAGCATCCAAGGATCGGTTTCGGGCTTTCAGCCCTCATCAGCCAGGATAGCTTGACTCCAGTGGCATGGAGAGCACGGGACCCACGTCTGGGCATACCCGTCCCACTCGGGGTGACAAATGCAAAAACAACAATTGATGGACAGAATGCAGAACAATGTCGTACATTCACCCCAGTACAGAGATCTGGGCCTAAATCCATCGTTTTTTGCTCACCATGCCATTCCAGTTTGGACCCAGCCATATGCAAATCAGTCTTGACCCTGCGCCCAATGGGAACAGTCCAGCCCGAACTGCCAGGCCAGGTCCTCCCTGGACTGGAAACAAGCATCCTAGGACCGGCTTCGGGCTTTCAGCCCTCATCAGCCAGGATAGCTTGACTCCAGTGGCATGGAGAGCACGGGACCCACGTCTGGGCATACCCGTCCCACTCGGGGTGACAAATGCAATAACAACAATTGATGGACAGAATGCAGAACAATGTCGTACATTCACCCCAGTACAGAGATCTGGGCCTAAATCCATCGTTTTTTGCTCACCATGCCATTCCAGTTTGGACCCAGCCATATGCAAATCAGTCTTGACCCTGCGCCCAATGGGAACAGTCCAGCACGAACTGCCAGGCCAGGTCCTCCCTGGACTGGAAACAAGCATCCTAGGACCGGTTTCGGCTTTCAGCCCTCATCAGCCAGGATAGCTTGACTCCAGTGGCATGGAGAGCACGGGACCCACGTCTGGGCATACCCGTCCCACTCGGGTGACAAATGCAAAAACAACAATTGATGGACTGAATGCAGAACAATGTCGTACATTCGCCCCAGTACAGAGATCTGGGCCTAAATCCATCGTTTTTTTGCTCACCATGCCATTCCAGTTTGGACCCAGCCATATGCAAATCTGTCTTGACCCTGCGCCCATGGGAATGCCAATGTGCAGCATTCCGTCCATCATCTTGTGTGTTTTGCATTTCGCCCTAAGTGGGAAGGGTATGCCCAGACGTGGGTCCCGTGCTCACTACGCCACTGGAGTCAAGCTATCCTGGCTGATGAAGGCTGATAGCCTGAAACCGGTCCTAGGATGCTTGATTCTGGTCCAGGGAAGACATGGCTTGGCAGTTCGGTCTGGACTGTTCCCATGAGGCACAGGGTCAAGACTGATTTGCATATGGCTATGTCTGAACTGGGGTGGAGTGGTGAAGCAAAATAACGATGGATTAAACCCAGATCTGTGACTGGGGTGAATGTTTGCCAATGTGCAGCATTCCGTCCATCATCTTGTGTGTTTTGCATTTCGCCCTAAGTGGGAAGGGTATGCCCAGACGTGGGTCCCGTGCTCACTACGCCACTGGAGTCAAGCTATCCTGGCTGATGAAGGCTGATAGCCTGAAACCGGTCCTAGGATGCTTGATTCCGGTCCAGGGAAGACATGGCTTGGCAGTTCGGTTTGGACTGTTCCCATGAGGCACAGGGTCAAGACTGATTTGCATATGGCTATGTCTGAACTGGGGTGGCGTGGTGAAGCAAAATAACGATGGATTAAACCCAGATCTGTGACTGGGGGTGAATGTTTGCCAATGTGCAGCATTCCGTCCATCATCTTGTGTGTTTTATATACAATGTGTAGCTTGTTTTGATTTCAAAGTGTGTGTAATACAAAGACCAGTGTTTTATACATACGGTGTGGAGTCTTTTTGTGATGTACGCAGCGTGTTGCAAGCATGGTGATGTGCCAATACTTTACACTGGGCCATGAGGATAAGCCTGACTGCTCGGTGCCAAGCTACCCAAGTGTGAGCACAGGTGTCGGACATATGTATTGTACTCCTCCTATCTACAGCAGTGGATTCTTACTGGCTTGGATGCTTCCCAGCCACCACAACCACCGCTGATGCCCTAGGCATCGGACGGCTCATGCAACAGTGCTTGGGGCCAGAAGATTCATCTCCACCAGCAATTGCACCACCTGTGTGACTTTGTCCTCTGATATCGTGACCAGGTAACACACTTACTATCCACATGATCAAACGAACACAAAGCCTCGCTACCACCAATCCAAAAATGTTTCTCTGTAAACATGGTTGGTTTTAAAACCTTGGGCTACAGTGTAACCCAAACCAAGCCCATAAACTGAGCAGTCGCACGACTGCTCCATTCCCCACATTATCCCAGGGGGCAGACCTCCCCATGGTCAGCTTCCCCAGTGGCGTAGCCAGCCACTTTGCCGCCCGTGGTGGCCCCTGCCTTTGCCGCCCGCGGCAGCCGTAAGAGCAGGGGGGTGCTGGTGATTTTCCCGCGTATGCCGCCCCGTGGCAAATGCATGGAAAGCGGGGAGAGCCGCCGCCCTCAAAACCTGTGTCATTCGGGGTGGACCGCCGCCCCTCCCCCCCTTGCTACACCACTGGGCTTCCCCCCAAGGCCTTATTGTAGGTATTTTGGTGATCATATTCAACTAATAGTCCATGTCCAGAATACGCTGTTTGATGGTGCACAATACGCTCGCCCAGAAAGTTTGAGTAATATGGCAAAGTTTCAAATTGGACTCTGTTAAGTGACTAATGTGTGCATAGGGCCCTCAGATCCGGAGCAAATGACTTATCGTCACAACTACATCATTTTAATTACTTTGCTCAAATACCTTATTAGATGTGTTTCATTTCAGCAGCTTTGGTATTGTGTATGCTCTAATCAAGTATTCTGTGCCATGACTTGTCATTGTTTAAATTGTGTACCGACATTTTATATTATCTTGTACTATCTGCCAAGACTTTCCTTCTCACCTTTCCTGCTGTCTACCAGTGTCAGAAGCATCAACATGACATTTTAGTGAAAATGGGTTCAGCAAACTTCTAATTGAAAACATATATATTGGCAGAAAATAGAATTGACAGGTGTACTACAGCAGAAGCATTTGAGAAAACTGCACTGACTTGAACATTTCTGGCTGACATTTCCGGGGGGTCAGGATTGGGGGAGGATTCGACAGAACTCCGTGGTAGGTTAGCTACAGGATATGTGCAGGAAAATCTTGTGTTTGTGATTTTTTTTTATTTTGTGTAGAAATACGTTCAATTGTGTTTTAAGTGCGGAGTCTTTGGAAGTCAATGTCGGTCCTTGGGTATAAGAGATAACGGAGAGGAGAAAAGAACATCTGGGAGCTGTAATAAGTGATCTCCCAATAATCGCACAGCTGCAATTCAAGATATATGATTATTAGAAAATGCATCTGCTATACTGAAACAATATGCAGCAATATGAACTAAATACAAACGAGCAGCGAGAAACAATAGAAGCAAAATTTAAAACAGCATTGAAAAAACATCTTTGTCTTAAAAAGAGTGAATGGGTGCCTATGACGAAAGTGGTGGGGCTTATTATGCACACATACATACAGACTAACATGGGTACTGGTATTCCAGTACTTACAGGCCAACAGACATACAGACATCCATATTTAGAATAAAATATGGCAGATCCCTTCTGATGCTGAGCCCAAAGGGCCATACCTTGATGAAGGCAGATGAGAAAGGTGCTGGTTCTACACTGGAGACACTTACAGGACCAAGGGACTGTTCTGATGGCTGGCTTACACATTAAGGGCCTGATTATGATGTTGGGTGGACATAACGGAAGCAGGAGCACCTGACTAGGAGACGCAGGTCCTGCTGGCCGCATTACGACTCGACTGCCGGCACGGCGGTCACATTGTGTATCTTTTGTATTGGTGTGTGTGCCGTAGCCTGCAGCACATGCCGCAATAGAAAAAAAACACATCTGACATATCCCTGAACTATGTGGCAGGCACCATGCAGTGCCTGCCACATGGTGTTGGGATATATAGGGGGCACCATAGGTGCACCCCAAAGCCCATATAGGAGGGCCAGGGTGGAAGGGGGGCCCGCTACATGCCCCAAGTCATTTTCCGCCAGCCTTTTCATGGCGGGTTAACCGCCATGAAACGGCCGGCGGAAAGGAACATTGTAATCCATAATCAGGCACGCCACTGTTGTAGGGATTGCAGTCCTTCTGATGGTCTGACAGGCTCCTTGAGCCCGTCGGATGCATGGGGTCGGTCTCTCCATCCGCCCTGCATCCGCTCACCATCATAACGTGGCGGGCGGTCCTGCAGGGTCCGATGGCGGTGGATCTGCCACCGACGGCCTGACGGTGGCGGTCCCATCACCATCGTAATGAGACCCTAAGTTCTTGTACTGTGGCAGCAGGCAGAGCAGCAGTAATGTGAGAGCAGCTTGAACTGGGTGGTTATCTCTATTGCCAATACATGGCGAAGAGCAAAAACTATGCCAAGCCCTTTGTTGCACTCAAAGTAGCCTGGTGAGCATCCTTCCCAACTACTTAGTCCAGAGGATGTCGGCTAAGATAATAACACATATGCACATATGCGGATGATGTCATTCTTATAGCACTCACACCAAATGTGCTGAGGGGACTCGTGGATCATTTTGTTGTCTTAATGCAGGACCTTGATTTAACTACTTATTATACCAAATCACATATTATGTCCTGTGGCCAAGGGAAAAAAAGATTTAATAAGATCATAAATAAGGGCCAAGCATTGACGAGTATTGAGAATTTCTGGTATTTAGGTTTGAATTTGAGCTCTTCAGGATCTTGGCACCCAAAGATTAATGATTCCACTCTCAAACTTTGTAGAACTACTCAAGCCGTTTGTAATCTTGCCAGATCTGCTATTGGGGGACAGTTAACCAAGCCCTAAAGGTGTACAATGCTCAGTGTGTTAGTGCTGCCACGCACGTAGCAGGAATATTAAGTATTACAAAAAGCCACTCCATGCAGACTGAGGAAAATCATTTTCTACATTGATTGCTACTCCGACTGCCATCAACCTCAAGTTTTATTATCCACTCCGAACTGAGGCAAGGATTCATACAAGAGAGGGACCAATTAGCCCCTCTTTAACAGTGGGTTAGTATTTGGTCAAATCCGGCAGCTACTCTCTGTAGGGACATCATTTGTGAATGTCTTAATCAGGACAGGACCTTTTTAATCTCATGGTTACAATATATACTTTTGTTATAAGGCTTCAAGTATTGTTAAAACAGACGCAAAACAGGGTAAAGGCAACATTTATGGAGTATTGTGAAAATTCAAGACTGAAAAATGAACTAACTAAAAGCACTGTTTTGACTTTCTACTGATCTTTGGCACCAGGAGAACCTACCTTGTTTTTAACTCTAGATTTTACTCAATGGGAGCGCTCACTTCTTTTTCGCTTCAGGGCAGGTACTATATATTGGTCTCTTTATTTTAAAAGAGTGTTGGATATTGATGGGAATGTTATTTTGTCCTGCCTTGCGATAATCAGTCTGAGCAAACACTGTTGCACTTCATGTTCTTTTGCAATACTGGGCGGAGTTCGAAGTGCAAAAAAAATGCAGTTCATAGTAATTTTCAGTGCTGGGTGTTTGTTCGCGCTGTGAAATTATCATGACCGGCACCATGCTCAGTGCAAGCGGGCGCTGTTTCCTTTCTGCTGCTCGAGTAGATTTTCTACCCGAGCAGCAGCTTTCTCAATACGAACGGACGGTTTCTCAATGTGAGCGGTCACGAATATACCCGGCCACTTGCATTGAGCAATCCAACCGCCCGTGTTGAGAAATCTCACTGGGAGGTAGATTTCCCTCGCTTGTGCTCGCCAACATGACGTTGACGAGAACGAATGAGGAAAAATCTCACCAGGATTTTCCTTGCTCACGCTCGCCAACTTAATGTTGACAAGCGCGTCAGAACTCCGCAAGATCCGCGTAACGCAGAGTACGGAAAACTCTGCAAACTCTGCGAGCGGAGCGGAGTTCACCGCCCAGACTTATTATTTTGTAGTCTATATAATCTTTCAGGTAAGCACTTTTTAAAATCGCTGCTAAGAAAATAGGATTGCACCAATGCAGAGTAGCTCTGCTTTATTTACAATTCTTAAGTATGACCGAAGTTTGTTTTAAAGTCTGTGGTTTTCTGAAATTGGCTATCCAGTTAAAAAAAGGCATGATAGATTAGAGCGTACAATTAATGTTAATCAGTACTTGACGATTAATTAGCAGCACCGTGTTTTGAATTTTTATATATGTATGTTTTTAATGCATTGGTGTTTGAGTGTTTTTATCATTTAGTCACTGTTATACAGTGTTTTCTTTAATGATAATATTGGTATTTCTGTGTATGTCTCTTTTATGATGTGTATAGATCGAATAAAGATTGTTGAATTGAGAATAACACAAGATAGGGAAATAACAACCCAGTCACTTCACACTGCATGTAAAAACCAGAATGTAAGGCAATGCCCCATTCATTTACACTCAAGAAGCCCTAGCCACAGCAAAATTCTTTCATATTTACAGTTAATCCTGTCAATTGAATAGCATCATTCATCCCCCATGGCAGACCCAAGGTGCCCATTATTTATTGCGTAAGAAGCTTAAACATAGACACATTTAATTATTTGTGACGCTTATTAGTTATAGCACCAATCATGTGTGAAGAACCCCATGTATGACATCTTTCACTTATATGTGAAGATCCCTAGACAAAGCAGCATTATTATATGAGGAGCTCAAAGCATGGCATCATTGTATATATATGTGTACATAGCATTACATGTATAGGGTGAATCCAGCTGTTAATTAATAGAGCACAGTCAATCAGGTAGGTGGATTTCTAGGCATGCCACCATTTTAGTTTGAAGTGCTGTAGACATAATACCAGCTACGTATGAGTGAAAAACCTCAAATTATCCCAGGTAAATTGTGAACAGTTATTCGTGGCCATTGTTTTTTCTTTGCTTTCTAATTTTGGCTTGGATGCTTTAGGGGTTCTGGCAGCTCACACCTTACAACATGTGAGCTACAAGTCGTGGTCATAAAAGGGAGCTATAACTCTTACAAGTGGCAGATATGCTTGTCCCCTGGGTGTTCTTAGCCTCAGTCTCAGCTCTCTTTTATTATACAGTTAATTAAAACCGTAACATACAAACATCATATTGATACTTAATAAAATTTAAGAATTAAAAATTGTATACACATTTATAAAATCTGGCAATACGAAATAAATGTCAATTCCAAAAGCAGCATTTCAGGTTGATGGCAATATATCACAATTAGCCGTTTAGTCCAAAAGGGAAGTGTATAGTGTGAAAGACAATGACAAAAGTATCACAATGCTTATTACTAATAGTTAACTTTCATCAACGTTCATTTGTGCAATAAGAATAGAACTTGTCTATTTCTTAGTGCTGGGCATTATGCAGTGCAGTTAAAATAATGTTAACAAACTTCCCAGCCCTTGCTAGAATTGGGCTGAATTATTACTGAAGCACAAATCAGATGCTTCCCTACAATCTCTCAGTAACTTTTCCCGATAGACTGGGATCAATAGACGTCGGCAATCGTTGGCAAGATGAGGGCAACAACATAGCAGATGTAACCAGGACTCATGTGGATAATTGCAGAGCCTACAAGTTAGCTGACCATTCCTCCGAGCCCACAGTGGGTTAAAATCATGAATTGGAAGGGCTAACAGCCTCATATAAATAATTTTATTACGAGTCTGTGATTGGAGAGAGTAATTAAAATATGGTTGAGGTTTCCCCTTAATATACGAGGCATCCAGAGCTGTAAGGAGTGTTTTTTTTGGGGGAAGACGAGCAATGTCTCTCTCGAATGACACTAAAGTAATTTGGCTTTTTATTGTTTTTTTCCACGTTGACAGGGGAATAATTGGATTAGAGAAGTTTATGATTTCAATCTTCAATGTGGAAATGGCCAAGTGCAGCTGTCTGTACCAAGGAGAGAGTTCGTCCGTGAACACTGATTGCAATTGTTCTTTCATGGATTGAGCTGGTGCACGCAGAGTGTAGATGTAGAATTTAATTAAGTCTCCTAGACAGTGAAGATCTGCACTTGCCAGGCCCAGCTCAAGTCTCAGCCTCGCCCTCCTTGCATGCTGAGGAGCCGAAAATATTTTCTTATAGGCCATTATTTGATAATTCACTAGAAATGAATCCATTTTACCAGGGAAAGCCAGGTGACCATAAGACACTGCCGGGAGCAGTTTGGCACGTAGGACCCTTAAGATTGACTCGGCTGTGGGGCTGTGCAAATGCCGATTCAAGCGCCTCAGACTATGTATAACCCCTGCTCCCTTGGGCCGAAGATGTTTGAGATGGGCTACTTGATTTGCTCTTTCGTTAAACCAAACTCCTAGATAATTATAGCTAGTGCAGGTCGCTATATGTAAATCACCTGCTCGCCAAGACAGGATTTTCTTTTTTTGATGTTTCCCAAAAATCATGACTTTAGTTTTTGACTCATTCATCAGAAGATTGTTTTTTATATTGTATGTGTTAAGGGCAGTGAGCGCTCTTTGTAGACCTGTTTTTGTATGGTCCATAATAATAATGTCATCAGCGTATTGCATAATCTGGAGTCGTATGCCACCCAGTTTTGGGGCGACCAAAGTTGCACCTGCCAATTCTTTAGGCAAGTCGGCGGTATAAAGATTAAAAAGTAGTGGGGCTAATACGCAGCCTTTTTTGTTGCAATTTTTGCAGATACTGTTGTGGCACTTGTTTTAATCCTCACCCAGGTTTTCTGATGCAGTGACATCAGTGCAGAGAGAAGTGCGGATGGTATCCCCCAGGAATTTAGTTTGTTCCATAACGTCCCTCGATTGACTCTATCGAATGCTGCACTGAAGTCCACAAAACAGCAGAATAGAGGTAGATGATTGGCCAAAGTGGCTCTCCACGACAGGTAGGACAGCGCTATTATATTATCTGTCGTGGAGCAGCCTGATCTAAAGCCTGACTGAGTACGGGGGAGGATACTGTTTTCTGTAACCCAGTTTTCGAGTTCTGCCAGCAAGACACGAGCATAGGCCTTAGCTTCGATGTCCAATAAAGCTATTAGCCTATAATTGGCCGGATTTGAGCGGTTACCCTTTTTGTAAAGTGGATGTAATATTGAGCCCTGCCAGGTGGATGGAATTGTAGCTGTAAGAAAGGCTTGTTTAAAGAGCGGTGTAAGGAGCTCTGCCCAAAAGGATCGATTTGATTTAATAACTGTAGCGGGTATTCCATTTGGCCCTGGCGAGCCATCATTCCTCATGCGACTAATGATCTTGATTACTTCGGCTTTAGAGATGCCTGGAACCTGGATGTTTTCATGATTTGGTGTTTGAGGCGAGTAGAGGGCTGACATCTCCCCTGTCCCACTGCTGTAGAGCTGATTGATATGATTCACCCAGACATTCTCGGGTACCCCATTCTCCTTAGACTGACCGCTATTACTGACTTGGTTAATATATTTCCAAAAGGGAGCTGGATTTTTATCCTTAAGAAGAGAGAAAATTTTAAGCCAGGCATCCTCTATTCGTTTAGTACGTTGCTCCCATGCGCGTTTCTTATAGACAGCTCAAAGTGACCCAATTACGGCGCCCTGCAACGCTTTTTTCCCTCTTTGTTTTGCATTTGGGGGATTTTGACGCTTCCATTTGCTTTCTGGCATTTCCTTATTTGGGTGCTGGTTTAGATCGTTAGGCCCCTGTTTTTGTTGAGTGTCCAATGTTCCCCCCAGCGCCCGATGCAGGTCCATCAGGAGAATGGGCCATTAGTCTAAGAGGGCTTGCGAATCAAAAGCAGTTATTAATTGTTCATTTTTAGTTGTCCATGCGGACAGTTTTGTACCGAGATTAGTGGTCCATTTTATCCTGCGCGGGACTTTATCACATTCTTCGCCCGTCGATTCGCCTACAGGTATGAATTTGCAAGATGCAGCAATTGAAAGACTGAAAGATGCTCTAAGGGGCCTATGGTCGCTCTCTACTCGATTGTCAATATCAAAGTCATTCAGATGTAAAGCTAGTGTTCTACCGATGAATAGATAATCGATTGTAGAGATATTCCTGTATGTTGGGAGCGGGGCCCATGTCTCATCCTTTGCTTTCTTGAGATTATGAGCGGATGATATAGAACAGGCGTCAAATAAGGCTTGTAATACAACGACCTCTTTAGGTTGTTTATGTTCCTTTCCAATCTTGTCAAGCGATCTATTATTAAAATCCCCGACTATAAGTGGATTGTGATAAGGATATTTGATGAGAAAATCTCCAATGATGGCTGCCTGATCATCGAGTGCTTGGTTTCTCTGGTGCAAAACTGGGTTAACATAACAGTTGAATAATAGCAATCGAAACGGTTTATAGTGATTTTTTATTCCATTGATGAGTAATACTTGGATTCCAGGTGAAGGAGATGCAAGTGTGGTTACTTCCAACCTTTGGGAATGCTTGATGTAAACAGAGAGGCCGCCCATTGGCCGCCCAAAAATGTTGCGTCTTGAAGCCAGGACATGGATTTCAAAGTACCCGGAAAGAGCTGTAGTAGACATTGCCCATGTCTCCTGGAGACAGATTATATCACTGCTTTGAAGATAATCTAGGGCCGAGTCGTTTTTAATCAGTTTCTGAAGGCCAGCCACATTCCAAGAAATGATCGTTAAGTAGTTATTTTGCTCGTTCAATGTATGGACTGTGTTGCCTCTAAGGGACTTAAAGGTGCCGTCGGGCCGAATAACGGCCACATTCGGCCTGATGTCCAAGTTGGTTGTTAGTGTCCTGTTTGCTAGTAAAGACTCTTCTCTGGTTAGTGGAGCAGGTCATCCTCAGAGGTTCAGGTTGGAAAAGAGTGCTGATAAGATTGTTACCAGGACGGGTATCATCGGCACATTTTAAGATGGAATAAGTATTTAAAGATTGATTGACTAAAACATGAGGGTATGTGTCTTGAGGTAAGTGCCTAATCTCAATACCCCAGTCTGCCAATTGATTGGCTTCACACAGCATTGCCGTCTGGTGTGACTGTTGATATAGCCCGACCACTGTAGAATCGTCGTGGGAGTCGCCTGACAGGCTTTGGAATTTAACCCAGGCAACATCTGTCGAGCCTATGTGCTCCAATGATGGTATGTGAGTAAATAAGCGCAGGATGTTGCCTCTGTTCAAAACATCATAATTGCCTTTGGCATGGTATCTTGGTGTAAGTACGACCTCCACCACTGCTGGTTTTGAACTGCTGCTGCTCGTTAAGGTTCCCAGTATGACTTGATTGTCAAGTGCAAGTGTTGGTTGATATATTGGGGGGGTTCTATATACCATTGGTCCAGGAGGAGATTTTACCACCTGTTGATGCTGCATGTTAGTACTGTATGCAGCACTAGACAATGGTTGCATACCAGCCTCCGCCTGTGACCCTAAAGTTGTGGGCAACAGTGTCGGACCGGGAACAAGGTTAATCCTCACATCTGGGCCTTCCATGTACTTAGACTGAGTTGATGTTGTATGAGCTTCCCCTTTCTCATTATCAGAAAAAGAAATGAAGGGGGCATTGGAGGAAATTGCCCCTCGGGCAGAATCATCAGCTAGACTCTTAATTGATAGTTGGTTGCTGAGTTGTAGGTGATTTGATGTCACTTCTCTGTGTTTCTTACCTGATGTCTTTACTGAAAAAATTGGATAGAGCTTAGCAGGGCCAATATCTGACTTAGTTGTATATGTACGAGTAAGAAGGGACGGCGCTCAATTTTTGGCTTTTGCCCTTTTTTGGGCTTTCCTCAGTTTTTTCTTTGCTTTCCTAGAGAGCGAACCTTCCTTCTGTTTGGACTCTGGAGCGCCGTCAAGTTCTTCTACTATTTGACAGCTAGTTGAAAGACAGGGCACAGCAGTTATGAGCCTCATTGAAGATGTTAAACTGAAGACAGTGGGTGATGGCAAATGTGATGTTTTAATTGAGCTTGCAGGCGGGTCTTCAAGTAAATTAGCTGAATTGTTGATAAGTTCTGTATTTGATTTAGTTGGAGTCAGTTGTGGGGATGGACCGGGGGGGTCTCTTAAGACCCGGACTGAGTCTGCTAAGGTGGTCAAAAGCGCAGGAAGATTTGCCCACTGGTCCACAATGGCCGCACATGAACATGAGCAGGTTGTTTGTGAAGTAAGGATCAAGTTTGTGATATGATCCATTTTTCCTTTCAAATCTGCCAAACACAGAGCTATTGCCTGCAAGAGATCCATTTGCAAATCCATCTTGGAGGATTGCCAAAGTAAAGCTTTGGCCGTTATGTGTTGTGGGTTAGTGAGTTTTGGCGATTCGGAGGCAGTCATGAAACTTGGGTTTTCTATGTTTTGAGAAGTGCAGTGATAGTGATTTGTTCCACTAGATAGTCTATACAGCTGTGGAGTAGACTCCAGGGTTTGCTCAATTTTGGTTTCAAGTTGCTGTAAAAATGATGCTGAAAGTTCTCCCAAATCATGTTTTTTCAAAGCAGCGGGAGAGCCTGTGACAGCGGTTGAAGAAGGATGCTGCCGAATGGGTGAATGAGATTGGTGTATTTGTGCCTCAATTATTATAGATCTTCTTGGCACACGTGAGGCTGATTTAGAACTGTCAATAAGAGATAATGAGTGAAGGTCCATTGAAGCAGAGCTTGTGTTAGCATTAGGGACAGAGTCTGGCCCCAAGGGCAGTTGGGTGAGACTGTTAACAATGTCCATGTTTTGGCAAGAAAAAGAGCGGCGTTTTGTCTTCGTAAGGCAAAGGCCCTCGGAGTTTATTGTGGAGGGGAGGAAGTCTTCCTTGACACTTGAGTTGTTTCTTAGGTGGTCTGCCCTGCCATCGGCTGAAACTCCATTTGAGGGCTTTGAAAGCAAGTATTTAGTTATCATTAGTTGGCAATTTTTTGGTTATTCTGTGTCTTAGGGGCCCCCGAAAGCTGGCCTGGATTCTGAGCATTTATGCGTGTTATGCTGGGATCGTTAGTCAAGGGCCCTGCTGGGGCTGCGCCTCCATTGGCGTCAACTGCTGACCTTGACCTGGTGACTGGAATCCTTTTTAACATCTTGGGGCAATATAAATGTGCAGCGTGATATGTTAGTTAATCCTAGGACGAAATAGGATGGTGAGCTAGGGAGATCAAGTAATTACTGGGTAAGCGTAGAAGGACGTAAATAGGCTGTGAGCAGGGCACACTCGTGACCCGTTGGCCGCACCCAACCTAGTTGGGCCGCTTCCACGGACTCACTGGGCACGCACTCAACGGCTGCCTCTAATGGCAGCCAAGCTCACCTTTCCCTGTGGTCCTTTGCGCACAGTGGGGGGGTTCGCGAGGCTCTCAGAGACTGTTATATCAACGCAACTTTCCCAAAGTGCCTCCGTCTTCCGTATCACAGGGGCCCCCGCCGTATGACTGCAGGACTCCTGCAGTGCGCCCGCTCCTCTGCTGCTACTGTGCCGTGTCACCCTAAAAACCTGAGCCGGAGTTCAAGCCAGATTCTCCATGCTTTGCTCATAAGATTAATTTAGTTAATAGTCCATGTGCACCAAATGGTAGGGTTGTTTCCAGCCAAGTAGCGCAGAAGCGGGTGCAGGGAGCAGATGAAGGGGAGGTGAGCAGGGCTCACAGGGCACACAGAGTACACGGAGTCACTGGCTAGCCACAATCACTACTTTTGCTAATTGCAGTATGCCACTTGCCGCATGCCGTCTGCTTTTCAAGGCTCACCTGTGCTCCTATGCTCCCCCGTCGATGCTATTGCTGGAGCGGCGGTTAAAAAGCAGCAGTAGATATGATGCGCCGCCAGCAACCGCAGCCACACTCGCAATTGGCACCCGGCGATGCCCGGCTGCCCGTGGCTGCTCGCGGCTTCCAAAAGTTGTGCAGAGGCCCCCACTGTTTGGAGGGCAGAAAGCTCAGCCGAAAGCCGAGAGCCGCAGTTCAGCCGGGAGCCGCGGTTCAGCTGCGTTCAGCTGCGTTCGGCGTCTTCCTCCTCACTGCCGACTGTGCAACTGACTGTGAAACAGGGGGGCGGAGTCTCTCCGACTCAATCAGTTCCACGGCGAGGTAGATCTGTCAAATGGTGTCAAAGCAAGAAGGTGAGGTTAAACTCGGAGAAAGCAGAAGAGAGGAAACTTCATATTCCGTGTTCCGTGTTCACTGAATGTGTCCTCCTTCGGCGCGGTGTCTGTGCCGAGAGAACTCGGGGCTGGAAGAGACTGTCTGGCGGGGCTCTGCGCCG
The DNA here is from genome assembly GCA_963921515.1 of Calotriton arnoldi. NCBI lineage: Eukaryota > Metazoa > Chordata > Amphibia > Caudata > Salamandridae > Calotriton > Calotriton arnoldi. The sequence continues at coordinate 886,302 of CAWUFW010002066.1, forward strand.
ATGGAGCCCGTGAAGCTTTACATCAACCTGGCGATGGATCGGGCGGAACAACAGGCAGCAACAAGCACAGCAGGTTCCCTGCCCGCGGGAGACGTGCTTGTAATTTATGTGCCTCCAGGCGCAGCGGCAGTGACAGCAAAGCTGGAGAGCCTGAGCAACGAAGTCCTCGCCTCTCCCCCTGGCGCTGGATCGGGCGGAACAACAGGTAGCAACAGTCTCAGCTGTTCTCATCTGGATCAGAGGCAGGTCTCTTTCCCTCAGATAAAATACATTGGGTCAGATGCACTTTTATTGGTCCATAGGAAAAGCCAATAAAGATTTTTAAGAACAGAATATTAATGAGGTAGGCCCCAAATTGTTACTCAATACGGTTGTAGTGTTGAGCGTGGGAAAATATCTATTATACCCGTGCTCTCCTTAATTCTCTAACCGTACTGGGCCGTTTACGAATAGACAATTTGAAGTGTTTCCATTTACCACAGAGGTTATGATCCTCTGATGAATCTTTCACTGCCGATAGGAGGAGTGGAAACTAGGGTGGTCAAACTCCTTGTTAGCTGTCCAATGAGAATCATTATTTGACAGCCAATTCACAGATTCAAGATCAAATTTAAGTACACCATTCTCAAAACCATGCTGTAGAAATAAAGGATAGCAACAGGAAGACCCAACGTCAAAAAGAAGTTCAGTCGAGTTATTGTTATGCAGACCAAAAGCTCTGCAACTGCAACGCATAGCAAAACCAGTAACACCTGATGTTCTGTAGGGGCTCGATGATTCTCCCTACAAAGCATTAAGTCATTAGAACACAGCACAGTTTAAATGGAAGAATCTACAGGACTCAAAAATAGACTTAGATAGATTTTGATTAATCAGGTTATTGTATTATTATACACAGGCAATTTCTTGAGAAGTTCAGTTAAGAATATCACAGCTTGCAGAACAATGCCAAACATTTAAGCAGGCTTTCTCTGATGGTTAGAGTCAGAATCGACCACAGAGTTAAGGGGTCCTACTACCACTAAGGCAGAAGGATAGTTCACTGTCTAACAGCTCAGGCCCTACAAAGATGGAAGAAGTTTAACATTTAAAGTCCATTAAAGGGTGAGTCCATTAGCATGAACAACGAAATAAAGGAAGGAAAAAATGGAAATTGGTTCAGAAAATAAGGTTCAGTCCATGAGCTACTGACTGTAGCATGAATCAGGCAGTCCAAAAGCAAATATGGTTAAAAAATCAATCAGCATAGCATCTGAGTCTTGAGTAGGAAAAATCAGAATGGTATTGCCCCTCCTTTTGTTTTTTTTTCTTTTATAAAGTTTTTTAAATTGTTTGCAGTGAGGTGGCATCACACCGTCATTGAAAGACTATCACATGTCCATATTCGCACAGTGCCACTCAGGACATTTACAACAGTACGAAGTTTACCCATGCTAGTCATAGGAATCGAAGGATTCAAAACTCCTCAGAGAACCAACACTGGTGGAAAAGAAATACAAAGTTGCATTTTAAAATAACATCTGTAATACTGTTCCCACAGGAATATTTCACTGTGAATGTTGAAGAAATATTCAAGAATGTCGAGTGCACACATGTACAGGACAAATAAAGCAACATTTTACTAGTAGAAAATGAAGCATTGTATTAAGTCAGGGGAAAGGTTAGAATTAGAAAAGCATTTAGAAAAGGCTTTGAAGCTAGCATTACACGTTTAAATGAAATGAGCTCTAAACCAACATCAAATAGAATGAAACTAAATCAATTCAAATAAAGAATATATTGAATTTCCCCAAATCACTATTACATGAAAATAGTTGACATTAGAAATACTCTACTACCACAAATTTTCTCAACATTCATATAAGTGCTTTTTTTCCTAAACTCATTTTCCAAAACTTGTTTCTATATTTTCATAAACAATAGAAACTCTAGTATCACTATGTGAGGTTTTAAACTTGTACTTCACTTGTACACATTTTTGCACCAACTTTTCTAACTGGTGCATTTTCAACAGAAAGGATTTGAAACCTTAGGCCACTCTAATTTACATCAAATTCCATTCATATATGTTAATAAGCAACATATGCATCAGAAATTCATTAGTGTAACTCGTTTATATGTATTAATGTGGTTTTGTATATATGTTTTCTTCATCTTCACGTTTTAACGCACGCTTTAATTGTGCTTCTACTACACTAGTCTCAGTTTCATGTATCGCTGTGTCTAATGTGTGCAAAGTTTACTTTCAGCTTTTCATCTTTTAGTTCACATATGTGTTGTGTATTATGGTTTTTATAAATCGTGCTGCATCACTACGATTGGAGCTCATCACTTGATGATGGACTACTGGGGTCAGCAGAACACAATATCTGTAATTACTTTTTAATAAAGAAAACGTTTTTAAAAAATGCAGCCCATTTTCTTAAAGGAGGTAGGACTGCTTTTAAAAAGACCACAACAAACCACTGCCTCCTCTTAAACAAACTTTTTTTTTCAAATATTCTCAAAGAGGATCTCGAGAGGACCCCTTTTCTTTTGTGAATGGGCTACCACCTCTTTTAGGTGGCAGTGAAAAGGAAAAAAGCAATATTTTGTGACTGGATTTTAGTCTCAAAACATTAATACATTAGATACAAATTGGGTATTTGGAAGGGAAGCCTACAAGGCACCCTTCCTGATAGCTGAATCAGTATTTATTCAGTATCTGATTTTAGAAGTCAGAAACATTTTACGAACCCCTAAAGTAGAATTAGTATGTAGGAAAAAGCCTTTTAGCAGTTGATGGAGCAGGGTAAACAAAATAATTTTGTACCCCTTGGAAATTAATGACCTCTTAATAATTAATAATACTAACAGTTTGAAATACATGTATTAACCAACAAACGCACCTTCTTTTTAGTAAACATTACACATGGGTAATATGCTAATTTGTGCAAAATCTAATCTACTTATAAACATGAAGTTAATTAACATTAGTATTGTGATTTGTGTTGCATAGTAAATTTGTATTGTGGCAAAGAATGCAGATGGTAAGTAAAGATGGCTTTAAATGTCGCTTTTGCTAGGTAACACCTAACATGGGTCTTTAGAATGGCGGGTGGTAAACAGAAAGGCTTATTTTCTTTGTTTTAATTTTGGTTGTGTTTGTTCTTATGATAGTTCGTACGGGCTTGCTAGGCCATGCTTTGAAAATGGCTGCTGGAAAGGAAGAGATCACATGAGAGGACTAAGACGGCCTCTGCGCAGAAGCAATACAGAAGTTCAAGTCACGTGAATGCGGTCTGCGCCCGGAGTGAGAGATCTCAAGGTCGATCTGACCTACAACGAAGGATGTGCCAAGAGATTCAGCATGTATTCGTGGGAATGGATGGGAAAGAACCGAGTGACAATGGATGAACCAAAATGTGACCATCAAAGATCGCTACAAAATGAATGGACAAATTGGACTACTTTTGACCCCAGAGTCATGCGACTTATTGTGTGTTTTATTGTCCCCAAACCAGTTTGAAGAAGGAGGGCGATGAGGTGACCATCACCACCCCTCCAATGGACCAATTAGCGTGATTCTTGCCCCTAAGGATTGCAACTTTTATGTGTAGTAAGCCAGAGAATAGGGTATAAGAGGGTCTGCTCTTACGTGGGTTGGTTAGCTGCTGTTGGTATTATTGCCATGCCGTTTCTTTATTTTTCATTTTTCCACTAAGATGCTGCAAAAGACTCTGTCATTTTTGGACTTTGAACTATGACTGGGGAAGGAACGAGATCGTTGCGGGAAATTCTGCCCGGGAGGTGCGTCCGAGGAGGTTAGCGGGACAGTCAGTCAGTGTGGGAGTCCTATTCTGTGATCTGCGGTTTATTTTTCTTCGATGAACCATTTTTGTCATCGCCCCATGGCCGAGGGTAAAGCATAATTTTCATTTTTCCTAAACCTTTCTTAAATGTTTATTGATATATTAAATGTATTTGTTTAATAAAAAATTTCACTTATTTGATTGAAGAATTTAGATAAAATTATATGCTAACTTTAAAATGAGTCCGTGGTTCTTTAATAAATGTATGATTTATAAATGTTAAAGGTTTTAATTGTGATTGAGCCGGTCTTAATCACCATCAACTTATTCTACTAGTTGGTCCATCGTCCGAATAGCGGAGTACCTTGATGCTTAGAACCGACAGGATCCAAAGTTAATACACATAATGTTTAGATTATTATTCTGTCGAATTTAACAAGGTATCCCGTTCGTCCAGCAGCACATTCTCCTAGCGCGTAATCCAGAGATTGAAAGAATGTATGAATGCGGTGTCATGGGCCCCAACGACATAAGATGTAAATAACAATAGGTTGCGTAAGTGTTTTACTTGGATTGGCGTCCTAAGGAGAAATTTATATTAGCCGCGCTGGATCAGATTTCTTGGTAGCAGAGTTATTAGTTTGGTGATTTCCGATTATTCATTTTTCATGTCTAACACTTAGGGCCCGATTCTGATGCGGGTTGGAAAAGCTTCCCGACCGAGGGCCTGATTCTGATGCGGTTAGGAACAAATGTTCCCATTGAAGTCAATGGGAGTTCAACCAAATCGTATCTGGAAGCATCCGGATGCATCCTACTCCGCCGGTCGGACTTTCCCGATCCGAGTGGGTCGGACACCATTTCCCAACCGATTCGGTCGGGAAGCTTTTCCAACCCGCATCAGAATCGGCCCCTATATGTTGAATTTGTGTTATGGTATGTATAAGTCGAAATTTTGAAGCTTCCGGAAAGTAGGAAGTGGAGACGTATGGCAAGAGAAGTCACATGGAATTGTGCATTGTCTGATTTCAAATTGGTGATAACACAGGATTGTGTTATGTTAGGGACATTTCATGTATGAAATTGCGTTTGAATAAAATAGCAACAGGTTTTCTTGTGAAACTCTGGCCTTAATTCTCAGGAGCAGTGTAGTCTCCACATGTGTTTTATCCCCAGAGAAACGGGTTTACCTCTTGCTTGAGAGAAGGGTAAGGTAGAGAGAAGTACTACACTTATCAAACGAAACAGTATTCTTGTAAGTTAGAACAAACTATTTCTTTTGTTTAGCGAAACCGACAATGGTAATGTGTTTTACATTGTAACTAATCAACTTTTGTCGAGAAGAAAAGTTAAGAAAACTGCCGATAATTTTTGTAAAGGAGGGGTCAGTAGAGACAGGAGTAGAACTGACGTCAACAAAGACCGCACTGGTATTGGCCAGTTGTGGAAGAGCGAAGAGCTTCCTGATTGGTGCGTTAGTGTGAAGACGCGCTGGTATTGGTTGGTGTGAGAGTGACGTAAAGCTTTCGGACTGGTGCATTGGTGTGAGACGCGCTGGGATAGGTCCGAATAGCCGAGCAGTAGAAAGAACAGAGTGGTGAAGAATTTCGTGTATTTGTTTTGAGAGAAAAGAACAGTGAAATATGGCTTATTATGAGTATGGTAGAGAGAAACCGTCAGGGTTTGCAAAGATTAAAAACTTTTTCAAGAAAGACAAGAGGGTTGTGACTAGGGAAGGAGAAGTACTTCCTCTGCCGAAAACGCCAGCATCTCATATGATATTGAAATATGGCTATCATACCTGTATTTGGTTAGAAAATTGGGCGAAATATACCCAAGGCGATGGAGTATTGGCATTTCCAGAAAATGGTTCGTTTAGCACAGCTGTACTTCGAAATTTAAGAGAAAAGATGATGAAACTTGAACCGAGACCTAGACAAACACAGTTCGAAGCTTTAGGTGAATGGGAAGATGAGATGTATGAAAGGGAAAGACACAGAGGTGCAAAGAATTATAGTTTAGTCCATGGAAGAGTATGGGGATTGAATCATGAAGACAGGATGAGACGATGGCGGTATGCTAACATGACGGATGGTTTGTTTCCTGTCAGAACAGTTGAAGAGATTACAGGGAGAAAGTGTACGGAGAAAAAAAAGCATGCAGTAGCAGAAAGGTATGGGTATGGAGTTAGCGACACAGAGGATGAGTTGCTGGAGGACATTTTAAATAAAAGACCCCCTCCATATCAACAGATTTCTGCGGTGGTGACTCCAAATGCACCGCCAATGGAAACTGCAATAAATCAAAGCCCTGAACGAAATTATGAAATAAATAGGTCATTTGATAAAATGGAAACACCACAGAATGTGGAGCATGACAATGGTAATACAACTGAATTAGCCAGAACCACCAGAGAGTTGACTGAAAAGATAAGAGAACTAACAAAGAATATGGAAGCTGTGACTGTGCCAGTGACAATAGGGCCAGTAATTCCGGTATTTGAAAATCAAAGAATAGATGAGCATTCCCTGACGATTCCATTGAACTCTAGTATGCAAAAAGTAAGAGAAGGGATAATTCCAGAAAATAGAGAGGAAAGAGATTCTGTTGGCTCATGTAGGTCGAGTCCACCTACAAATTTGACAATTAATGAGAGTCAGATAAATAAGATTCCTATGGGAACCGAGTCAGCAACTGAGACCCCAGAGAGAAGTACGAGTTGGGCAGAAATAAATAAAACCCCCGTGGGTCCGACTGCAGAAGAATTGAATGAGTGGGTGAGGAACTTACAGAAGAAAGATGCTGAACCACAACCTTTAGACGTGATCAGATTAAAAATAGATATGGAAGAATTGATTCTAGGGACTATTGGTACAGATCAGTTGAAGTCCTACCAAGATGACGAGTTAATGTTTATGTGTAAAAGCGTTACTTGGAGAGCTAGGAACTTGCATGAAAAATTGGAAGAAACAGCGAACGAACTAGGAGTAGAATTTGGAAAAATCAGAGGATTGCAGAAACCGTACAGGGTAGATTTTAGTGAAAAGGATATAGAAAATCTGAACACTTCAGGACGGTTAACACAGAGTAAGGAACTGATTGTATTATTGAGAAAATGGGGAGATGTGGACAGGTGGAGAAGCAGGTGGATAAGAAGAAAGGAGGGAACGACTGATAAAACTTCATTGGCTTTTCCAGTGAAAGAGAAAGAACCGATAGTAATGGAGTATCCAATGAGGGAAAACCCAGGAGGAAGCTATGTACATGTCCCATGGTCCAGACAAGATAGATTGTCATTTACAAATGACGTTCCAAGATTGAGAGAGAAACCTGTAGAATGGTATAGACAGGTAGAAAGGTTTGTAAAAGTTTCAAAGGTGTTGTGGGAAGATTTGGATGGATTGTTTGAAATTGTTGTACCAGCAGATTTATGGACAGAATGTAAAATTACAATTGACTGGCCGATGGAACAATATCCTAGAGATGCAAAAACAGGAGCCCCAGGTTCAGAAGTAATGAGAAAATATGAACAGGCAATCACGTTTCTGAAAAATAAAATCCCACCAAAAGAAACGGACTGGGTAAAGATTGATAGAGCAACTCAGGAGAGTAAGGAATCTGTACATGCTTATTATGAGAGACTGCTTTTGGTCTTTAAACAGTATAGTGGTTACGAGAACTTGAGTGGAAAAGATATGAGTCATTTTGTGTATAGATTTGTGTATGGCTTGAGATTGGAGGTAAGTGAGGTGATTAAGCAGCATATGTTGTGTTGGCAGAATAGCACAGTAGATGATGTATTAAGGTATGCAAAATATTGTAGTGACGATATTGAAAGTAGACAGCGTAAACTCAAGGAAAAGGCAATGTGGGCACAAGTAAAGGTTGCAGAAAAGCAAGAAGCTCAAATGAATAATCAGTCTAGTGATGCAGGGCAGACTAAATCCAAACTGAATATTGGAAAGGGAAAAGGTCAAATGAGTATAGAAGAGGCTAAAAAGAAATGGCCATGTCATAATTGCGGAAAATTAGGACACTGGAGAAACGAGTGTAAATTTCCTCCAAAAGCTAATACAGAAAATCAACCATTAAATCCACAGGTGCAGAATGAGGTGAGTTACCAGCAGCTGCAACAGCCGCAGGTAGTTACTCAACAGTGTTAGGTGCCGCAACCACCTCTTCCAAAGAGTGTAAATCCTCAGAGATACAGTACAGAGGCAGGATTCTACGGAGGAGAGCAGGTAACAAAATTGCTGCGCGCAGCTGCAGTTTCGCAGCTTGGTTATCGCAGGATGGAGATGAATCGGATGAAAGCTTATGACGGTGCCTAGGAGAGGAAGACAAGTGCGTGCTTGGCGCAACTCTAGAGGTAGATCAGTCAGGTCCATTTGTGGATGGAAAAGTGAATGGTGTAAATGTTACATTCCTTGTGGACACTGGAGCTACCCGTTCTACTGTTAGATCAGTGGAAATTCCAAACCTTCCTCTCTCAGGAGAAAATATCCAAGTTGTAGGTGTTTCGAATAGGCAGATTAAAACCCCTCTGACAAAACCAGTAGAGGTAAAAGTTGGACCATTCAAAGAGATGCATCGCTTTGTGGTGTGTGATTGCAGTCCTGTAAATTTATTGGGACGCGATCTACTTTGCAAAATGAATTGTACCATCTAATGTACCCCAGATGGTATTGCTTTCCAGACACCAGATGAGGATGTCCTGTATAAAATGACAATGGCAGAACTAGAACCGGGAGTGAATGACATGTTTCCTGTGTTTGATGCAGAGAAAATCCCTATTGAATTGAAAGGAACAGTCAGATCTGATGTATGGGATTTCACAGGCGAAGATATTGGACTAATGAGAGGAGTTGATCCTGTAAAAATTACTGTAAGGGAAGGAACAAATTACCCAAATACCCCGCAGTACAAATTAACGCCAGAAATTATTGAAGGAATAACACCTGTAGTTAATAAGATGATTGAACAAGGAATTTTGAGAGAAATAATGAGTAGCCCATGTAATTCTCCTATAATGGGATTGAAGAAGCCGAATGGAACATATAGGATAGTGCAAGACTTGAGAAAGGAAAATAAGATTGTTATTCCTTGCTGCCCAATTGTGCCAAACCCCGCTGTAATACTGTATCAGATTCCACATGATGCAGAATGGTACACAGTTATTGATTTGTGCCATGCATTCTTTTCTATTCCATTGCACCCTGACAGCCAGCCATTATTTGTGTTCCGGTTCGGAGAGCGTATTTTGGCATGGTGCCGAATTCCTCAAGGGTATACTGAAAGTCCTTCAATCTTTAATCAAATTCTGAAGAAATAATTAGAAGATTTAAAAATGCCTGAAAAATCTGTGATGGTCCAATATATTGATGACCTATTACTGGCATCAAGGACCAGAGAAGCATGTGTTACGGACACAATTGCTTTATTGAACCATTTGGCAGAAGGAGGACATAAGGTGTCTCCATCGAAACTGCAATTTTGTCAACAGGAGGTACAGTACCTAGGTCATAAGATTGAGAAAGGGATGCGAAAGGTGACGACAGAAAGAATAAGGATTATCCAAGGAATGAGAGCCCCAATGACGCAGAGAGAGGTGAGAATGTTCCTTGGAATGGTTGGTTATTGTCGACAGTGGATAAGTGGATTTTCATTAATTGCAAAACCTTTACAGCGTTTGACAAAGAGGGATGTCAAAGATCCGATTGAATTGGATGAGGAGGAAATGAAGGCTTTTAAGGAACTGAAAACAAGTTTGTGTGAGGCACCAGCATTGGGAATGCCTGATTATGAGAAAGAATTTGAGCTGTATTGTAGCGAGAGAGACGGATGTGCACTTTCAGTATTGGTGCAAAGGCATAGAAAAATGAAAAGACCAATCGCCTATTTTTCAGCTATTTTAGACCAGGTAGCAAAGGCATTGCCTGGATGTCTGAAAGCAGTAGCTGCTACTTGCGTGAGTCTGGAACAGAGTGAAGGCATTGTGATGGGATATCCTTTGAGAGTATATGTCCCACACTCCGTTGAAATCCTTCTGACCCGAACAAAAACACAATTCATGACACATAGTCGGCTGACTAGGTATGAAAAAGTGATTTTGGGTGCAGACAATGTAACAATTGTAAGATGCACGAGTGTGAATCCTTCAACTTCATTGCCAGATGAAGTAAATGTAGAAGTCAAAGATGATGTTGATCATAAATGTTTGGATGTGCTTGAATTTTGCACAAAGCCTCGCCCTGATATCAGAGATGAACCCTTAAAAGAATCAGATTATGTGATGTTTGTGGACGGATCATGCCTGAGAACAAGTGAAGGAGTTTTAAGTGCTGCGTATGCTGTATGTACGGTGGCAACCATAATGGAAGCATCCTGTTTGAGAGGAATACGTTCAGCCCAATTTGCTGAACTGATTGCTCTGATTCGAGCATGCAAACTGGGAAAGAACTTCCGAATTACGGTGATCACGGATAGCCAGTATGGCTTCGGAGTGGTCCACGATTTTGGACAGATCTGGTCCCAGAGGGGATTCCTGAACTTTGCAGGATCTCCTATAAGGAACGGTGAGTTTGTGAAGAAGTTGCTTGTACAGCTACCTAAACAGATTGCAGTGGTAAAATGCGCTGCACACAAAAACGGAACCGATTATATAACAATGGGTAATAATTTCGCTGACGAATTAGCTCAATATTGTGCCAGAAACATGACTTCAATGAAACGAAGAAGGGAAAAAAAAATGTTTCATGTCCCTTGCTGTTTACTAACACAGTTGAAACATGGGATGAGGTAAAACAATTGCAGGAAGAAGCAGATGATGAGGAGAAAGATGGTTGGATAAAAGCATGTTGCAGACAAAGAGAGGAAGATGAATTCTGGGTTTATAGAGATGAAAGACCAGTTATGTCAGATAGCATGATCTCTAATATGGCACGGATGTACCATGGGCAGGCACACATTGGTAGGGATGCTATGATCAGACTTTTCAGACAGACCTGGTTCAACCCAAAATTTAGGGCTATAGCTGAAAGCCTTTGTCAAAGATGTCTTACATGCCAACAAATAAATCCTGGAAGGAAGACAGTAGTGAGTTTGGGAACAATAGGACGCGAAGGAGGTCCTTTTACCAGAATGCAACTAGATTTTATTGAAATGCCCCCAAGCAATAGATTGAGGTATGTCCTGGTGGTCGTCTGTTTGTTTTCTCGTTGGGTGGAAGCCTATCCGACAAGAAGGAATGATGGAGTTACTGTGGCTAAGCTCCTGCTGAGAGAATTCATTCCTAGATATGGCTTTCCAGTAACGATCGAAACAGATAGAGGAACACATTTCCAGAATGAAATAATCCAACTGATATGTAAAGCACTTGACATTCAACAAAAGCTGCACTGTGCTTACAGACCAGAAGCTTCTGGAGTGGTAGAACAAGTAAATGGAACAATAAAGAATAGGTTAGGGAAAATGTGTCAAGCCACAGGACTCAAATGGCCCGATGCCCTGCCATTGGTGCTGATGAGCATCAGAAGCATACCTGACAGAAAAACAGGTCTGAGTCCTCATGAAATAATCATGGGACGAGCAATGAGACAAGCACACGTACCTGTCAACAAACTGCTGACTATAACTGATGATCTCGTATTGGACTATTGCAGAGGATTGGCTGATGTGGTACATTCTGTGTTTCATCAGGTTGGACCGGATGCGACCACTCTTGAAAGAAAACTAGCTCATGATTTAAGTCCAGGAGACTGGGTCCGCATTAAAGTCCACAGAAGAAGAAACTGCTTGGTTCCTCGCTGGGATAAGCCACGTCAAGTGATCCTGGTGACAACAACTGCTGTAAAGTGTGCAGGTGTGAAAAATTGGGTTCATGCCAGTCATACCATCAGAGTTCCAGATCCTGAAGCTCGACCTGTAAGTCGACATCTGGAAATATCAGATACCAGCTCAGCATCTGAAGCAGAAACTGAAACGATCAGAGTTCCAGATCTTGAAGCTCGGCCTGTAAGTCGACATCTGGAAGAATCAGGTACTAGTTTGACAACTGAAGAAGAAACTGAAACGATTAAAGTTCCAGATCTTGAAGCTCGACCTGTAAGTCGACATCTGGAGATATCGGATACCAGTTCGGCATCTGAAACAGACCAACCTGAATCCAGTGAAAGACAAAAGGAAAAGTCAGGAAACGAAAGAACTGATATTGAAACTGGAGAAATAGAACGAAGAAACAGCGACAGTGAACAACCAAGTACAAGCTTTGGAAAAATTCCTCCAGAGATCGTTGAGGTAATTGAAGAAAATTTAGATTCAGATAGAGAGATTGGGGAAAGTGCGGAAGAAATACGAGGAGTAGTAGGGTCAGAACTGCAAGCAGAAGAAACACAGGGAAATTTAGATTCAGATAGAGAGATTGGGGAAATTGCGGAAGAAAAACGAGGAGGGTTAGAATCGAAATTTCAAACAGAAGAATCACAAGAAGATTCGGATTCAGACAAAGAGACTGAGATCATAAAGTTCAAAGTTAGAGGAAGTGAAGTGAGGTCTGAGGCGGAATCTGAAGAAAGTGAAGAGGAAAGAAAGCAAAGAATAGGACCAAGAAAGAGAACTTGGAGAGCAGAACGAGAAGAAAAAGAAAGTGAACTGAAAAGGCCAAGAAAAGGAGACAATTGGCCCAACGAAATTAAAAGACTGAGATATAAAATAATAAATTTGAACAAAGACAATGCGGAACAAGGAAATGAAATAACAAGTCAAAAGGGACAAAGAAAACCAAGTGAAAAACAGTTGCAGAGACCAAAAAGAGTGAAAAGACCTAACTTGAAATATAAGTCACCTGAATGGCTATACATAGCACTGACCAACATTAAAAAAGTGGATAGCAGTCACGAAATCCCAGACAAAGACTGTGAACAAGTGGGTGAGAGTGAATCGCACCAAAACTGAAAGACAAAGAAAGAAAACCGGACTGGACACATAAACTGGAAAAGACAAGAAAAAGTTCTAAAAAGAACTGAAAAGAGCACCAAAAGAGACTGATTAAAGGGTAGAACGGCTGAAAAGTCATTCTGAGGTGTGGAAACACATCTTCTGTACATATATATAGTTAGATTATATTTTAAACATGGTAGACACTGAGAGTAGAAGAGTTAGATGTGAGTCTTTCGGTAGATGGTGTAGGATGTGTTTTTATTGTACAGGTTTGCTAATGCTTATCTGGTTTATTTTAGCAATAATAATTCCACTTAGGTTAGTTGTAGAAAATACATCTGTAATAGTGAATGACACGAATAGTGATAAGAAAGCTAACATAAAGAACACTGCAACATTAGTGGATAGTACTGATTTTCATAGGGATAAGTCAATAACTGATTTCTCCAAGAATGTCTTCACGAAACTTTTATATGAATATGTGGAGACAATGGATGTGAGAGATTGTTATGTCTGTATGCAGTTACCCGCGTCTGTAACAGAAGGTGTGACATATCATCACCTTCCTTTGACATATGGAATAACTTGTAGCGATTTAGCTAGCTTATTTTATAAAACAGGTAAATTAGAGTATTACTATACTGACATAGATACTGTTTTTGCTAAAATTCCCGTAATCCCTGAATTAGATACGATAAAAGTTGCAAAGGTTTTTGGAGAGTTTTTCTTAGAAACAAAAGAATTAACATTAGAATATACTTTTAGACATAATCTTACTTGTGAGTTAAGAAAAGATTTTCTTAGACATGGTAGAAGACAGAAGAGTTAAGTTTCAAAGACAGGTAGCAGGAGAAAAGACAAAAACCCCACCTTGGGCGTTTGAAGAGAGAAGTTATGACAAAGGTGAAACAAATGCAGCTATGGTTTTAGATTGGCCCCAACAGGGAAAATTGTGTATTAGTAGAGATAACACTATGTATGATAACTATTTCGTGGTTTCTAGTGAGTGCCGAGATACATACAAAATTCTAGGGGGATGGGGATTTAAAGGAGGAAAAGATCCAGTATTTCCAGGGAACTATTATATTTGCGGAAATAGAGCTTATTATAGGTTGCCGGACCATTGGTATGGAACATGCTATCTAGGCCTGGTCTTTCCAAAGATTTTTCACGTGGAAAGAGGAACGAAAGGAATTCACGAGATAGGTAAACCATTAACCCGTAGGAGGAGGGAAAGCTTCTCAGAAATAGTAGGTGACATTTTTGGAGCATTGATACCAGCAGTGGGTATATCTTTGAATGCATACAAAATTCGGAAATTGTCTACAGTAGTGGATCGTTTATCAACGAATACTGCTGGAGGGTTCTTGATGGTAAATACCGAAATGGTTGCCATGAGAGCTATGGTAATGCAAAATCGACTTGCCCTTGACATTCTTTTGGCAAAAGAGGGTGGAGTCTGCGGAATGCTGAAGGTACAACATTGTTGCACTTACATTCCTGACAAAAGTGAGAATATACAGAAGTATATAAAGAACATTACTGATTTGCATAAAGAAATTGCCCCACTGGAGGTTGAAGGTGTTTGGGAGAGACTTGGTAAGAGTTTTTCCTCAATGAAGAAATGGTTCACAGGAATAGGTAGTTCTCTTATTGGAAAAATACTAATACCAGTCACAGTAATAATAATAATAATGCTATTATTGAGATTAGCATATGTGTGTATTAAAAGAAGAAAAAGACAAAATAGAGTAAAAAGAGAAAATGAGAAAAATAAAGAGAGAGAACGGGTGATGGGAGAGATAGAAATGGAAGAGTTAAAAGAGAACATGTACAAAAGGACTAAAAGACAAGATGAAAAGAACACAGTTGTTTAAACTAACAATACAAGTGGACAAGAAACATTTATCTAATTAATTTTGTAGGGATAAGTTTTTGTGGTGATGTTAAAAATCACCAAAGGGGGGAATTGATGGAGCAGGGTAAACAAAATTATTTTGTACCCCTTGGAAATTAATGACCTCTTAATCATTAATAATACTAACAGTTTGAAATACATGTATTAACCAACAAACGCACCTTCTTTTTAGAAAACATTACACGTGGGTAATATGCTAATTTGTGCAAAATCTAATCTACTTATAAACATGAAGTTAATTAACATTAGTATTGTGATTTGCGTATTAATTAGAGTGAAATTGCATGATTTGTGTTGCATAGTAAATTTGTATTGTGGCAAAGAATGCAGATGGTAAGTAAAATGGCTTTAAATGTCGCTTTTGCTAGGTAACACCTAACACGAGTCTTTAGAATGGCGGGTGGTAAACAGAAAGGCTTATTTTCTTTGTTTTAATTTCGGTTGTGTTTGTTCTTATGATAGTTCGTACGGGCCTGCTAGGCCATGCTTTGAAAATGGCTGCTGGAAAGGATGAGATCACGTGAGAGGACTAAGATGGCCTCTGCACAGAAGCAATACAGAAGTTCAAGTCACGTGAATGCGTCTGCGCCAGGAGTGAGAGATGTCAAGGTCGATCTGACCTACAACGAAGGATGTGCCAAGAGATTCAGCATGTATTTGTGGGAATGGATGGGAAAGAACCGAGTGACAATGGATGAACCAAAATGTGACCATCAAAGATCGCTACAAAATGAATGGACAAATTGGACTACTTTTGACCCCAAAGTCATGCGACTTATTGTGTGTTTTATTGTCCCCAAACCAGTTTGAACAAGGAGGGCGATGAGGTGACCATCACCACCCCTCCAATGGACCAATTAGCGTGATTCTTGCCCCTAAGGATTGCAACTTTTATGTGTAGTAAGCCAGAGAATAGGGTATAAGAGGGTCTGCTCTTACGTGGGTTCGTTAGCTGCTGTTGGTATTATTGCCATGCCGTTTCTTTATTTTTCATTATTCCACTTTGATGCTGCAAAAGATTCTGTCATTTTTGGACTTTGAACTTTGACTGGGGAAGGAACGAGATCGTTGCGGGAAATTCTGCCCGGGAGGTGCGTCCGAGGAGGTTAGCGGGACAGTCAGTCAGTTTGGGAGTCCTATTCTGTGATCTGCGGTTTATTTTTCTTTGGTGAACAATTCTTGTCATCGCCCCATGGCCGAGGGTAAAGCATAATTTTCATTTTTCCTAAACCTTTCTTAAATGTTTATTGATATATTAAATGTCTTTGTTTAATAAAGAATTTCACTTATTTGATTGAAGAATTTAGATAAATTTATATGCTAACTTTAAAATGAGTCCGTGGTTCTTTAATAAATGTATGATTTATAAATGTTAAAGGTTTTAATTGTGATTGAGCTGGTCTTAATCACCATCAACTTATTCTACTAGTTGGTCCATCGACCGAATAGCGGAGTATCTTGATGCTTAGAACCGACAGGATCCAAAGTTAATACACATAATGTATAGATTATTATTCTGTCGAATTTAACAAGGTATCCCGTTCGTCCAGCAGCACATTCTCCTAGCGCGTAATCCAGAGATTGAATGAATGTATGTATGCGGTGTCATGGGCCCCACCGACATAAGATGTAAATAACGATAGGTTGCGTAAGTGTTTTACTTGGATTGGCGTCCTAAGGAGAAATTTATATTAGCCGCGCTGGATCACAGTCTCAAACACTGAATTGGAGAGTTTGCAACCACTAAAAAGGCTTAGAACACCCAGCCCACAATCTGTTACTTCCCTGCACATGTCCACTGGTCTTTCTGTCCTCACAGCAGCAAGGAGAAAAAGACTCAGGAGACTGTTAGCTTTCTACCTGTGTGCCGTAGTTTGCACAGCTACCACTATAAGTTGCTTTCAATAGAGATCTGACCAATGGCTGTCCAAATCATTGGTACCTAAAAGGTAGGTACTACTATATATCTACTCTGACATTGGAGAAATCTGCAGCACAGTGCTGAGAAGCTGTGCCCAATTTCAGGCATTTACAGCAAAGCAGACCCTGCTCACCACTAAGTGCAGCAGACGTGAAGAGGTAGAGGCAGGCTCAAATGTTTTCCCTGGGTGCTCAGATTATTCAGGATTTGGCTGTGACTAACTCTTGTAGTACTTCAAAAGTCCTGTGGTAGATCAATGGTAAGCCAAGATCACTGCTAGAGTAATCCTGGCTTACTAATCCTTTTCAATATGACCGATGGTTGCCTTGTGGATGCAGACTTCTCAGTCCTTTAGAACAAATAAAAACAAGAACTCTGATATTAGGATAGTGCAACAGCAAAACTCCACACGCCTTGCATGACACTTGCACACCTCTTTTGTGACTGAGGTAGTCGGAGATGTCGTCGAAGTAGACACTCAAAGGAAACTTCGGATTGTTGCACAAGAAGATTTATTATCAGCTTACAGTCACGGCCAGGAGCAGCGCACTCTCAAGATCCGATCGGCAACTGACAACCGCCGATCGAATCCCAGAACGCGCTCACCCCGACCACGTATTAGAATCATTACACAAGAACATTCTACATCTCAACATTAGTCTCCCACTACATCACCTTCCCCCTTAATAAAACAACAAAACCAACAAAAAAAATAAACAAATAAATAAATGACAAGCAAAATGTTCATTAGTAAGTAACGAAATCTTTGAATCTTGAAGGAATTCTCGTGACACGACGATCCCGTGTCAATATTGAATTATTGGAACTGCAACCCTCACCCCTATTATTAATAACTGCCTTTGAAGTCCCTTCACGTTCGTCTAAATTACCATTCTGATCACGAACATGCAACCAATGCGTCCAGTCCAGATTATGACCAACACATGATATTTTCCTCCTCTTAATCAACTCTGCCTGTTCCTTCGACACTTTTACTAATTGTCTTTTGTTCCACCATCCTTTGTCGTGCAGAAACGCGGCGCCTTTACTCACTTTATTAACTACTACTGGACTTGAATAAATTGATGCACCTTTTTTAACCTTAAATGGTTTCTTAAACATCACCCAATCACCCACCGCGATTTCACCATCACCTGAAAAATCCTTACCACCAAATTTCTCTTTCATCTTACACTGCTTTTCTCTCACTGCATCAACAACCATCCTATTGTCCAAAACCTCAGTTTTTCTATTATCCAACCAAACAGGCAATAGTGTATTGTTAACTTTTCTTCCCCGAAGCAGTTCAAAGGGAGTGACACCAGTAGTACAGTGAGGCGCCGTGTTATAATTCCAGACCTTTTTTTCAAGAAATTCACCTACATCCCGACCAGAGGCAAACGCCGTTTGAATACCTTACTTGAGGACTTTATTACCTCTTTCCACCAAACCATTCGATGTCGGTGAATACAAAGCCACTTTTAAATGTTTAACATCATACTCTTTTAAAAATGAAAACATCTTGTCTGACACAAAATGAGTTCCATTGTCCGTAACCAAAAACCTAGGAGCCCCCTCTAATAAGAACACTTTTTAAAAAAAACATACAGTATTGTCTGTATTGGGAGCGTCCACAAACTTATAGTACATCCACTTAGAATGGTAATCCACTGCCAAAATTATATATCTCAATTCACCTGGTAAAATATTATACGGACCTGAGAAATCCAGCCCAACTTTTTCCCAAGGTTTTTCTGGAAAAACAGTTGGGTGCAAGGGAATTTTTTGAATTTTCCAGTGTTTATCTGAAAGTAGGCAATCTTCACAACTATCTACTAAGCTTCTCACCTGACTATCTAAAGCCGGCCACCAATAATGTTGTTTGATTCGCATACAAGTCTTAGACACTCCAAGATGTCCCTCATGAGCAATCTCTATTATGGATTTCCTTAAAGTACTTGGAGGAACAAACTTGTCCCCCCGAAGGATCAAACCATCTTTAACTGAAAGTTCATCCGCCACCAATGAAAAATTCCTCAATTCTCCAGACAAATTCCTAGGCTCAGGCCATTTACTAGAAACATAATCAGCCACTTTCGACAGCGTAGCATCCTTAGAACTGGACAACTTCCAATCCGACTCAGAGATAACTGTACCGCAAATCTCAATTGCGTCCACCATTGCAACACATTCAATTTCATCCTCATCAACCTCCTCTTCCTCATCATCCTTTTCCATTAACATTCTTGATAAACAATCTGCCTGAAAATTCTTTCCCCCTTTTATGTGCTTGATATCAAAATTGTACTCTTGCAACTTTGAAATTAAGCGGGTTAACCTTGCTGACATGGTATTGTTGGGCACTTTAGTGAAGACAAATGTCAGTGGCTTATGATCCGTCAAAATTTCGAATTTCCTACCCCAGATGTACATTTTGAATTTTTGCACCGCCCAGACACAAGCTAAAGCTTCCCGTTCGATGGTACTGTAGTTCTTTTCAAAATTCTTGAGAGACCTAGAAGCAAAAGCCACTGTTAACTCCTTGCCATTTACTTTTTGACTAAAAACTGCTCCCAGACCATTCATACTGGCATCCACTGTGACTACAGAAGGACAATCGTCCCGGAAGGAATGCAGAGCTTGCGCAGAAATGATTAGTTCTTTCACTCTGCCAAATACTACATCCAATTCATGTGACCAAACAAATTTCTGGCCTTTCTTTAGTAGCATTCTAAGAGGTTCCACAATTTGCGCATAATTGTTTACAAATCTTGCATAGTACTCGGCAAGACCAAGAAACGAACGTAGTGTGTCTTTATCACAGGGTGGCTTCGCTTCCTTAAGAGCCCTAACCACTGAAAATTTCGGTCTAATACCTTCCCAAGAGACTGTATGCCCAAGGTAATCCAGTTCATTCACACCAAATATACATTTATCAGCCCTAACAGTCATTCCACTCTCCTCGAGGGCTGCAAGAACTTTCCTTAATATATTAGAATGTTCCATTGCGTTCTTTGCAAAAACTAGAATGTCATCTAAATACGTCTGTACTCCTTTTATATTTTTAAAAATTGAATCCATCAGACGTTGAAAAACACTAGCCGCCGAAGCTAGTCCGAACGGCAACCTTAAAAACTTATAAGCCCCAAAAGGTGTGATAAAGGTAGTCAATTCTTGTGAATCTGCGGCTAAAGGGATCTGGTAATATGCAGATTTTAAGCCTATTAAGGAAAACCACTTGGCCCCCCCTAAATTTGCCAGCAACTCATGAATCTTCGGCAGGGGATGGCAGTCTATTATGATATTTCTATTAAGACCGCTCAAATCTGCGCACAACCTGATCTCCCCTGTCTTCTTACGTGCGACAACGATGGGGGCCACCCACTGTGATGACTCTGTTGGTTGTATTATGAGTACATGACCCATCCAACATAGATTTTAGTTCTTCCCTGACACTCAAAGGCACAGGCCTTACTTTGTGAGTTACGGGTTGAGCGTGTGAAAGTAGTCTGATTTTGTACTCAAAATTCTTCACACAACCAATCTGATCTTTAAATACTGATTTGAAATCAGATAGTAAGCTATTAACATCCTCACTATACTCATCCACACTGCACACAGGGTTTTCCATCACTCTCACAGGGCTGTTATCGCCTGGAATTAGATACAAACCCAATCTTGCTAGGTCCTTCCAGCCTACTATATTTTTTCCTTTGATAGCCACATAAACTTTGGTCTGAATTTTTCTACCCAATATTTCTACGTCAGACAAAAAGAACCCCAGCATATCAATATCTTTTTCTCCGAATGCTTTCGGGTTTACATCAGACTTGCATAAAGAGATATTTTCGCCCCAATTCTCTAAAAAATAAGTGTCCCTTAAAATTGTAATTGCCGATCCAGAGTCTGCCATGACACTTGTTTCTACACCATCTATAACTGCTTCACATAAAGGACCCTTGATTTCTAAAGGCTCCTCACTGTAGTCTACAGATAACATTAGGTTGTCCAGGGACTCTGTACATTTGTTTGTTTCAATATCGACACTTCCCACTTGTACCGCACTTTTTTGACTTCTACAGAATTTCTGAAAGTAACCAAGTTTTTTACAACCAGAACAGCATCTACCCAATGCTGGACACCCTCTGAAATTGCCAACATGAAATTTTGAACCACATCTAAAACAAAAATTTTGCCCTTTGGTTTGTACAAACTTAGACTGTTTGTTCTTCACCCCCACAGTAAATAATCCCTCCTCTTGTTGATCTTCCAGATCCATAATCTGATTAACTTTGGTGACAGAACTAGCTTGCATGACCCTTGTAGAGATGACTGATCTTTCGATACTTAACGCCAGGTCTATCACTTCAGATAGAGAAGGATTCTTACAACTGAGGATTCGTTCTTTTATCTTTTGAGAGCAGCAATTGAAAACAAATTGGTCTCTAATTATATCGTCCACTAAAGGTCCAAACCCACAAGTAGTGGCTAGAACCCTCAGAGCCGATATATATTCTTCCACTTTTTCTTCTTCACCCTGCTTTCTTTTGTAAAATTTGTGTCTTTCTAACATAATGTTAGGTGGCTCCGAGAATTATTTTTTTAGTCTCTCAACAGCTTCTGAATAGACGCTCCAATCTCTGTCACCCGCTTGGCCAGAAGGGGGAGGTATAGGAGGTAAACTCTTGAATATGCGTTGAGCCGCTTGACCTAAACTTCCAAAGAGTAAAGCGAATTTGCGAGTACTGGAGTACTCCGTAGCATCGATCGCCACCAAATGGTTCTCAAACAGTTCAAACCACTCTTGCCATGGTATACTGGGTTTACCCGGCTTTCCCAGGAAGTGAGGAGGTTGTGTAAATTGAAGATTTGAAGCAGAAGCCATTGCAGAGTGTATTTAATAATCTAAAATTATGTAGATGATCTGTTATGATTTTATCCGTGTTTAATAAATTGAATTAGACTTTCTGGTAGAAGAAAAAAATATTGATGAGCAATGCCAAAACTGTTATTAAGGTGTGCGCATCACCGCGATGCTCGAGCAGCTGATCGAGAAAAGTTCAAAGTTATTTCAATTAAAGGGTGTGCGTATCACCGTGGCGCACGAACAGCTGATCGCGATTTGACCTTACAGCTACTTGCGGTGTGCACATCACCGAGACGTGCCAACAGATCCCTATTGAATTTTTTGAAAATCGGCCCAATCCAAGATGGCCGCCGACGTCCTTACGTAACGTGAGTACGTAGAACCTGTATGCATCAGAATATGCGCGTGCCTCCCCGTATCAAGTGAGGTCTGCGCGCGCCTCCCCGTAACAAGTGAGGTCTGCTCGCGCCAAAGCGGCTGTCCCGGCTCTAATTTTATGATCTTAAAAACCGGAGAAAATAAGAGGTCCTACCGGTTTCTCCAAGTCATCGGATGCAGCAGGGTACCACAAGGAAGAAGCAGGTAAGTTTCTGTAGACCAACACGCGTGGTATTTCCGTATGACGAGATGTGTGACTGAAGCAAAATCCCGGTCGTCGCCAATATGAGGTAGTCGGAGATGTCGTCGAAGTAGACACTCAAAGGAAACTTCGGATTGTTGCACAAGAAGATTTATTATCAGCTTACAGTCACGGCCAGGAGCAGCGCACTCTCAAGATCCGATCGGCAACTGACAACCACCGATCGAATCCCAGAACGCGCTCACCCCGACCACGTATTAGAATCATTACACAAGAACATGCTACATCTCAACATTAGTCTCCCACTACAGTGACTTATTAGAAAGTCTACAATATCACAGATACCTCTCAAGTACGTTATTCTTCCTTCTCTCAAAGTATTGAGCATGAATGAATGTCGTAATTAATTTCAGAAGCACAGATAAAAAATCCAAACTTACAAAATATTTTTCAAATGTAAACGTTTCACATTTCCCATCCCACTCTTTAAAACCAGGGCTTTGGCTAAGATGTATGTATCTATCCTGGGTTTGGAGATAGGGTTGGCTAAACATGTACAATAATGTAAGTGCTACAATACGTTCACTTGCATTGATTTCTCCTTCCCTGAGCCTGCTTGAACATTAATGTATTCAGAATTATTTTCACTAATTCCTTGCCACACCATGCCACACTGCCAGAACCACTACAGTGTCATGAATGTCCACAAAATGCCTGGAATTACCACCATTTTACCAGGGTGAGAAGTTTGCCACGGTTAGGCACCATTGTGGAACAGACACCTTCAATACGCCAAGAAATACCAACATGCTTTCAGGCCACCATTATGACAAGAATGGGCACCATAATGCCGGGGGTGTGCATAATAAGGCAAGAATTACCATAATTCATTTCAGAGCTGTATTATGCCCAGCGCTATTTTAAGACATGATGTGGTATTCTGCACTTCCCCTGTTTCTAATTCAGACAACCAATGTTCTACATTCTCCATTCTCTCCTATGCAACCTGCCTTTGTTAAGGTTGCTAGGCTGTGATGTAATTTAGAATGTATTTTCTAGGGAAAGAATGTTATCTTTCAATCTGTTGGCAGTGACCTGTAGCTGTTGGTGGATGAGGTCTCTTGTACATGGATGGATTAAACTTGTTCCTGTTTTCCAACTACTTACTGTCTCCTGCCTGTACTTTGAAACTGGGAAGCATCACCTCACATGGACTAACTGGGCAATTGCCCAGGACCCGCACCTTCCAAAGGACCCCCTGGTAAAGTGAGTGGGACAGTCAAAATTCCTGCCATAATAACATTGCTCATAAAAAAACTGTTTATTTTTCAAATGTGACATCTGAGCATGCTTAACAGAAACTTAGGGCTACATTTACTAAAGGTTTGCAAATTGGCGAAGTCATGCAAGGTGATACAAAGCAGCACAAACTCTTGCAAGAGTATTTATATTCCAGAGCAAAAGTTATTTTGCACTGTGTAGGTGCCCTTTTCCCAGGGCAAAGTGTACTTTGTGATGTTATGCATCACTTTGTGTCAGAGAGCCAGGCAGGGCTTTGCATAAAAAATAACGCCTTCATTTCTGCAAACATTCCACACATAGCATGTTTGATGCATATGTACAGCATATATAAAATGTGTAGAATGTTTAAACATTTGTCTAGGCATAGAAATGTGTACTAGAAGGGTATGCTACCAGTACAAATCCTATGCTACACAGCACACACACCGCACCATGGTGCAAAGGGTGTGTGTGGTGCTAGGCAGCCTGTTATTGTGCCAGTGCAGTGGTAGCAACCAGCAGCAGGCCATTTCTAATAACTATGCCTCTGTGCTTTTTTCTCCCTCTTGAGCAGCTCAGCACACAAACTTTAGGTGCTGTGCTGTGTTGCACGAACAAATAAATCTGCACCTTAATGTGCATGCCTGGTCGGCCCAGCTTTAACCCTCACTCTCTCAGGCTCTTGGTGGCTATTGAAATCAACATATTCTTTCTGTGCACATTCTCTCTCCATACTTCAGCTCACATCTTATACCTCAACCCTCTCTTGCCACCTCTCTCTACCTCTACTTCTCTATGTACCATCACTCTTTCTCTCTATTTAATGTCTCTCTACCTTAACATTGTCTACCTCATCTTTCTGTCAATATCCCCAATATGCCTCACTCAACTTCATCTCAATTTCCCCAATATGCCTCACTCAACTTCATCTCTCTCTACCTTCCTCTCATGACCCTGCCCCTCTCTCTGTCACTTTCCGATAATACATCTATAGCTTTACTCTTTATCCCCTCTCTCTACCTCAACTCTCTCTGTATCTCATCCCTCTCTTGGTACCTTATTGCACTTTTACATCTGACCTCCCAGCTTCTTTCCTCCATCTATGTCACTTCTCACACAACCCCATCTCTAACTTTATCTCAGCTCTCTATCTCTATCTCTCTCTCTCTCTCTCTCTCTATCTAACCTCTCTCTACCTATCTCTCAGCCCTTTATTTACCTTAACACTCCCCTCACCTCTCTATCTAATTTTTCTCTCTACCTCACATCTCCTTCACTTTCTTACCTTGCTATACCCTCCACTCGGTCTCTCTTACCTGAACTCTCAATTTACCTTACCATTAGTTCAGTACCTCACCTCTCCACTCTTCTTTATCCTGTTCTACCTCAGCTCCCTTTCCTTCATCTCTCTAAATACCTTACTCTTTTATGGATACCTTTATGTTTCTATGTCTACCCCATTTTCTCCATAATCAACATTTCTGTCTCTCTCTCTCGTTCTCTTACACACAAACACAAATCTTTTTTCGGATCTCCTTCTTCATTTAAACTCACCCCTGCCACCTCTACGTTCTCTCTCAACCTCTTCATTTATTGTTCTCTCTAACTCACCATCTCTTCCTCTTTTTCTATCTCACAAGTCTCTACCTCTGTACAAACCTCACCTGTCTTTCTCTATTTCGCATGTCTCTCAATTTTCTTTTTACATTGTACACCACATTTTTCTTTCTTCTCTTCACCCTCTCTGTCTTTCTCTATTCCATACTGCTCTCTTTACCTTACCTTTTTTTCTATGCCTTTTCTCATTTTGCTCTCTCTCAGTACCTTGCATCTCTGTATTATTTTTTGAGTCACTCTGCTAAGTTTACCTCACATTATTTTTCCTCTGTCTAATTCACCTCTTTTTCTACATTAACTCCCTCTCTACTTCACTCCTTGGAGGACTATACTCCTCTGCCTCTCTCAAAATTTCCTTTCCCCTATCACTAACTCTCTCTACCCCTCTACCACACACTAAAACCGCACCTATTTCGTTGCCTCTCCTTCTATATCTATATCTTCCACTTTTTACGTCTCTTATCTTTCCTTCTGACTACCTCACCTTTCTCTATTTACTTAACTTCTCTCGGTACCTCACATATCTTACTACAACATTTCAGTCTCTATCCTCTTTCCCTCTACTTCATCTATTCTCGTTATGTCTCATTATAGTGTTTATATCCTGCTATGTCCCCTTTCTCTGACTTGTCAAGGTCACTTATAACTGTCTAGTCAGAATGCGGACGTATAAACAGAAGAAGAGGGACAAGGCAGAGGAAAATAACTTAGAAGAAAGCTATTAAATTTTAACCACTGGAATGATGAAAATCCTCTGAGCTGCACTTTCATTTTCACTGTTGCAGCATGAACGCCAGTAGAGAAACAAAAGTGGTTACAAGCATGTGCCAACTAAAACTACAATTTCAAGCTCTATGTGCACACATCTTATTTTAATGTTATGCACTAGTCCACTAAAGGTCTAATAAGTCATCCTTTACATGCTTTTCCTACATTGTGAGTAACAACCTGGTTAGACGCTGAATTTCAGATAGTGTTTTTACAAGGTAAAACAATCTACATCCAAACTCATAAAGAAATGGCTTTATCAATGTATGTTCATGGTTTCTCTTGGTACTATTGAGCTGGAAGACAGCAGGCAGTCTGAGCTTGTGTGCCCCCATCTCTGAAGGTTTAACATTTAATCAGTGTTTTGTCTGCTGGCCATCCGGGTAGAACGCTAGCCCGATGACAATGGGGCCAATTCTTAGCAATTTGGGAGATCTCATTGAATGTTATCAGTTGACCATATTGGCAAAATGATGGCCCTTACATAAAGATGATAATTCTTGGCAAAATGTGGGCATCCACAGAATGATGCCTATTGTCCGGGATCACTGACAGAATATCGATAACAAGAATATCGACCTACAACAATATCGAAGTAAAAATATCGAATGCCAAAATATCGACTCCCTATCTACAAACAGGTAAGTACAAAAATATCGACTCCAAAATATAGTTGTAAAAAATATAGTCAGTCAAAATATCGAATTTTTTAAATGTATGAAAAGTAATGTAAAATTAATGAAATAATATATATAATTAACTAAAACATACTTAAAAATACTTAAATAACTTTAAAATTAATAAATAATTAATGTAACTTAAAAAAAATAAACATACATTTTAATTTTTTAATACATAAATATATTAACGTAATATTTATAAAAAATATTCAATATTTTTAGCGTAGGATAGCGGGACGGTAAAATTTACTATTACCACTTCAGTAAGTGCAACAGTAGGGAAAGCGTTGGATAGCGGGACGGTAAAAATTACTATTCCCACTCCAGACAGTGCAACAGTAGGGAAAGCATTGGATAGCGTAGGAGTAAAAATTACTATTCCCACTCCAGAGAGTGCAACAGTAGGGAAAGCGTTGGATAGCATAGTGGTAATAATTACTATTCCCACTCCAGAGAGTGCAACAGTAGGGAAAGAGTTGGATAGCGTAGGGGTAAAATTACTATTCCCACTCCAGTGAGTGCAACAGTAGGGAAAGCGTTGGATAGCGTAGGGGTAATAATTACTATTCCCACTCCAGAGAGTGCAACAGTAGGGAAAGAGTTGGATAGCGTAGGGGTAAAATTACTATTCCCACTACAGTGAGTGCAACAGTAGGGAAAGCGTTGGATAGCGTAGGGGTAACAATTACTATTCCAACTCCAGAGAGTGCAACAGTAGGGAAAGCGTTGGATAGCGTAGGGGTAATAATTACTATTCCCACTCCAGAGAGTGCAACAGTAGGGAAAGAGTTGGATAGCGTAGGGGTAAAAATTACTATTCCCACTCCAGTGAGTGCAACAGTAGGGAAAGCGTTGGATAGCGTAGGGGTAATAATTACTATTCCAACTCCAGAGAGTGCAACAGTAGGGAAAGAGTTGGATAGCGTAGGGGTAAAAATTACTATTCCCACTCCAGTGAGTGCAACAGTAGGGAAAGCGTTGGATAGCGTAGGGGTAATAATTACTATTCCCACTCCAGAGAGTGCAACAGTAGGGAAAGTAATATTTTAATATTTTACTAAAAAATAATTAATTATCAATACTAATAAATATTATTAATAACACTAATTACCAATTAATGAATAAAAAAAAATTACCAATTATCAAAATGTAATTACCAATTAATAATTAATTAAAAATGAAGTAATTATCAATACCAATTAATATTTATTAATATGTACTTAATTTCAATTAAATTACTTCCCACCCTATTCCCCTATAAACCCACATCCCGCTACAACTATTTAATTAATAGAATTAACATAATTACCATTTAATTAATTAATTTTTTTTACCAATTAATAAAATGTAATTACCAATTAATAATTAATTAACAATAAATTAATTATCAATACCAATTAATATTTATTAATATGTACTTAATTTTAATTAAATTACTTCCCACCTTATTCCCCTATAAACCCACATCCCGCTACAACTATTTAATTAATACAATTAACATAATTACCATTTAATCAATTAAAAAGAAAATTACCAATTAATAAAATGTAATTACCAATTAATAATTAATTAACAATAAATTAATTATCAATACCAATTAATATTTATTAATATGTACTTAATTTCAATTAAATTACTTCCCACCTTATTCCCCTATAAACCCACATCCCGCTACAACTATTTAATTAATTGAATTAACATAATTACCATTTAATCAATTAAAAAAATCCAATTAATAAAATTTAATTACCAATTAATAATTAATTAACAATAAATTAATTATCAATACCAATTAATATTTATTAATATGTACTTAATTTTAATTAAATTACTTCCCACCCTATTCCCCTATAAACCCACTACCCGCCACGGAATTAAATTACGCAAAAATTAAATAACATAAAATTCATTGCTTTTAAAAAATTAAACATACATTACAACAACTAATATACACTTTTAACACATATACTAACATACAATACACTTAGAAAAAATTCGATATTATTAAAAATTCGATATTTTTTAATGCCTATATTATGTACTTCGATATTTTGACTATCGATATTACTTACCTTAATTTCGATATTTTTAACGACTATATTATGTCCATTCGATATTATGTCCATTCTATATTTTAGACTCAATATTGTGTCCATTCGATATTTTTGTTTCGATATTATGTCTGTTTACCCTATTGCCCACCCATGCTCAAATACTAACTCTCACATAATTCAGACATTTCTTGGCAATTTGTGGGCATTCATGGCATGATACACACCACTGATAAAGTTCTAGCACTGGCAGCTTTGTGGGACCCTGGGTAAGATATATTTTGGGGTCCAATGTTTGGAGCAACTTGAAGTTATTATTCTTACTCGACTCTTGCAAGCTCTTGTGAAGACTGACAATATTGAATTAATTCACACGTATGCATGCCCACATAAATATGCACTCACAAATAGACACAATTGGGCATTTTTTTCATACTGACATGCTGCTATCACAAGCTGGCATCCTGACTGCTGATTATGCTCCAGACTGCCTTTACACTCACTCACACGCCAGCTGATACTCCCTGATTGGTGCACTTGGGAGGAGTAAGGATTGGACTGGTATACCTCAGTTGGCTTGGGGGAGGGCATAAGCAAGAAGACTTGGAAAATAGGGGCCAAGGGAGAGTGCTTCAGGGAAGGGGCCAAGCGGAGTGCTATGTCAGCGGGGCAAGCTAGTGTCAGAGTGCCTCGTGCGGCAGGGAGGGCGGAAGCGGGTATGCCTCAGGCGATGGGTTGGGAGGCAAAAAGGTGTGTCAGGTGTAAAGGAGGCCATTGGAAGTACTTCAGGTGGCCAAGGCAAAGAGAGATGATGTGTTGGGCATGTCTGTGGTCTGGGAGAGACGAAAGACAGGTGTATTGTTGGTGCCTATTAGAATGGAGGGGGGTCACAGTTCCCTCCGGCTCTATCAGCAGTTTGCCCTCCACCTGAGGGACTTCTGTTTTATTTTTTTATGTTTTCTCCCCTTGCTAAAAAGCTAGCGGAGGGACTCTTTTTGTTACCTTTCCTAGGCAGGTTTTGTCCACCTTCATAGCATCAATGTTTTCCCATAACAACGTGCCCAGCGCCTCAGCATAACGTTTCATCTCAAGATGCCACGATGTAGTGCCATTGACGTGAAACCTAACTAGGATACCGGTTGACCTCAAAATTGGACTATTCTTTTTTTCTGATTGAGCCTAGTACGATCAGTTTTCAAGTGCAGCAGTGCTTTTCAATAAATGTAAAACTGAACCGCACAGCAAAACAATTGATCTTAGCAAGGCCTGTATGTATTACATAGACATTGCGGGTGCTTTTTATATCACTCTTTGGATGTGGCTGCAGATTGGTGAGCGGCATACACTTATATTCACATGGTAGGCCTTTAAAACAGAGTCATGGAAATGTGAACGCCTGCTCCCATCGCTTCCTAATAAGTGACTAATGGAAAGTGCTGTAGCACAGAGATGACATATTAGCAGCTATTTCCAAGTGTCTCATTTCTACTGCTGCTCTAAGGGCAAAAAAATCTCACTAAAATAGAACCTTCTGTCTTGATAAAGCTCCGAAGTTCTGTCAGGTGGAAAGATATGAATCCTAGCAACCTGCAGATGACATTCAGCCATAGCAAACACCCTTAACCTGAGTCGGCAGTGCGTATGGCAATAGTCAAGAGCCGTGACATATAAATCGCTAGGAAAACCTGAAATGTGTGTCATGCTTGAATGGAGCAGAATCAGATATCATATTCAGTCTCAATTCTTTGAATCCAATTGAAATTAGTTAATTGTACTTCCATGTGCCACAATATTCAAGGCAAACTAGCACAAGCCATATCACACTCACAGACCGGTGAATATTCAGCAATCCTGATCTATTATGCCTTGTCAGGTGGGGGTAGAAGCTCACGGTAAATCTACATAGCAAGCACATTTCCATTTGAATGATAAAAAGATTAATCGACTTGCAAAGTAGAGATACTTCTCAAAATTATCTGAGCAGATGTTTATCACATCCCGGTGAACTTCACTTCTGAGAGATAAAGAAAGGACGATGCCTTGGGACCTTTACAGAAAGGTTTTCTCTGCATACGTTATGGCTGATGATTGCAAGGTATTCTCTGTTAAATATGCGCAAATGCTACTCTGCTTAAAAACATGCAAGTGGAAGTCAACATCTGCAATAATTTTCAAAACTTTTTTTTATAAATATACAATTTGACCTTTGCCCATCTTCAAGAAGTTATAGAGTGGATTTGTGTGCACTTAGGCCTGGAACTAACTTTGTTTTATAAATCAACTTTACCTAACAGCTAGGCTAGGTTAAGAATTCACTACCTGCTCATGCATCTTTGGCTGTATTCTTTAAATGGGTTCTGGAGGGCGATCACATAACACATATTAGATCCTGGTCTGTGATTTGTGGATTTTCAGTGTGCTCCTGTCCAACACAGCTCAGTCATTTCCGGTCAGCTGACAGGAAGGGGCGTGTTTGGCAGCGGAGTGCACCCGAGCGGCGGAGCGGCCGAGCTAGCAGCGGAGCTACCGGGAGACAGTATCTTGGAGACCTTGGAGACCCCCCTTGACAGCGGGGGGCGGGCGCCAGCGGAGCGGGGTATTCACCTGTGATCAGCTGAGACCGGAGCTCCTGCGGTAACCGGAGCTCCCGCAGCAAGCGCGGCCGCCATCAGTTGGCGGCTGCAGTGAGAGTGTGCCTCCAGGCAGATCGCAGAGGCGGCCCGATTAGATCGGGTGCAGGCTGCGATTCTGCCTTGTGTGCCCCGCTTGCCTCCCACTCGCTATTTTCACTTCCCCATATCTCCCTCGTGGTTGTTTGTATGCTCCTGCCGCCAACACTAGCTGTTCTCTACCTGCTGTGTACCTCAGCCACCGCCATCACCGCAGCTACCGCCACCGTCTCCACTGCTATTGTCGCCAACAACAAGGTGCCCACAGCTGATGTCCACTCCAGCCACCTGAGCTCGAATCAGATCCTGTGTGGGCGTGGCAAGGCGAGGTGGGGCGAGGCGAGCGAGTTGCCGAAGCGGGGGAGCCACGGATCACAGCGGCCCGGACCCGGCCCCGGCTCCAATTTTGACCTGACCCGGCCCGGAGAAAATCACCAGGGGGTTACATTTTAATCAGCCGGAAGCAGTGACTGCGGGGGCCCCGCATGAGAGCCCGGTAGAGCGGCGAGGCAGGACGCCGGGGACAGGCCTCGGCAGGCAAGTGTGAAGGTTTCAAGCAGGGGCGTCTGGTGCGGAAGCGTGAGGGCGCGGCCTCCCTTAGCGGCGGCCGTGGAGTGAAGTGCCCGGGAGTGTCCACAGAGGCGGCCCAACTAGGTTGGGTGAGGCTTGCGGCACCCCAGTGAGCCCTGCTCTTGCGCCTCCCCGTAACCGGGCCTGGAATCTGCTCCCGCCCGGTGCCTGTCCACAGCTGCAAAGGGAGGGGGGCGCCCGATCGGTCGAAGGTCCAGCCTAAGGGCCACCCCAAGGATGGGAATACGTATGACCTGCGTAGTTGGGCAAGGGCCAAGGTCCCTGTCTCCGCAGCAGGCAGCCCAGAGTGGACAAATCTGGGCGCTGGACACAGGGCCGACCAGCCCTCAGAGCGTTTCAATACCTGCATGGACACAACATCTCCTATATTCATACATGATGATGACGATGCTTTTAAGGGGCCTAGAGCCTTCCACAGTCAAAACGCTTCTTGGAGCTACAACCGTACAAGGCGAATCCCCAAGGGCCAGTATAACAACAGGTGGAGGGCTAATAGATCCAGCCCCCCCACCAATGGGGACGGAGTCATCCTCTCGTCGGCTCTCATCCACACTGCTCAGGGGGCGGACGAAAAGATCTTTTTCTTGGCACAACTTGGGAGCCTCTCCAGCTTTATTTGATCCACATACGACAAAACAGGCAGCAGACCAGGAAGAGGGCTTGGGCTTGGGAACAGCTGGGGGGACTTTGACCGGCACCAGTAGCCTGCACAATACTCCAATAATCTCGACGGTCACCTGCCTCATACCAAAAGAAGACATGGCCATCGCCGCTCCAACCCCGGGTATCATAGCTCATATTAGCAAAGGAGGGTCATGCATTACCATAGGATCTTCCCCTGAGCTTGACCCGGAGATAAGGGACTCTTTACATAGATCACCATCGCTAGTGCCATTCGAGCTCTCATGTGCTCAGGACAACTTGCTAAGATCAGTCAGCACATCCCTCTCCACTGCCATAAACGTGTTATCATGGCAATCAGAGAAACTCGAACTGCACATGGATACCCTGCAAATCATGGCATCTAAAATGGCAGAGATGTCCCAAAAAATTGACAAGTTGGCCTCAAATAGTGACAACTCCCGTCTTCCCTCCCCTCTCCCCGATTGCCGATGGCCAGTACTAATTGACAAACTGGCTTCGCTCCCGACGGTACTCACCTTGCTGGTGGAGGAACTAAAGCTCAGTATAAGTACACGCCCAGTCACAGCTAGCACGGAGCTGTGTACCAGGAGCAAAACCCCAGTGGTCGGGGATGAAAACCTGGAGCCCATACAATTACATCAGCGGCCAACAACAATGGCAACTCAGCCCTCCCCTCCTGCACCTCTAGAGGGCTCGATGGGGGGGGAGTAACTCTATAGGGGACACCACCCCCATTAACTCAGGGTCCACCAGTCAGTTGGAAGTTGCCCAGGCCGCTCTGCCAATAACACGGAGAGAGAAGAAACGCCTCAAAAAACAAAAGAAGCAAGCCAGGAGTCTAGCACTAAGCAATCGCCAGCGCAATATTATGGCCACCGAACAAACAAATGCAGCAGACAATCGGACAATTGAGCCAGGTAACAACCAGCCTTTTTTCCCAATATTTTGCAAGAAGTTCAACAGCAAATCCTCACCTGCCCTAATTTTATCGAACACGCAATTAATCAACCAGCCCTTAGTAGTGGATGCAGCGGCAGGGGACGGTTCTAAGAAGTTGAGGAGCCACACGCTTGGGGGGCCAGACACAGTAGGGCTTGCGCCAACATTGAACCAGCGCAGACTGCCAGTACCCTCCACCTTAAAAGCCAGCAACGATGGGATGTCCGGCGCACATAGCGCCGATCCAGCAGGGAGGTTGTCGACCGGGAACATCGCAACCATCTGGCCCCCTACCTGGTCTCCAATCTCTCCTACTAGAGCCCAGAACGACATCCAGAACCATACCAGGCATGGAAGACATTTAACAACTTGCCCGGGCAACACACAAGGCCAACCAATGGGTCATCCCTTCCAGCCCAACAGCTGGACTCCAACCTCCCCCACTAGCACCCAGAACGACACCAGGCATGGGGGAAACTTAACAACTTGCCCGGGCAATTCTCAAGGCCAACCAACGGGTAGTTTTCATCATCCCAACGCCGCCCCTACCAGAATTGAGCCCCCAAGATTAAAACAAGGGACGGAATTTGACCTTCCAGGCCTCCTGCAACCCCCCAACCCCGGTCGATCCACGTGGGCACAACTCTCATCACACAACGGCCCTCCCACAATGCTGGGAACTCAGGCCCCCGATGAGAACTTTGGGAGGGGGCCATTCACCAAAAACAAGTATGATTCCAAGCTATACCTCAAAGGGCAATCATGATTCTCTTAATAGAACAAACATTTTGACACTTCTCCATCACACACAGACACTATCCCATATCACAACGGGGACATTGTCAGGGTCCAATTTGCCTCCCTGCCTTCACAACCTGGGAAGGAACAAACAATTGTAACTTGGGACAATGTGGACACCGCTGACAGAGTCCTCACGGAAAAAGAACAATTTGCAGAATGGGGGATCGACGTGCGGAGGTTGGAACAGGAAAAGTATCCATTTATCCTCCAGGCTCCTACAAAGAACCCCCCTATGGTTAACATACTGAAGGGGATTCGTGTTGGGGAGGGCTCCCTTGCACAAGCAAACTTGAACATTCAGTGCAGGGTCGACGGGCCTTGCGGGGGGAGACAGGTTATTTCTACATCTAATATCCCCCCCTTTTGTCCCCCACCCTCCCCAAACTCGGCCTATTTGGGCTGGGTCGCTGCCAACTTGGCCAATAAATCTCAGGGCCTTATCAAGTAAGGGGTCCGGATCGTCAAAGGCCCGGCTCACCTCAAGCAACAGCCCTGCTCAGCCCAGACACCCTTCTGATAATATCCAATCATTAAACATTATGACCTGGAACGTCGCAGGGATGACCAAGGTTCTGCAAAGTACTTCGGCGACCACGCTCCTTGCAGGGGCTGATTTAATCTGCGTTCAAGAAACGTGGACAACCACGTCCATTCCAATAGGAGGTTATGCGGAATACTTTAAACCTGCAACCAAAGGCACTATATTCGGGAGACCTGCGGGGGGCATCTCCATATACATCAAACATGCCTTGAAAGTCCATTTTACAGAGATAAAGAACGTCTCGGACATGTTCCTGGCCGGGACCTTGAAAGGCCTTAATACGGGCGAGGGCCCACTATCCCTACTCTTAATCAACGTATATTACAACCCTCACGGGCCGGCCCCTAAGGACAAGCTCATTCGGCTGATTGCTCAGATTGAGTCCTTGCTCCTATGGAACCCATTATCCTTGGGGATCTTAACATGCATAAAATAGGAGAGGATGTACCAGACAGTCATTCCGCTGGGTGAGCTGGGAGATTTAACGCCTTCATGCGGGCATACAATCTGGCCACCACGCACTTTCTATCTACAAAGTCCAAACCATGGGTATCTTACGCACCCACCTATAACAATCAGACCACTATAGACTATATTTTACTAGGTGAGAGGCTACAAAAACATATGCTAACCTTCGAAGTGCTTCCACGGAGTGAAAGTGACCACACCACCTTAATTCTACATTTAACCATCACAGCGGACATCCGCTATACCCTCCGCTGCATCGGAGCGTCCCAGGGTGAAGAACAGCAGAGGCTCCTCAGAAAGATCAAATGGGGGGCAAAGACAATCAACGAATTTGCCTCATGGAAAACAACATGGATCGGATGGCAGACTGGTCCTAATAACTGGGGTCATATAGGGGAATGGGACAAACTCACATATGCACTAACCACACTGTTGCGGGGGAACACCATATACAGTATCCCCCCAAACCCAACATATGCTCTGGGTCAAGCTCCAGCGATAAAGCAATGCGCAAAACATCTAAAGGCCAAACGAAGGGCCTATCAAAAAACCAGGTCAGAGACCGCCAAGAAGGAACTTAAATTAGCAGCAAAAAACCATTCACAACAGGTTTGGAAGGCAAAACGTGAACTCACAGAGGCGAAATGGGTGAAGATCTTTGACCTGTTGGGGCCGCGCAAATTCCAAGAATTTTGGCAATATCTAAACCAATTATTCCACGGGACCTCCAACAGAGAGAACCCTCTCAACGCAGCTACCTGGGTAGCCCATGTTAAAAGTCTGTATACTGAGGATCCGAATGGCACTTCGCAAAACAGTGCTATAACACATGGGGAGGGACATGGAAACTTCGCAGTAGAGCCTGTTGGCCCTCCAGCCGCTTCAATTCTCCCAGGTAAAGGCGAGGTCTATTTAATCCTAAAAAAAGATACGACGGAATGGAGCCCCCGGCCCCAGTGGTCTACCAGGCTCCCTTTTCAGGGATGATACAGACTTCTGGTCTGATACCCTGGCGCAGCTATAGGCAGAATGCAGGCTCCTGGGGGACGTCCCAGACTCTTGGAGGGGTTCACTGCTGCAACCAATATATAAAAAAGGGCCAAACACTGACCCTAGGAACTTCCGAATGATCGCCCTGTTGGACATCGAGGGCAAGGCCAATGCAAGTTCACTTTTGGCCGAATTAGTGGACTGGGTCAAGACGGAAGGTCTCCTGCCCTTTTATCAGACCGGGTTCAGACCAGGGGGCTCTACCGTGGATAAATCGTTGCCCTGTCATATCTAGTCCATCAAGCGGTGTCCCACTGTACCCCGCCGCTCTTTGCCTGCTATATCGATTACTTAGCAGCCTTCGACGGGGTAGACCGTTCCATCCTTTGGCAGAA
This sequence comes from Calotriton arnoldi, assembly GCA_963921515.1. Taxonomy (NCBI): domain Eukaryota; kingdom Metazoa; phylum Chordata; class Amphibia; order Caudata; family Salamandridae; genus Calotriton; species Calotriton arnoldi. Next base: position 922,752 of record CAWUFW010002066.1, read on the forward strand.
ACTGGCACGTTGGAACATCAGTCCACCCTTACTACAAGCCATTAAATCACTATATTCGCGAACTTGGGTAAGGGTCAAACTTACCAGCCAGTTCGCCACAGAGAAAATTACCACGGATCGGGGACTAAAACAGGGATGCGTCCTGGCCCCGATGCTCTTCAATTTGTACACTGCGGACATGGGCCGGGCTCTGTATGGAGCCACTTTAGCTACGCCCAGGATTGGCCTCACAAAGATACAGCTGATGCAGTATGCCGATGACCTGGTCCTCCTTGATCATACCAAAATAGGCCTCCAAAAAGCGCTTACAGCCCTTTCTGTATATAATGCCCAGAACAAGCTGGTCGCCAATCCAACCAAGTCCAAAATAGTGATCTTCGGCCACTATGCGAAAAAAAAAGTGGCAAAGTGGAGGTTGGGCACGCTGACCCTGGACTGTGTCCAATCTTATAATTACCTTGGGGTTTGGATCAGCGAATCGGCCCGCCCACGGGTGCACCTCCACAAACTGCAGCAGAAGGGGAAAATGTCACCTACGCACTTTGCAAACTATACGCGACTTTGGACAGTCCATCAACAATGGCCATACAAAGAGTCTTGAGGGCTAAACTCTTACCATCCCTCAATTATGCGCAACAGGCATTCCCAGGGAAATGTGCGCAGGACCTGGAAAAAATACATTGTACCGCCTACAAAAAGCTATTCCGTTTACCAGCCTGCACCAGGAATACCTTAATTCGTTTGGAATTTGATCTTAACCAACAAAAGCTAGAAGAGCTGGCGACTCTCTCGAAATACTTCTTTTTAACAACGGCGGCCCCTACAAACTCTATGAAGGCTGTCTTAAAATCGATTTTTCTACAATCCAGCAACCCATGGTCTGCCTGTCTTGCTTTAGCCAAAGATCTTCTGCAGCTAGCTACAGAGAACTGGGACCCTAGCATAACCAACTAAGCTATTATTAAAGCAACAATAAAAAAGCAATTGTGTCTACGCTCTCGCACTCTGGATATGGAATCCTTGGTGGCAAGAAGCTTTCATGAGACTCAAAGTCTCCCACATACACGGACCAGTCGGAAACTTCATCTCACGCAGGCCGTGGGGAGGCAAGCCCTACACAGGATTTTAGCAGCCAGACTACATCCTCTCCCTTTAAAAGAACTATATCCAACTGTGAATATAAGGCCGGGCATTAGGGAGTGCCGCTTCTGTAATTACAAACGAGAATCCCTGGCCCATATTTTATTTTGCTGTCCAGCCCTTCAGTCAGTTCGCAGACTCTACCTTAGACCGATCCTCCTCCAATTGGGCACTCATACCGCAAAAGAGGCAGTCCAACAACTTTACACTTTGGACATTGTAAAGCACATGGCCAGCTTTGGGAAATTTGTTTACTATACCCGCATATTATTGAAGGGAAATTCTCCACACGCCGAGCGGGGCGCTCCCTTCGGGGTACTTTAAAAGGGAGGGCCTGGGCCGTGGATGCTTGGCCAATATCAAACCTCTGACTTGCTCTGCCCGTCAAGGTTTTTTATAATTACCGTCTTATCTTATAAACAAAAACAAATGGAGATTTTAATAATGTTTTGATCCAATATTTATTGTTTTATACTTCGAAATGCTGCTCTCTTCCATTTTAAATATGTTGCATTTTGTAATGGTTTTGATTAACCGCACAAATAAAGTATTCATTCACAGCTCCAAGAGAACCCTAAAAGGGTGGCGGCCTGACTCGCAATTCTCTCGCAGGTGTCCCCTTTAGTAAGTTATTTTATATTATGATGATTTGCATTTATATAGCGCTGACTACCATTGTTATAGCATTGTAGGACATTCTCTAATTGGGTGCCCTTTCAAACTGGTCTGAGGAGACCATCAAGTGAACGAGAGGAACCATCATTTGACTGTGTCTGTTGATTTGTTGGGTGTTGTTAGTAGAGAGTTTGTCCAGTATTAAGTTTTCAAAGGGTATGAGTGGGCTAGTGCTAAAAAAAGTGAGTTTGGCTTTTTATGTGTTTCTGTGATTGTGCAGTAGGACCATTTCAGTCCAGAGGTTAGTTGTCCAATACCTAGCTTGAGTGTGGTGTTTACTATCCCTACATCACAGTCCAGTTTAGTGTCTTGAGATGCTTTTCTTGGTCCATCAGGGCATTCAGAGGCTATTGGGCACCAACTGTGACAGTTAGTGATTTGTACAACAGGTGTCCTTGGGCCACAATTCTGTTGCATTCAAATTCAATAAACAAGTGCTCCTTTTTGGTACTTGACTCCCTTAAGATCTTGCGATGTGATTTAGTTCACGTGTGGGTGAAGTAAGATTATGCTGCATTTATCTGTGTGTTTTTAGGGTTCATAATGGTGTGGTGCCTGGCAGTATGGTTGATTTGGGCATGCCTTATCAACTAATTGGCTTTGGATCCATGTTGTGTGCAAGATGGTGTGGGAGTTATGTTCTATACGTGTTTGACAATTATAACTGAGATTGGAATGATAGTGTGTGAAGTTGTTGTTAGTTACATCATGCAGCTGGATGGCCAGTGAATGTTCATGTATGGTATATCAGGGGGTATTGAATACATTGCTCTGTAATGTATTGATTAATATTACGCATAATGACCTATGAGTTGAGAGGTACTTACAACCAAAAATTGTTATTTTCCCTACCTAGGCTTCTGAATAATGTGTTGTTGGGTATGACTTCCTCAAGGATGAGTACTTAGTCCTGCAGGAAAAAAGAAACATAACCATCCTTGTTATTTCCTCTTTCTATGTGTGCTGCATTCTTCAGCACACATAGAAAGAGGAAAATGCCTCATAGGATTGTTTCTGAGGAGGAAGGAGCCCGTCCTGCACAAAAACAATTCTGATGACAACACAGGCACCTTGGCACCATGGTGCAAGGGTGCCTACATTGGCACTATGCAGCCGCAACGGTGCCAGCACAGGGAGAAAAGACAGGAATGTGCCTTATTCCATAAATACAGCGTATCTCTGCCCTTTCACTTTGGCGGAGGGCAGCGCAGCAAGATGATCTGCTGCACTGCCCTACGCCAAATCGCCAAAAATAAGGGCCCCAATGCCTTAGCATGTACCTCAGCCTCTCCATCTCGGGAATTCCGAAGTCAACTTTTAGCTGCTCGAAGTATTGAAGTTTCTCGGTGATATAGAAGTCTGGTATTCACTTGGAGTTTGATTTCGCCCACTTTAAGTAATAGTTTCCCATTGTGGCGGGGTAAAAATCTGTGTTGTCTATTATGGGAATTAGAGGAGAAGGCATGGACGTGAGGCCCCTCGACACAGCACCCTGTCCCATGCACCCAGAGTAGCTCTGGTGACTGGAAAGGAGCAAACGCTCTCGACCTGTGTTTTTGTTCAAACAAGGGTCCTCCCAGGTATGCACATCTGCTATGCTCTCTTCTATAAAAAAAACACACTATTTCTCGAAGACCTTCCGGTTTCATTCCAGAATATATTGTAATTGGGTGACCAAGTAATAATTGTGAGGTTTGGGATAGAGTATGTCTTCTTCTGGCGATAGGAGGTCTTGTTTCTTGGCCCGTCGGGGTGTCTTACCCTCTCAAATTAATCTGTTTGTTAATTTCTAGAGTGTGTCTAGTCGCTGCAGAGGAGGCTGCAGCAGCAGGGTCGACATTACATGCAGGATTTTGGTCTGGAGAGTCATTTTAATGAAATTGATTCTAACTAGTCAAAGCAGGCCACAAATGTTCTAGGACTGTAAGTCCCCTCGTGTGGATGCTAACAAATCGGAATAGTTTTGGGCTATTTTTTGCAGGTGAAGGGGCAAATCTTAACCCCAGGGTATTGCAGATGAATTTTGGCCTCGGTGGTACTCTGAGGCTCAGGATCTGGGACTTCTGAACCCATAATCTGAAGGCAGATTCCTGACTGAATGTTTCCAAGTCTTTCAACCGGAGGGGGATGGAGCTCATGGGGTTGGACGGGGACATCAGCAGGTCATTTGTATAAAAGACCAACTTGTGTTCATGGCGGCTTATTTTTATTCTTGTGCTTAAAGGGTTAGCTCTGATGTTTTCAACTAGAGGTTCCATTTAGAGGGGATAGAGCAGTGGTGATAATTAGCAACCCTTCCCAGTTCCCCTGTGGACGTCAAATGGGTCGGTGTTTACTCCATTCACTCTAACCAATCAACTATACGAAAATAGCCGCTTACACCCACAACTTGAATTTGGGTCCCAAATCAATTTACTGAAAATCTCATGCAGGAAGGGCTATTGTACATGGTCAAATGTCTCCTCAGTATCAAGTGTGTGTAAAAGGGTGTTTTTCTTGGAGCGGGTGATACTGATTGGGACATGTAAAATAAATTTGGTGTTGTCACTACAGCCTCTCTCTGGGATAAAGCTGGATGGTTCCTGGTCGAATCAGCCCTGCCTTTGTGGGTTGGGCCGGTTAACCAGTGTGCCTGTGAACAGTTGGGCATTCACCTTTAACAGGGAAATAGGCTTGAAGGATGAGCATTGTGCTGGGTTCTTACCAGGCTTAGGAATTATTGTGATGACGGTTTCTTTCTTTGTCTCAGTGGAAGCATATGACTTATACAGGCGTGTCAGGACTGGCACTAAGAGTGGGCAAACAGTCTTGTAGAAAGTAGTAGTGTAGCCGTGGGGCTTTATCAGGCTGTAGTTTGGCAATACCGCCTCCTCAATCATGAATGTCCCCATCTAGGAATTTGGCTTGCTTTTTAATGTGGCACGGTATTGTGATGGTGAAGGTAAGGCTCTATAATCACATCTAGCAGTGTGTCTGCTGAAAATAAGTCTGCATAGAATTTACAGAAGGACACAGCTATGTTTTCATCTGTGTGTAATACTCACCCTTAGTGTTGGCAATTTGCTCTACTTTCCATACGTGTATTTTGGCTCGCAACTTATATGCAAGTAGCTTGTCTGCTTTACTTCCCCCCTTAAAAAGTCTTTCTGCCGCAGCTAGAGTAATGCGTATTCTACCTTGCACATGTCAATGGTCTTAAACTGTTGTTTAGCCTGTGATAACTGTCACTACGTTTTATGGGCCTGGTCAGTTTGTGACAAGCTTTATCCTTCCGTCAATCGCCTTCCTCTTTCCTCTCTTCTATATATTGAACCTAGCCACCAGAGCCATCAATTCACCAAGGGTGACAGCCTTTAAAGTATCCCACAGTGTGGCTATGGGAGTATTAGGTTTGTCATTGTCCTGAAGAAAGTACTGAATCACCTTATTTAAAGAGGTTTATTCATTATTGAGTAGGTTGTCATTCAGCCTCCATGATCGTCTTATGCAGTGTGCACAGAGATATTTTAAAGTTATGTATATTGATGAGTGATCGGAGAGGGCTGAGACACCGATTCCAACCTGTTGTGCCTTTGTCTTAGACAAGGTGTTCTGTATTCCCAGGAAATAGTCCAGTCTGCATGGATGCAGAGTCAAAGGTGTAATTCCTCTTAATAGGGTTCAGCCACTGGACTCTGCTCCTCAAAGTACTCCCTTCTGAGCCACCACTGAGCACACCTCTTCAGTGTTGTGTTTACTATAATGTTCAGGTTTTTCCATTGAGAATCTTGCAGCCAGGGGAGGTCATGATCAGGGATACGGCTTCCTTGAGAAGTGTATCCTAGCTCTTATTGGGAGTATAAATTATACTCAGGTTGACGATGTGGCAATTTAAGGCTAGTCGTATCGCAAGGAGCCTCATGGCTAATTCAGTGGTGATTTGTTAGCCGACAGCAGTGCCACCCCTCTTTTTTATGTGTCATAGAAGAAAGATATTGTATAGAGAACCATCAAGACCTCAATCAACCTCAATTGTTTTAAAGAAAATGGATTTCCTGTAGAAGGCATACATCGCAGCTGGAATCTCAAACCTTGGTAAGAAGTGTGACACGCTTGGCTGTGGCATTAAGGCCCCTGATGCTTAAGCTAATGATCCTAGACATTGGTGTTTCCTAATAGGATGCTTATGGATAAGCTGCATGAGTCATTGTAAACAGGGAAGGAGGAGGTACTAAAGCAATATTGATTGCGTGAGGTGCTGTGGTGTATAAAGAGGGTGCGCTAGGATGAGAGTGAGATTGGTATCCAGAAATATAACACATAATTTGACTCCTCCACAACTTGAAACCAACAAGCACAGGTTAGGCTAATTAGGTAGCCAAAAGAGTTGTAAGGTTCATTTTCCATGGACAGGCTTATCCTAGATCCTTCCTCCACCCCAAACCTGGGAAAATTGATATATTAGCCTACCCCCACCCATCATACTGATCGTGAGATGGTAGCAGTCACATCTAGAACTGACGAGTTATTACTGTCATTTGCATGTTGAAGTGGTTTCTGAAGTCTTTGGTTGGGCCACGTAGTGACATTAGTCCCCTCTTCCTGCCTCTTCAACCTGGACCTAATTGATGATTGCTTTTCTTTCACAGAGGTTTTCTTCCACAGTAGAACTATGGGTGGATTTCATAAAGGTTATTGTAGGGCATTTCTCCTGTTGACTACTGAGGATGTCTCTAGCTGGTCATGGGGAGAAGGTGACAGAAGGATCAAGCTGTGCTCCAGGTACACAGAGTAGTAGTTATGCCTTGAAAGGGGTGCTGCTTGCGTAAGTTTCACCATTCCATATTAAGATTAAGCAAAATGGGTGCCCCCATCTGTACTTGATGCCTTTCTTTTTTCAGGAAATTAGAAGCTTGCTGAAGCAGCCAACGTTTGTTAAGTGTGATGGAGGACATATCTTTGTATAGCCACAGCGTCGCACCCTCAAAGGAAATTGGATCTTTTTTCAGTGACCCTCCATCATGGTTCATCATGATTGCCTCCTTCTGTCTGAAAAAGTGTACGTAAGTCAAGATGTTGTAAGAACTGTCTTAGAGCTTCGTCAGCAGTCTGCGAGGTGCGTTCTGTTGAGGATGTCTGCTTCTGAAAATTTCAGCAGAATGTGCATAAATAAAAGTTTAACACAGCTGTCAATGTCTCCTTTCTCTGCACTACTTGGGGCCCCGCTTCTCTTATATAAGACCATCACAATCTGTTTTCCTGGACTTTGAGGTGACATTGCATGTCAATATTCTGTTCCCAGAGGTTAATCAACTCTCTCTGGAAGGAGTCCAGCTCTTCTTCCCTGGCATTCCGTATGTACTCTAGCATGGAGACTCTTTATCCCAGTTCTCTAAAAATGTATTTTATTGCCTTCAGCTCTCTGAAAACCTCTTTCCACTGTTAGCAAGTTGGTCCTGAGTTTGCCAAGCAGTTCTCTCATGAAAGGGAGGGGGGAGAGGTACAGGGTTCCCTATACTTGCCTCTGAGACAAGACATCACAGCTGCCCCCTCTCTATTTTAAGGTCTTTGCTTTAGTCCTGTTCCTTTGCCACAAACGTATTCAGCAAGTCCTCCAGGTGCTATTCCTACTGTAGTTGTGTGCCCCCATTTCTGTGAAAGTCTCCAGCAGACTTTTGGCAGCTACAAAAGGGGGAGGAGGGAGAGGCCTCCAGTCCCCAACGCAGTGGCGTAGCTGGGAGGGGGGGGCCGTGGGGGCGGACCGCCCCAGGCGGCAATAGTTTAGGGGACGGCGGCCGCCCCCCTCCCCCCGCTCTTACCAGCGGCCGTAAGAATCGGCATACCCCGCTCCCGCTCTTACCTGCGGCCACGACGGAAGCGCCAGCTAACCTCCCCTCCCCCGCTTTTCAATTAGGCCGCCGCGGGCTACAGACGCAGTGGCCGCCACAGGCCGCCTAAGGCCTAGCTATGCCACTGCCCCACTGCATGTGGCTAATGAGAGTCTAGCAGGGTTTATACAGGGTTGCCACAATCTGAGGTTCCCCCCCAGAAGCACAGAGGTCCTATTTCTAACACCCTGGTGCAATGACTCAGTTCAATGCATTGACTTAAATCCAGTTAAACACACCCCACTGTTTTCTGGTCTCACTTAGCCCCACTAGATGAGTGAAGGGACACAGTGCAACTCCAACCCCTCTTTCCAAAATGAATAGCCAACGCAAAATAGCAAAGAGAAACAGGGGATAGAACTTTAAAATGTTTATTTCTAAAAGAATATAAACAGTAACTAGACAGAATGAGAAAATAAAAGTAGTAATGCATGACGTGGCCAGGGAAAACAATATGAACATTTCTAGCATGGTTTGCAAGTTCATAGGATCTTAACCCCTATCACTACTTCTAAGCGGTTTGCTAAATTTTAGCAGAAGCAGAAAATAGCAAGCCTATAAATCGAGTTTCTTAAGATGGCTCACACACCATACCTTCTCTCAGTAAATAAATAGGGTTTTAGCTATTCTCTATCACAGCTCTTGCCCAGGAATAATACGCAGTAACGGGCTAAAGGCAACTTCTCTGCACCACTTCCGGAACACCCCCCAAGTGAGGCTAGTTGTCGCTGCGATCTTGCGTGACCTGTAGCTTGATAGTTCTTTCAGGAAGCCTCTCCAATTAATGGTCAAATACCTGGGTTTTTATAATTTCTGATTGCCGATTTTATCTCTTGTTTATAAAATAAAACAGCACTTGGAGATACTAAAGTCACAGTTAGACAAAATAAATATGGTGATAAATGCATCATCCTGATTTACATTTAGGAGCACATGCATCAAGGTAGGCAATTGCGATTCCATAATTGCGATTATTAAGGAATCGCAATTATGGAATCGCAATTGCCTATGCATGTAGGTTTCGCTAAAATATTAGCGATTCCTACATATTCCTTAATTACGAATAGCAAATTGCGATTCGTAATTAAGGAATAGCTTCCCATTCATTCCTATGGGCCAAGAGGCCCATAGAAATGAATGGGAATTGCATGCACAATTTGCGAGTACCCAATAGGTACTCGCAAATTGCGCATGCATTTCAAGGGTGCAAGGGGGCCAAAAGGCCACCCTGATGCACCCCCGAAATTGGCATGTATGCGCATGTGGCGCACACACATGCCCTAAGGGCATGTGTGTGCGCCACATGGCACTTTGAAAAATGCACTTTTGTGCATTTTTCAAAGTTTTGCAAATTACCCTCAACTTGCAGCTGATGGTAATTAGCGTTTCCTAAATGCGAAGTTGCATTTAGGAAAGGCTTGTTGCATTCCAAATAGGGAATCGCAATTTGCGAATCCCTAAATGCATTTGCAATCTAGGTAATCGCAAATTTTGCGATTACCTATTTTGCGAATTTGCATTTGGGTTGATGCATCCCAAATGCCAAAATACAGGTCGCAAAAGGGCCGATTCTGCGAATCAGCCCATTTGCGACCAGTATTTTGGTTGATGCATGTGCCCCGTAGTTTTTTGCCTATAACTGAAGCAATCAAACATGGCAGGCTCCAGTGTAAGCATCCATATTGTTATAGCAGAGACCGTAACAAAAACAACAAAAATATGCCAGCCTAGATACGAGGCTGACATGTTACTAACACTTCTGCATATGTCTAAAATGTCATACTTTGTAATTAAAAGAGATGGCAGAATCTAGAAGGAAGTACGTGATAAGAATAGACGAGGTCTAAAAAGGGGTGGGGGTCTGCAACCACATATCCAGCACAATTAATTGGACCCAGGGGTCTGCACTCACAAAAGACAGTGCTGGAGCAGAATGTGTGACATAAAGCTCAAAGGGAGCGGGGGGGGGGGTATTCGGACCCTCTCATTAACTTGGAACCCGATGCCCACAGGAAAGAATGCGTCAAACAATATGCAAGGAGATATACAATCGTAGGCTGGGGAGAAAAATGGTCTCCAGATTCCCACTCTACACAATTCTACTGTATTTTAAATTTATTTCAGTAGCACCTACTAGGCCTTATGTGGCACTGAAGCACTTTTTCGCAAGTAGCATGCTTCTCCAGGAATCCAGGGTTAGTGGTTAGTCCATTGTTTAATAAATTGTTTAATTTGTTAATTACGTGTTCCACTTCCAGTGCTGTGGCCAGTCGTATTTCTGGCAACAACAGAGGGGCATATTTACAAGCCCCTTGCGCCACTTTTGCGCCGCCGTTGCGTCACTTATGTGACGCAGCGGCGACGCAAGACATGCGCCACGTTGCGCAATATTTACAACGTGACGCATCTAGGGAGATGCGTCACGTTGTAAACCCCTGCGCCACATGAAACCTGCGTCAGGTTTCATGTGGGCGTTCCGGCGCAGGGTGGGCGTTCCCTCGCAGGTACGCCTCGTAAAAGTGACGCAGTGAAATCTACAAGATTTCACTGAGTCACTTTACGCCATGCTGCGTCAAAACCCTGCGCCTGCTTGAAGCAGGCGTAAGGATTGACGCACCATGTTAGGGATAGGGCAGGTTGGAACAGTGCTGGAGTTGCGTCGTGCTTGCGACACAACTTCAGCACTGCGCCAACCTTACGCCGGCAGATGCGTCACGCATCTGCTTATCCTTGCGCCACGATGCACCGCATTGTAAATGCGGCGCATCTGCGGTGGCACAAGGGCAAACTTGCGTGACGCATCTTCCCTGGCGCATCCCTGCTGATTTGCAGGGATGCGCCAGGGAACGTAAATATGCCCCAAAGATTCCAGAATCTCTCCTATTTTGCGCTCGCTCCATTGGCTTCCCATCTGTAAGCGACCTGCCTTCAAGGCTCTATGCTTCTGTCATAAAGCACTTCTTATCCCCCATTCGAGAAGCAATATGTCTTCTCTGTTCACTGCGTCCTCTCCTGCTATACCTCTCCATTCTTGCAACTCTAACTTGGTGGCTCTTACTGGCTTTAAAAAACTCACTCTGGAGGCCAAACATCCGTCTTAAAACATCCTTCCTCTCGTCATTCGTGCCAAAACTAACTTCCTCAAATTTCGCAAAATTTTAAAGACTCACTAGTCCAGCTCTTAATGCTGTACACTTTACCTGCGAAAGTGCAAGGACACCTGTAGAGGTTATCCTGCGCTTTCCAAATGTATTCATCATTACTCTTCAGATGAAAACCAACTTTTGCAATAGTCTAGGTTTCATGTGGTTGAAGTTATTAGGTTTTAGGCTTGTGCTCTCGAGATGAACGCTGTCATGCATTACATTTATGGTTCTTTGTGACTGCAATGTATTCATTTTGGATTGGTTAGGTTAGAAATTAGAGGATAAGCTGAAGTGATTAATCAATTGCATTAAAAGAGTTGAAAAGTCATTGTTGGTAGGTTATCTGTGCATTTATGCAAATGATTTGTGAAGTGCACACACATGGATTAGAGGGCAATGTAGAGATTGTTATGTTCTAGTCTAGTGGGAAAGTCAGAAAGGGCTCGAAAGCAGAAGCTGAGCAAATTAGCAAATAATGATTAAGAAGTCTAGAGCAAGCGTAGGGAGATTGGTAGGGACAGAAGAACCTTTGTAAAGGGAAGTCGTTCATTTTCTTGCACGGTCCTATCATCCTGGGCAATGTGTTTAATTGGCAATAGTATTGAGTTTCGTTCTTAGATATAAACAGTAGCAAATATTTGTCCATAGTTGTCAGTGTCATACTAGTTAGGGCCACTGAAATAATGTGGCAGGAGAGGACAAAATTATGTGGGAGGATTGACTAAATGATGAAGCATGAAAAGTCACATTGTGGTGGTAATGTGGCACATTCTGTGAAAGTATTACTTCAATATTTTGTCATTTGTTTCACAGGTTAACACTGTTTGGGCAAACGTTTCGCCTCATTACTACTAGTTTAACATCCAAAAACAGCAATAAGCAATGGAAAGGAGGCAAATCAACCTTTGCAAATGGCCTTCCACTACGCAGCAACACGTGTCACCACGTTTTTAGTAAGTTTTGATCCGTATGAGTTAGAAGCTATTTTTTTGTTACAATCGGCAGAATGTGTAGCAGATGTTGGATTATGTGACAATTTCGGCAAATCCATAGTTGTGTAGAAAATGTTACAGCCACAAAATCGCATAATTCCATTGGCCGTGTTCATAGTGAATGAAAATATTGTGATGGGCAAAGACCAGGGGCGTAGCTAGGCCTTAGGCTGCCCGTGGCGGCCCCTGTGTTTGCCGCCCTCGGCAAAATGATAGAAGAGCGGGGGGGTGGTAGCGGCCGATTCTTGCGGCCGCAACGGCCGCAGGTAAGAGCGGGGGAAGGGGGGCCGGCTGCCCCAAAACTCGCGCTGCCTGGGGTGGTCCGCCCCCATCGCCCCCCCCTAGCTATGCCACTGGCAAAGACTTCGGCAAGACATTCTGACATCAATGTTGATGTGTTCTCCCTTGGTCTGAGACAAGTATTGCAAGGGAATCTATCAGTAGACAAAACAGTCAGTATTTGTCTTAATTATGTCTTTGCAAGTAAATTATACTGATGTTTCCTGGTAAAGACCAGCTGTTAATCATTCTTCTGAATTCAAGGTGGTTTTCAGTGGTTCTTATATTTGCTGGGAGACAATTCCATAATTTGGCAGCCTGTACACAGAAGGTAGTTCCATAAATGTTTCTGTGCTGGAATTAGTAGATGCGATGTCAGCCTGAATGTAAGTTTCTAGACTGGACGTATTTGGTGAGTTTTGTCTGCACTAATTTAGGACCTTTATCGTTAATGCTCTGTGATTGATGAATATTAGCTTGAATGAAGATCTTCTTGTGACTGCTAACCAGTGTAGAGTATTCACGACAGGAGAGATTTGAGTTATATTTTTACATACAGAGTACTTGCTGCTGAGTTTTGAATTCTCTACAGCCTTCTCAAAGTTGAAAGTGGGATGTCTGGTACATTCCATGAGTGTAATCTAGTTTTAAGGAGATGGGTAAATGTTGGGAGGATGTTTTTGCATTACTTTTTAGGAAATCTGAGATGTAGACATATGCATTCATATGTTTACATTGTGTAGAAGTTGGATTTAGAAAGTTTATCCAATTGAGCATTCAGAGAACGTGCAGAGTTGATGACAATTCCAAGATTTTGTACCGCTTTAGGTATTTTAGACAGACATCCCAGTTCATCTGTCCAGAAGGGTAACAAATCATAACCTTTCTATTCACCACAGGTGAGTATTTCTATCTTTGAGAAATTTAGTTTGGAGTCATTCTATGTCATTCATTACATGGCTGTGAGGAGCATGTTAACTTTTGATTTTCCTATGTCATTAGGTTTTTCAAGCTTGAGAATTATCTTTGGGTGCTCCTCATAATTGTAAACTGTAAATTCAAAACTGTTTATATCTAAATGGTCCAGAGCACACCAAATATGAGTTTTGGTCTTTTATCATATTGGCAATGCAATAAGAATGTATTTTGTACAGATTAAAGATTTCTCACCGGAAAGGCATAGCCGGCAATACAGTAAGAAGGTATTTGTACAAGTCTAAGACTTCTTGAAAAAGAGAAAAAGCCAACACATGTTTCTTCCAATTCAAAGCAAAGGCAGTTTTCAGTGTGGAAACATATGCAGTGTAGTCGAGAGTCAAAAATAAGAGGAGAATGTTTGTTTAGTATGTGACATCATATGTTACCTTGCAGCAACAAGGTCACGTCCGTGTTTGATCCCAGCAGGTAGTGGTTCTTATAGAACCTGCTTGAACAAACACGGATGTGACCTTGTTACTGCAGGTACACCATTACCTTCTTTAATTAATATATGATGTCATGAACTATACGAATATTCTCTTCTTGTTTGTGACTCTCATCTACATTGCATATGTTTCCACACTACAAACTTCCTTCACTGTGACTTGTACAATAAAGGACTTAAGCCTTGAGAAAGTTGGTTGGACGAAACATGCATCACCTGTGGCTCTTTTTCAAGAAGTCTTCAGCTTGTGTAAATATCTTGTTACTCTACTGTCAGCTGTGCCTCTCCTGTGAGCAGTCTTCAATCTGTACAAGCTACCTTCTTATTGCATCGCCAAATACGACTTGTGAAGCTCTCAACGGCATGCGGGTACAACACCGCAGTATTGGTCCTGTTTATTTTCTTTCTCTAGTGTTATCACATTTGAATTTCCTGTGGACGTTATAAGATTTTAGCAATGCTTTGTTCATATTGAGACTGGACTAAAAGACCACAACTCTTATCCGGTGTGCATGGTCAATCAGCTATTACGGTGTGCTCTGAACCATTTTTATATTGTGTTGAATGTGGTGTCTGACAACTCTGCTGTGTATCCTCTGAATAGCACGGGGTACGGTCCAATGTTGCACCCACTTTTGTACATCTCTATATTACTAAGTAGTTACTAGTCATCAGATGTGCAGTTAGCGCAATCCACTGCTACCAAGTGTAAACCTGTCAAATTCAAAACTGTTGATTAGCTCTGGTAAAGTTTTCATGCAAATGTTGAAGAGGTGAGGGGATATGATAGTGCCTTGTGGATCTTCTATTTTTATTTTTGCAATGTTTTTATGAGAAAGGGCGAATATGAATCATATTAGTTCTGCTGTGTGAGTAGGGTGAAATATAAGCAAGAGTGATGCAATCATTTCTAATTTTTTTGAGTCTCAGAAATAAGGTGTTGTGGTGTACTGTGTCAAAATGCTGGCAAAAGACCCCAAAATAGTAAGGCAGCCATGCTGTTTTATTGTCTATATTTTAGGTCATCCCAAACATGATTAGAGCTGATCGGTGCCTCTTCATTGATGAAATCTAGTTTGGTAGTCTGAGAATAAATAATAGTCTTTAGTTTGTCAAAGAAAAGTCCATTAAAAATCCATCAGTAAGTGTAATGGTGTTGCTTGTTCAAGTTGTCTTTCATAAGAAATGGGCTTATGTATTACTTGTGTAAGACCACTAGAAGATATCATGAGGAAGTCCAGTTTTTTATTATGTTTCTGACTGGTTTAGGAGCCTATGTTGATAGAAAAATCTTCTTGAAATTGTGTGGAGGGCAAGGATCTAATAGACAGATAGCAGGTACTCTGGCTTTTATAGGATTATTAAATTCTGTCATTGTAATTTTTGAAGGAATGAAAGAGGTGGAGAATTTTCTTCTGCCTTATTTGTTTTTAGTTGTATAGTCTTGGGAATATACAACCAAATTACAAGATATGAGCCCAATGTGTCCACTATTTATGTACTAAATCTTGGGAAATGAGAGCAGAACTTGACTGCTTTCTGCATTCAATGTAGCTTCTTGGTTGCACTTTTGACATTGTATAATTGTGCATTTTGTTGGAGCTTTTTATGTATGATTTGCACATTCTATTGCATCTGTGTAGACACTTTTTGTCCCAAAGGTAGATTTATACTAGATCAGTTAAAGTGTTGAGATTGGTTTTTGATTTTACCTCTTGGTTCGTCCAGCAAGCTTTCTTTTTCTTTATGCTTCGCTTTGATTTTTTGGGGAAATAATGTCAAACGTTGAGGTCATCAATTCATAAAGTTTCTCTACGGATTTGTTGTTTCCAAAGTGTAGTAATTTGAGCTTTCAGATGCTCCATCTTTAATGTTCAATTTGTTCCAAAGTGTGTGTGTTATTGCAGCATGAAGTGAAGTTGTTGACATTTTTTGTGTGAAAAAGAAGACAATATATGGATCAGACCACAGCACTGGAGTGTTTCTTCAAATAGTGATTAGGTCTGGATTGCAGAAGAATCTAATGTATGACCTGCTATATGGGTGGGTTCTGAGACAATCTGCTGTATGTTGTTTGCGTTTAGATCAGATAGAATGTTCTTTCTTGAGGCATATTTGTGTCTAACCAAATATTTAGGTCACCAAGAATATATAGATTAGGATACTTGATTGAAGATCTGAAAATGCTTATGGAAAAGCTCTTTTGATGGGAGGAGAGCAGGAGCAAATTGCAGGTGAATCTAGAGCAGAGTATGCATCTAATAAGAAGGGCTTCACAAACTTGTAATATAACATCATCCATTGTAGTGTCGGTTAGACATTCCTTAAAGCCAATCCAACTACTTGTTTCCTAGTCGAATGTGGATAGTGGTTTCATATCCAGATGGGAAAGCTTTATGATGTTTTGGTGCCATATCCTCTCCCATCATGTTTTTGTGATGAATATATGTCCACTTTTGTGCCCATCATATGATTTAACATATTGTATATTTTTTAATCCTTTCATTTCTAATCACTGAATGTACGTTCATCAGCATGCAATTTAAGTGGATTAGCTTGCTTTTTTGGAAGGAATGCATTAGATCCAAAACAGTGTTAGCATCATCCTTTGCGCTCTCCGTTGATCTGATATTCCCATCATCCATCTGCACAGGAAGTGACATAACTGGATTTTCCATCATCCATCTGCAAGGAAGTGGCATCACTGGTTTTTCCATCATCCATTTGCAAGGAAGTGATATCACTTGTTTCCCACTAAAACTGTCTTTGAAAGAAGCCAAACAAGAGGACACATTTCCACCATCAATCTGCACAGAAAGTGGCATCACTGGATTTCCCATCATCCCTCCATGCAGGAAGTGAAATCACTGGATTTCCCCTCATCCTTCTGCTCAGGAAGTGAGATCACTGGAATTCCAATTATCCATCTGCATTGGAAGTGGCATCACTTGTTTCCTGCCAAAACTGTCTTTAAATGAATAAGCCAAGCAAGGGGACTCATTTCCCATCATCTATCTGCTTAGGAAGTGACATCACTGGATTGCCCTTCATTCATCTGTACAGGAAGTGATATCACTGGTTTCCCATCATCCATCTACACAGGAAGTGACATCATGGGAATTTCCATCCCCTATCTGCGCAAGAAGTGACATCCCTGGAATTCCAATCATTCATCTTTACACTAAGTAGCATCACTAGTTTCCTGCCAAAACTCTTTAAAAGCCAAGCCCTGGGACTCATTTCCCAACATCCATCTGCTCAGGAAGCAACATCACTGGATTACCCATTATCCATCTGCACAGTAAGTGACAATATACTTTTTTCCTGACAAAATTGTCTTCACACAATGGAGGCTGCAGCACAGACATACAGCACATGTGGGCTGTGTCTTGGCATGTGGCCAAAGGCAAGCCTGTCTGTGCCCAGTGCCATGACCCCTAGTCCTCCTCCCATGCACCTCATCTTGTGTCGCTACTCTACTGCAACCCTCCACTCCCTGAGCCCAGCTCACATTTCCCTGCGCTCTCTGCCTCAACTTGCCACCCAAAAAGAAGGTGCATTCTTCTGCACCACCTGCCATTTCACATGCAGCCTCTCACCTCCAGCTCACTCCCCCACACACCTCACACAACCAGCAGACACAACCACACACAGCCAATCCCCACTACACCACACCACACCCTTCCTTGAACTGCATAATCCTCTACAGCTGCTCCCTCACTAAACATGCCACTGGAGTTTTGGATTTGCAATAATACATCTCACTGGACCTGCTCTTTTTGCCCAAAATCTGTTTGACTCTCTCTTCGCCCCCATCATCATCCTGGCAAGTCTCTCCCAGATACAATATTTCAAGACAGGCCTGGGAAAACAGACCGAGAAGCTAAATCGCTATTATCTTTAAAGAATCCATCCAATACTTTACCACCTCGGATATCACCACCAGTAACATGGAACACTTGATCTTTAAACTACTTCTCATTGCCAACTACACACTAAGCATCTCCCTCGCCTTTCATACTCCCGACCACACATCAACTTCGGTAGCACCATCGTAGACTTTGTAGCCTCCCTGATCCTCGACTCCAGTGCCTTCATCCTCCTCTGTGACCTCAACTACTACTTCATTTATTCTAACACAACGAACCTCCTCGAGGACCTGTCCAACCTCGGACTCACTCAGTGAATGGAAAGTCTCACACATGCCGCTGAACACCTACTGAACCCCAACATCACCAGCTTCAGTGCCATCACAGTAGACAAGCCCAGCACATAGGTTACCTAGTCCGACCACCCCCTCACCAACTGCAGCATACCCAACCCACACCACAGCAGAAACACCATCACTAAATCTTCATGACAGGACTGGAACAAGATCTCAGAAGTATCCTGGTCTTCCGAACTCCTACCCCACTGGCCTTGACACAACAACAACCTCAAATCCATCTTCAACGTTAGTGCCTCAATCACCACCTGCGCAGATAACCTTGCCCCTCTCAAAGCTAACAAAACCATGTGAACGAGACTGCAAGACAGCTGGATATACAGAAGAGCTCAGGCTTACCAAGTGTCACTGCAAGCAACTTGAATACAGATGGAGACAAACTAAGAACGATACCGACCTCTATCCTCAGGCAATACGATCAGCAAATCAGAGCAACTAAACTCTCTGCGCTCACCGACCACATCGAAAGCAGTAACAACAGTGCCAAGGAAATCTTTGCCGTAGTGAAAAACTTCACCTCTCCAGCTGCAAGCTCCAACAGTGTAACCCCATCTCAGGACCTCTGGACTCAGCTGTTCCTATTCTTCAGCAACAAGATCACCAGCATTTATGAAATCTTTGAGCCCCACCGGACCCTTCCACCCTCACAGCCCTCTTGCCCATCTCTAATAGCACCCAGAGGAGAACCTTGACCATCTGGCCTACCATCACCACTCAAGAAACTGCAACAACCATACAGTCCATACACTCTGGAGCAGCCTCAGTCCCTGCTCCTTGTCTTCTTCCAAGGACTGGACTGAATCAGTGCAGCCCTCACCCTGATCCTGAACAACTCAATCATCACAGTCAGGTACCAGGATGCCTAGAAACCCTACACAGTACTCTCCCTCCTCAAGAAACCCTCAGCAGCCCCAAAGATTGTAGCCAACTACCGGCCTATCATCATGCTACACTACCTGCCAAAAGTCTTGGAAAAGATGATACACAGACGTCTAGTTGCCTATTTTACTGACAACCACCTCCTCATAACCACCCATTCCAGATTCAGGCGCAATCACAGTACAGAGTTTGCCCTAAATGCCAATACAGATGACATCAGAATGATCATGGAAAGAGGTGACACCAAAGCCTTCAGCCTACTTATCTCTTTATGCAGCCTTCAACACTGTCTCCCACCCCATCTCTATCCAATGACTGCACAAAGCTGGCATCCAAGGTCCTGCATTATGCTTGATTTGCTCCTTCCTGACAGGCTGCTCCCAGTCAGTCAGCCTGGCTCTCTTTACCTCTGACGCAGTTAACCTCATCTGCGGAGTTCCACAGGGATCCTCACTCAGCCCCACTCTGATCAACGCGTACATGGCCCATTCAACAGCATCATTAACATCATATCCTATGCTGATGACACCCAGGTCATACTCTCCCTTGCCAACAAGATGGCAAACACCTGGATCAATCAATCAATCAGTAGATTTGTAGAGCGCTACTTGCCACCCTTGAGGGTATCCAGGCGCTGTCAGGGTCCAGTTGATAAACCGAATAGCCAGGTCTTCAGGGACTTTTGGAACTCTGGTAGAGATGTGGAGGTCTGTAGTTTAAAGGGTAGCTCGTTCCATGTCTTTACTGGTAGGTAGGAGAAGGAGCGACCTCCTCATCTGCTATGTCGGATGCGGGAGGTGAGGGTTAGAGAAAGGGATGCAGAGCAGAGGTGTCTGGTGGTTCAAGTAGGTGGGTCCGCAGTTGTGTAGGGCCTTGTATGCATGGGTCAGGAGCTTGAACTGGCATCTTTTCTGTAGAGAGAGCCAGTGGAGTTTCCTGAGGTAGGGGGTGATATGGGTTCTTCTAGGAAGATCCAGGACAAGTCTGGCTGAGGTATTCTGTATGGTCTGTAGTCGTTGGAGTAGGTGAGCTGAAATACCTGCATAGACAGCGTTGCCATAGTCCAGTCAGCTGGAGATAAGAGCCTGAGTGATGGTGTGTCTTGAATTTTGGGGTAGCCATTTGAATATCATTACGAAGCATGCGGAGGATGAAGAAGCAGGAGGTGGAGATGGAGGTGACCTGGTTAGCTTGTGGTCCAGAATGATGTCTGAGCTCCTCTTGTGGTCAGCGGGGTAGGAGTATGTCAAAGTTCTGAGGGCTGCCAGGATACGTCCAATGGGGAGCTTTTGTTTCCAAAAATCAATACCTCTGTCAAGGCCATGTTGAGCTTCAGGCACTTGTCCTTCATGCTGTTGGTGGCGTCTGTCATGCAGATGTGGAAGTTGGTCTTGGTGGTGGTGGTGTCTTTGGGCGGATGAGTTGTGCTACATTAGCATTGGATAGGATGTTGAGTCTGTGGGTTTTGGTGATGCTGGCCAGAGCTGACCTATAATTGTTGAAGAGGGTGGGGCTGCGTGAGGATCTTTGGGGTACTTCACAGATGATTTCCTTAGGGTCAGAGGTGAAGGCGGATGTTTTGCATTCTTCTGGTGAGGGAAGAGGCGATTCACCTTAGAGTGGGTCCTTAGATGCTTATGTTGTGCAGCCTTGTGATGAGTGTGTGGTGCGAGACCATTTCGAAGGCTGCCGAGAGGTCTAGGAGGATCAAAGCCGCATTCCCTCCTCAGTCGGGTAGGGCTCGGATGTCATCGGTAGCAGTGATGAGGGCTGTCTGGGTGCTGTGGTTGCTGTGGAATCCAGATTGGGAGGAGTCTAATAGGAGGCTCTATTCCAGATGTGAGGAGAGTTGTTGGTTGATGGCTTTTTCTAATATTTTGGCCAGGAACGGAGCAGGGAGATCAGTTGGAAGTTGTTGAGTTTGCTGGGGTCTGCTGATGGTTTCTTTAATATGGCGTTGACTTCTGCATGTTTCCAGTCCTCTGGGAAGGTGGCTGTGGCAATTGAGGTGTTAGACAAGAAGGTGGGGGCGTGGCTAACCGCCGAGCATGGCGGCTGTAGCCTGGCGGAGCTCCGGGGCGAGACCCTTATACATCATCGACATAAAAGAATCCTGGGGCCAAACGCTGCTGATTCCCCCTTCTCCCGACCCTGTGTCATGAGGGCACGAGTCTGGCTGGTCCGAAAGTCGCCCTGAGTGTGAGACGGGGCACCGCCGGCCGGAGGCCTACATACACCGGGACCTAACTGCGCTGCAGACCTGGGGATTGTATCGACGAGCCGCGGCGCCGGAGCTCGGGGCGGCGAGCCTCGCTGACTCAGTCGCCCTTCTACAGTGGTGCTGCAGAGGCCGGAACACTGCCGGGGGCTCGAACGGACACGCGCTGTGTGTCGGTGCGAGCAGGAGGCTTCGGGAGGAACTGTGTAGCCTGCCTGGGCCTCGCTGCACTGCGGACCCTGTCGGTCCTATGGGGGCCAGATTCGGACTGCGGAGCTGAGGGCTGCATCTAATCGACCGGCGGGCGGCCTCAATACATTGCCAGGTACCGACTTGTGGGGCCAGCCGTGACCCCGGATGGCACTACATGCTGCGCTGACACTGTGAAGCGCTCCAGAGGCGGGCAGGCGGGGGCCGATGGCATGGCGGAGTGACGTCGCCTGCTTGCGAAGACCGACACTGCCCTGGGGTGATGACTGAGCGCCGCTGTGCGCATGAGCGTTGCCCTCCGCAGAGACACTCCATCGGATTTGGTCCTTGGGAGCGTGGTGTGGGCAGTCGATGGTCACTGCAGTCATTCGGGGGCTTGCGGTGCTGTTGTGACCTGGGGGGGCGCCTCCATACACGGCGAGCTTCCCTGCCTTTGCCCTTCCCCCCTCTTCTTTTGCCAGTAAAGTCTACTCTGTGTAGTGCGACACACTAACTGCAGTTGGGCCCGGACGAACTCTGTGGGGGATCGGTCTAGCCGAAGGCCCCATTTGATCACCGAGGGGGACTCCACGTATGCAGCAGAGGGCAGAGACAATGGGGCGCATGAGGGGAAAATATACAGACCAACCCCAAACGGAACAGCCGCCCCGAGAAGACCTCGAGGAGCACTTGCAAACCTCATCTGTAAGCTGCATCCCGCCGACAAACGAAGAACCTGTCCGGGACAAGCTGGACTTAATCCTGCAGGAGATACGGGAGTCCCGCATGTCCATGGAAAGACAGATGGGCTCCCTAGGAACAGGCCTATCCCTCCTGAAGGCGGACCATCTGAAGCTGGCGGACACAGTCAAAGACAACAAACAAGCACTGCTGGAAATCCTGCCACAACACAAAGACAACACGGAGGCCCTAGACTGCATGCGGAAACAATTAACGACCTTTCAGGACAGGGCGGAGGACGCTGAAGGTAGGGTGCGCCGCAACAATGTTCGTGTGTTAGGCCTGCCAGAACGGGTGGAGGGGGCCAATGCGACGCCGTACATGGAGCAATGGTTCCGGGACCACATCGCCACTGAGGGACTATCTCCTTTCTTCTGTGTTGAGCGGGCTCACCGGATTCCAACAGGCAGACCGAGGGCGGGGGCATCACCAAGGACAATGATTGCCCGCATTCTTAATTACAGGGATCGGGACATATTGCTACAAAGGGCCAGAGAAAATGCGCCCATCCAATTTGACAATCACTGTATCTCGTTGTACCCGGACTACACAATCAAGGTGCAAACGCAGCGTGCCTCTTACCTGCCCCACAAAAAGAAGCTCCAGGAACTGCAACTTCAATACGCACTAATTTTTCCTGCCCGACTGAAAATACTGTATGACCAGAAATCCCACTTCTTTGATAGCCCAGAGGAGGCAAATGACTGGCTTGAGACTACACTACCGGCCCAAACACTGGCCGACCTTGAGCGCAAACTATGCGGCGCTACGATACAACCACAGAGACCAAGAAAGTGGGGCAGTGGACGACCTAGGAAGCCAGGGAGACGAGGACCCTCTCCGTAACAGTCTGCACGGGACCAGGCATCAGCGGTGTTGGCTATACGTGAAACGCACTCACCCACGCCTTCAACACAGTCAGAGGACACGGTGGAACCCATGGACTCTGATAGTCAAGATCCTTTGTTCCCAACCATTACCCCACAGACAGTACAAACGCTTTTTGTATGAGACGACAGGACCCACAACCTACTACATGCAGCTGCATACTGGGACCGAAGGGAGGAGGGTAGTGAGTCTGCTGTGTTCTTTCTAATGTAATTTTACCCCCCAATATCCTTGCATAGATATGGTCATATAGGGTTCTTGCTAGTGTGTAGCTCCGTCGGGCTCGGTACACAGATGGGCTTTCTAGGTCCCGCCCCCGCAAGTATCGCTATACTTTACCGAGTGGACTTTTGTGTTGTTTTAGTTATTATTTGGATTAGCAATGTTGATATGCTTGTCCTTGTATTGGGAAGTTTACAGTCGTTAACGTTGGGGGAGGGAGGCTCGCCGCTACTTAGTGCACTTAATGCTGTGGCACAGGCCCTAGCTGTTGTAACATATATGACCAAAACTCAGGTATGTCTATGCAGGGTAAATATAACATAGTGACCTGGAATGTCCATGGCATGGGTTCGGTCCATAAACGTCACCGGATACACGCTCAATTGCATAGGAGGAATGTACATATCGCACTATTGTAGGAGACCCACCTCACAATTACTGAAATCTCTAAACTGCGCAGGAAATGGAGAGGGCAAATATATAGCACATCCTACACAGCATTTGCCAGAGGGACACTGATTTGGGTACGGCATGGGGTACCATTTGCACACTTAGAGCAGCGTATTGACCAACAAGGCAGATATACGATAGTGAAGGGGACGCTAGATGGGGAACAACTGATCCTGGGGAGTGTCTACGCTCCAAACTATGATCAAGATGTCTTCCTTACAGGCCTTAACACCACCTTGGCAGACTGGGCTGGTATCCCATGGGTACTGGGAGGAGACTAAAATGCAATACTGGATACCCAGTTAGATCGCTCCCACCCCCCGCTCCGTGGAGCAACATCCCTCAAACAAACGGAATTCCTGAAATCATGGGCACGGGGGTGGTTACTGGAAGATGTGTGGCGTTTACGTAACCCCACACACCGTGAGTATTCCTTTTATTCCCCACCGCACTTATTGCATACCAGGCTAGATAGGATTTTCTGCTCTGCCGCTATATCTACACAAATCCAGCACACAACATACCTGGGGAAAACTCTGTCGGACCACAAATCGCTAGAGATCACGTTGGAATGGGGGAGGGTCCCCACCCCAGTCCCCACTTGGAGATTATGGCCTCAGCAATTAGAAGACTCGGTTTTTAAAGACAGACTAGCCACAGCTATTTCTAACTACTTCACTGAAAATACTAATACCGCCTCCTCCTGCCTTGTTGAGTGGGATGCGTTCAAGACTGTGATACGTGGGACCTCTATAGGGGTGCTGGTAGGGGAAAGACAGGAAATTAACAAAAAACTCGCGACATTAGAGGCTACCCTGCAGGATCTGGAGTGAGACGCCAGTGCTGCGGGTGCCTCGCAATCTCATTTACAGGAAGGCAGGATCAGTCATGCGGAACTCCTTGAGGATCTCCGTTTGATCGATTACAGGGCATACTCTCAACGGACCCATACTGAGGCGGACAAGGCAGGCACCTTATTGGCCCGATTGATAAGAGATGCGCCCCCCCGGTAATAATTCCAGAAATTGTACTACAGGACGGCACTAGTGTGCATACACAAACTGCAATAAACACGGCCTTTAAGGACTATTACACCGCACTTTATCACACACCAGAGCCGACGCCACCGGAGCTAATACATAGATTCCTGGAAGGTCTTCCATACCCCAAACTGCCAGAAGTAGCCCAGAAAGAACTAGAAAGCCCCATTCATAGGGTGGAAATTAAAGAGGCCATCAAGGCACTGCCACGTAATAAGACCCCAGGACTGGACGGACTCCCAGTAGAGTTTTACTCCACATATGTGGATAAGCTAGTACCACACCTCGAATGCTTATATAAAACAGCGTATGACACTACTAGGCTCCCACTATCCACTATGCAAGCGTTGGTAATAACACTCCCTAAACCGAACAGAGACACGTGTGATATGGCAGGTTACCACCCACTGCCTCTCTTGTCCACGGAGTACAAGATACTCAGTAAAATTCTGGCGCGCCGGCTCCTGCCCTATCTCCCCAAGTTGATCCATCTAGACCAGTGTGGATTTCCGGGCCGCAACACATCTTTAAACATACGTTGCTTGCATTGTGTAATGGAGGCTGCAGCCCAAGTATCGGACACTGCAGGATGTATAACACTTGACCTCCAACAGGCGTTTGATACTGTACATTGGGAATACATGTTTCAGGCGCTACAAAAATTTGGTGTACCACCCAAATATATCAGATGGGTCAAATTCCTATACACTGCTCCAACAGCCCGGGTCCGTACGGGCTCTCACATTTCCGATCCGTACCCTGTGTCAAGGGGCACTAGACAGGGTTGCCCCCTTTCCCCCATCCTGTTTGTGCTAGCCCTGGAGCCCCTTCTCCTTAGACTCCGGATGGAGGCCGGGATAGGGGTATCCGTTTAGGAGTAACCAACCATGTGGTATCGGCGTACACGGACGATTTAATATTATATCTTAATAATTTACAGGACGACCTTGAGCCTGTCCCCTTTATCTTTAGCCAATTCAAATCCATTTCTGGATTAAAAATGAATGGCACAAAATCATACGCATTCTACATGTCCTATAGGGACAGCCCTGGGCCTATCCCCTTTGGTCCCATTAGTTTGTCAGTTGCAGCGACTACCTTCAAATACCTAGGTATCCAAATATACAGGACGACACAAGATCTACTAGATGGCAACCTTATGAAAACTATACGGTCACTGAGGTCCCAGGTTGTGTTCTGGACATCCCTCCCTCTCTCGGTAATGGGTAGAGTGGCAATATCCAAAATGGTTGTGCTGCCCAGGCTGCTTTATTTCTTCACTAACCTGCCTATCTTATTTCCACACAGTATATTCCGTACATTGGACGCATTACTAACTGACCTGATTTGGGGGAGGGGTCGCAGGAGAATTAGTCTAGCAAAACTCAGATTGAGGCCGGGAGAGGGTGGGCTGGGAGCCCCTGACTTTAAGGCATACTGCATGGCCAGTCAGCTACAGTGGTTATCGTACTGGTTGGCTGGACGCAATTTGCACGAGATTGACTACACTCCGCAGACACAGACTCAGGGATTATTGCACACTTTGTTACTGCCAGGGACCCTCATACCTCCTACTACCCCTCCCCTGCTTAAAGTGGCCCTAGCCTACTGGAAGCGCTCCTTACACTATACTAGGACTGCTGCCCCTTATGCGGATAACATACCATTTCTAGGTATACCACTTGCCGCGGGACTGGTTACTACGTGGCGTACTCAACAGTGGACGCAGGAGGTAGTGGACACATTAGGTTGCCTATTTACTGACGTAGTGCTGGTGGACCATAATAACTTTACCCAGAACTGGGGGATCCCGCAGACGTTGTTTTTACTACACGGGGCAATTATACATTATGTTAAAAAACAATGGTCCCCCGCGGGGGCGGAACCCCCGGTACATGAATTAGTACACGCAGTGTACCTAATGGGAAGAGGACGCCACTTGGTCCGCTGGCTCTACAGAGGCATCCGGGCACATGCTGGACTCTCACTGGCTCCCCTACGTGTAAAATGGGAGGGAGACATTGGGCGTAGTCTCACGGATAAGGAATGGGGAACCGTCCTAGAGCATCCGAAGAAAGTGTCCAGGAATGCTAGATTCAAAAACATCCAATTCATGGTGCTGCACAGAGCATATCTTACACCACATCGCTTGAACTGTATATACCCAGACGCCCAGCTCACATGCCCTAGGTGCGGGGTGGCAGATGCTGGCTTGTTCCACA
Source organism: Calotriton arnoldi (assembly GCA_963921515.1). Taxonomy (NCBI): domain Eukaryota; kingdom Metazoa; phylum Chordata; class Amphibia; order Caudata; family Salamandridae; genus Calotriton; species Calotriton arnoldi. Next base: position 949,348 of record CAWUFW010002066.1, read on the forward strand.
TGTTATGGAACTGTCCAAAACTAAGTCGTTTTTGGGCAAAAATAAGAGACATAATAGCAGACATCACGGGCACCTCGGCATGGAGTGCAGCCAAAAGCTGCCTTCTGGGAGTACACCCCCACCCCAAACAACGGAAAACGCAGTATAGATTTGCGAACCTGGCCATGCTACTGGTGATAAGAACCATCACCATGAGATGGAAATCTGCATTCCCTCCTCGATTACACATGTGGCACACGGAGATGGTCCGCTGGGGAGCGGCAGAGAGTTCCGCGCTACGGCGTGAGGAACAGACAGGGCAGCGCAAAAAACCCATCTCCATGGACTGGGACAGTATGATGGAATCACTTAAAGCAGTGGATGTATTGGAGCCAACTGGTTCTCAGTTAGAGTAATGTATAACCAAAACATACACATTGTAGGGAATATTTTCTCTGGGTACCATGTCCACACGCCAGGTCACCCGGAACTGGGTTTTAATACGAGCAACGGTGTTAGCTACTGCATTGTTAGTACTCTGTGCGAATAGTTAACTGACAAAATGTATTTCGGTGAGCCTAATGGGAGGGTGGTGGGTGGGTGGTTAGGTTAAGTTAGGATAAGTGGGTTTATAGTAATATGTGACCAGACACCTTTATTGATACGGAAATGGACTGAACATCTGGATTTTACGGATAACGGACATTCTATGTACAGTGCCTAGCTGTCGGGTTGAACTAGAAATACTGTGTTAACACTCATAGTGCTAAGGTTGTACAGATTTGCATGTCCATGGTGCTGCATGAACGGATTCACAAATATGTGTCTATGGTTGGTATGATGGCATATTATATAAAACTCAATAAAAATATGTTTTAAAAAAAAAAAAACAAGAAGGTGAGTATGTGACTGTTTCTGGATTCGCCTGAGTTGAAGATGTGGTGAGGGCATGGGTCTGATGGGTTCCCAGAGTAGACCGAATTCATGATGGAGGCAATGTCTTGTGGGGCCAGCTGGCTCCATTCGGTGAGTCAGATGTCTGTGGTGGTAGCGGGGATGTTGTATTGCTTGGGGCAAGGGTGCTCCTGATGGTAGTTTTGGTGTCTGTTTGGAGTCGGATGTTGAGGTGTACCATGGCTGAGGTAATGTCATCATTTGTGGTGGTGTATTGCCTTGATTCCTTGTTTATGATGGCGATCGCTCCACCAGGAGTGTTGATGCAGTTGCAGTGGGTGATCCTGTATTCTTTGGGTATTGCGGTGGTGATGTCGGGCGTAGAAGTGGGGTTGAGTCAGGTTTCAGTGAGGAAGAGGACGTCTGGTGTAAGGGGGGAGATGAGGTCTCAAATCTCCGTAGTGTGTTTACATAGCCAGCGTGTGTTGAGAAGGGCACATGCAAGTTGGCGTTTTTGTTCAGGTGGTGTCTTTCGTGTGTTCGGGGTGAGGCTGGTCGATGGGCTGGTGTGTGTGCTGTTGCAGGTGAAGTGGCAGTGGGTGCAGGTGAAAGGTCCTACTGTGGAGCGTGGGTTGGCGCGGTGGCTCTGTTTATTGCACTGTCCTGGGTCGAGGGTGTAGAGCTCGGCGATGGCATATCCTCGAGTCGGTAGGGCCAGGGGCTGTGGTGCTGGGTGTGGTCCAGGAGTAGATGGTTGCAGAAGGGCATGCCTTTGGCATGCCTTAGGCGCACCAGCGGTGCGTCCCCTGCACGTTCAAGGTGCAGCCTGCACTAAGTAGGTCCTCGGGTGGGCACAGCTTCTGTTGGCAGGAAAAACATTGAGCGGGAAAACCTGGGTCGAAAAACCCAGGCAGCGGTGCTGTCACTGGATCAGGATCGAACCAGCAGGAACTGGAGGCCACAGGCAAGTGGCTAGCTAGGTGTTCAGGTGGCTTTTTTCAATTTCTCCACCTGCATGACTGAAGTCACCAGGCTGATGAAAACTAACTGCCTCAAGCTCAACACAGACAAGATTGAAATAGTAATGTTCGAAAAAAGCACCTCACTCAGGGACTTCACCTGGAGGCCAGCTGAACTCGGACCCAAACTCCTCTCGGCAACCCATGCAAAAAAAACTCAGAATAGTAAACAATAACCATCTCACAATAACTGGCCAAGTGAATGCAGTCTCTGTCTCCAACTCACACACTCAAGATGCTCAAGAAAGATCTTCAAATGGCTCCCCAACTACAATCACAGAATCATCACCCAAGCCCTCATCACCAGCATGCTGGTCTACGGCAATGCACACTATGCTGGAGTCAATGCTCAGTTAACCAGTAGACTCTGGAATTTATAAAACTCAGTGACCTCACCCTCAACCTCCTTCCCTGCACTCACATCACTCTGCATCTCAGAGTGCTCCACTGCTTCCAAATCCACAAACCAGCACCCTTCAAACTCCTCATGCGGACATACAAAGCCTTACACAACAGCGCCCCACATACCTCAACAAAAACATAAACTTCCACAAACCTACCAGACTTCTACTCTCAGCCAGACTCCTACTCCCACACACACTCACATACGCAGAACCAGAACAGACGGTCATGTCTTCTCCTACCTCACTCCTAAAGACTGGAATGACCTGCCCCTGCACATCAGTGTCTCCTCCTCAGTTCTAGATTTCCACAAGAAATTTAAGACCTGGCTCATCACCTAGGGCTAGATGTACGACGGTTTTTAGCGTGCGCAAACGGGTCTTAGACCAGTTTGCGCACGCTAAAAACCATGGGCCCATGTACAAACAGTATTTTGCGAGTCGCAAATAAATTGCAACTCGCAAAATACTGTTTTGCGACTCGGTATTTGGAAGGGGCGTACCCTTCTATATCAAAAAGGTTTCTTGGACAATTTTGTGAAAAGTCAATTTGGGTGTTGAGATATACAATCTTGGGATATCTGTTTTTTATATATGGCACTCATGATGGGGCAAAGTTTGAGCAGTGCTTATTTTGGGCCGGTGCTTGGCACTTAATTGTCAACACAGCACTTATGGCAGTCTGCCACATGTTGGCGGTGTTTGTCTAATTTAGAGATGAGCACATCAACAGTTGTTTATTAAGTTAATATATAATAAAATGCCTAATATCTGCAGCCCAAGCCATTCTTCTAGCTTTGGGGGCCTAGAATAGTCTGAACTGTCCCACTTGTAGGAGTGTGATGATTAGTAGTTATGTAGGTACTGTCACTGGCAGCGCTAGCAGGGGCAATATGTGGTGCAAGCTGCTGTAGCCTCCTGACTAGGGCCCTGCCACTTATTATTTTACAGGTTAAGCACTCAGTGGGTGATCGTGAGTTTGCTGGAGGCACTATTATATTTCTTGAGCTCTTCAATGTTCCATTTTCTTTATTTGCATCAAGCAGCGTTTTTCAGACTTTTAATTTTCAGAGTGAGCGATATGGTATTGGCAAACACTGACCTTATGTATGTGGTATTACATTCCTTGAAAGTTGACATCAACATTGTATTTTTTTAGACTGAGACGGTCAGAGATCATGTTGTCAGGCAGGATTGAGTCAAACTGTTCTAGCTCTACAATCCAAATTGAAAGTTAGTTTTGATGACCACATAATTTGCGTTATATGAAAACTGTGAGAAAAGAGAATTTTAATGTTGCCTGACCCATCAACTCAAATTACCTCAACATATTGGAAGTTATGAATTAGAGGATCAAACTAAAGGAAATATTTCAATATTGAACTATGCCATTGTGATTGATGCATTTTCAGAGTTTGATAGGCATGTGATGTTCTGGCTTCCAATGGAGAATGACGTCTGAAGAACATGATATCCTGTGAACATTTTTGTTAGACCTGTCATCCTTAGCAAGGCATTCCCTGCAAACGTTCTGCCTTCAACCCCTGTTTTTGCTGAATGTGTTTTTGTTTGGCATTAGGACTCTGTGTACTTGCCCCATGCTAATCAGCAGTAGAGTGCTTGTGCTCTCTCCCTAAAACATGGCAAAACTGCCTACACCTGATTATGGCAGATGATCCCTAGTATATATACCCAGGGATTGCAAATTAAATGCTACTAGTGGGGTGCAGCACTCACTGTACCACCCACTAAAGTAGCCTTTTTAAAGATGTCTCAGACCTGCCAGTTCAGCCTGCAGTGCAGATTTGAACTGCCATTTTGACCTGGCAAAGTCAATCTTTTGCCAGACTTAACCTTCCCTATTAATATTTAGAAGTCACCCCTAAAGTAGGCCCTAAAGGCTCATAGGAAAGGATACATGGTATTTAAAAACTAGGACATGCATGTTTAAGTTTTACATGCCCTCACAGTGAAAAACTCCTAAAGTCTTTTTTCGCTTTTGTAGCTTATATGTCCCATAGACTAACACTGAGATACCTATTTACACTTAATAAATCATAACTTCAGTTTGGGAGCAGATAGAGATCAGTTGTTTCCACTCAAATAATTAGTAATTTGAAAAACCTCTTGATTTAAATTTACTATTCTGAAAATGTCACTTTAGAAAGGCAGTTTTCTGCCTGAAACAAATATGCCTTTCTGCCTGTGTCCTGGGTCACATGCCTGTGAATGGCTCTCGTGTGGTGTTTTGTGTGTTCCTTCCAGACATGGAGACATTAGGGTTTTGGGTGTGGGGCTAGGTATTGTTCTCCTGAGCAGGATGTCCTGGAAGGGTGTACTTCATGAGCTTAAACGGGTAGCCTCAGATGTGTGCCCACTTCCTTCCTAACTTCCAAGAGCTCCCCACCCTGCCACTGAAAAATGCAGCTCACACCTAGGCACACATGCCCTTTGTTACCCTAGACACTTTGGAGTAAAACCCCAAAAAAGAGGAAGGATAGACAAAGGGGAGATCACTCACCGACTGGCTGGCACTGGGGATAAAAGTGGCACATTCAGAACCTCTCATCAGAGCACTCCTTGCCATGTGGAAGATTGAGATGAAGGACAACCCTACTGTCTGACTGGACCTCCTTGCCTTGAATCCACACTCCCCAAGTGACTCCAGGGGTCAGTTGGCTGACCTCCTGTTTGAACTACAGGAATACAATAAGGTTTCAGAGGCCTCTCTGCAGTTGACCAGCATCAACTGGACCTGCCTGAGGCCTGAAACTGGCTTCTGCTAGAGTGAGTCCTGATCCCTAAGAGCTGTACCCTTACCTGGCATCAGAGTGCACTCCTTCTGAAATCAAGGTGAAGATATAGAAGTTTTTGACTTCTTGCAATCAACAAGTGGCCTCTTTGCACCAAGAAATAACCGTCCGAGACGACTGCCAACACAAAGCTCCAGTGGAATGCGTTCTTTGCACTGACAGCGACCATTTGTGACGACTGCCAACACAAAACTCAAGCGAGACCTGCACTTTGCGAGACAGTATGACCTGCTGTACACGCTGACTGCAACATCCCTTGCTAACAGCCAACTTGAAGTTCCAGCGATGACCCGCTCTTGGTGCTACAACAGCAACCATCCATGATGCCCGATCTGCTTCTCGCACCGACAATTACCTCTTTGCTGCTCCCACCAATGTGAACGGTAGCTCCTGGAGCAATCAATCAATCAATCAATCACGGCATTTATAGAGCGCGCTACTCACCCGGGAGGGTCTCAAGGCGCTGGGGGAGGGGGTAAGTTACTGCTCGAACAGCCAGGTCTTGAGCTGCTTCCTGAAGGAGAGATGGTCCTGGGTTCGCCGAAGGTGAGTGGGGAGGGAGTTCCAGGTCTTGGCTGCCAGGTAGGAGAAGGATCTTCCTCCGGCGGTGGTTCTGCGGATGCGTGGTACGGTGGCGAGGGCGTGGCTGGTTGATCGTAGCTGGCGGGTGGGCGTGTAGAAGGTCATGCGGTCGTTGAGGTACTTTGGGCCCAGGTCGTGGAGGGCCTTGTGTGCGTGGATGAGGAGTCTGAACGTGATTCTCTTGCTGACGGGGAGCCAGTGCAGGTCTTTCAGGTGTCCGGTGATGTGGCTGTGTCGGGGGATGTCCAGGATGAGTCGTGCGGAGGCGTTCTGGATGAGCTGGAGTCTTTTTTGAAGTTTGGCTGTGGTTCCGGCGTAGAGGGTGTTCCCATAGTCCAGTCGGCTGGTGACGAGTGCCTGGGTGACGGTCTTCCTGGTTTCAGTGGGGATCCATCTGAAGATCTTGCGGAGCATGCGCAGGGTGTTGAAGCACGAAGATGAGACGGCGTTGACTTGTCTGGTCATCGACAGGGAGGAGTCCAGGATGAAGCCCAGGTTTCGTGCGTGGTCCGTTGGCTTGGGCGCGGTGCCCAGGGCCGGGGGCCACCAGGAGTCGTCCCAGGCGGAGGGTGATGAGCCCAGGATGAGGACTTCCATCTTGTCTGGAGCAGACTTGAGTAGGTAGCTCTTCAGAGCCACATCCCTGTAACCGACCCGGGCTCCATTGCGATCATTCTGAACTTGTGTCTTTCCCCCGGTCCAGCGTGACCCAAAAATAACAAGTGGTGCTTCGTGCTTTTTGGAGCTATTTTTACATAAACTTTAAAAACTCTGGTTCTACTGATCGGATTTTTGTTTTTTTGGTGTCATTTTATTTACAAAGCTGTGCCAGCACCCATTTGATGGTAAGCTCACTGTACCCCTGGAGCTTGCAAAGAAGATACCTGGGGGAATCACCAAAAGGGTTGACAGGGTCCCTACAACAAGAAAGAGGGAGGAGCCAAAGAAAAACCTAAAGAGTTCTTCAAGGCCTCGGAAAGAGTTCTCAGAGGAAGGAGTTTCAGTCCTATCCTGAACAAAAGAAAGGTGGTTAAAATGGAAAAAGCCCAAGTGTAATAACTATTTCCAATATAGGCATTTTTAATGGGTTCCAATCTGTGAGAAAATGAAGCAGCCTGCCCTCACTGGTGGGTCTACCCCAAAAATGGCGAGAATAATGCTTGGGCAGGACATTGCCCCAGTTAGTGGTGGGGGAAATGCAGAGGTAATCCTTGTGCCCCTGGGTGATAGAGAAAAGGTGCCAAAGGCTCACATGCTTAACAAAACTAAGAAAATAGGCAGTGGGTCACACTCAATGGGAAGAGGGTGGAAGCACTGAGAGACAACCGAGCCAGCATGACAACTTCTAGGTGTCTTCTGGCATTCTCAGAATAGATACAGGTAATCGCAAATGTAGTCCACCATTTTGTGACAACTGACAACCATAAGAGTCACTATCCGGTGGCTCTGGTTCCCTTTGATTAATCAGATTAATTAATGGTAGCTGTAAGTCCGACCATGCCTATGGATTGTCTGCTAGGAAATGACATGGAGCAAACAACCTGGAAAGAGGTGAAGCTCCTGTCCAACTTGGAGATGTTAGAGTTGCCTGAGTGGGTGTGCCTGATCACACGGTCCATGGACCCAAGAACAACACTTCTAAAGCTCCTGAGGACCTCAGTGGAGGTAATTAGAGAGCCACAGGGTGCTAGGAAGAGGCAAAAGCAGGTCCAGTCCAGGCCTCGTCGTCACTGATCAGCTGGGAAGTTGCAGGAAAGGCCTCTTATAGCTTGTTGTATCCCTTCAGCTTGAACTGGATGTCAGCCTTATGACCCCTGGAGTCCACTACTTTGTCCTAGTTACAAGAGAGAGCAGGTCTGGTCCTTTGGGCTCTTCTCATATCAAATACAGAAGGGTCAGTTCTCTTCTGATCTTCCTCAGGTCCAGGAGTGTCCCAAAGTGGGTGTCTGGAGATGCCACATTTATGTCTCGCATGAGCTAGTGGGTGGGAATGACTCCTGGGTCAACCCTTTCCACTTTGGGTATTTTCAAGATTGCGAAAGTCTTTGACCACACTCAAATTAGTCTCTGAGTACTGGGGCTATGTGTGGGGAATGTCCTATTGTGATCTGAGTGTCCACCAAAATCTAGTTTGATGCAGACACTGTAACCACAATAAACCCAGAGACAGAAGTCTGGTAGAACTTAAGTAGGACAGTTGATACACAAGAATTGTCTTGGTATCCTGTTTCCTTTCCTTTCAAGTGTGCCCCCAGTGTTACATGTAAAACCCAGAGACAGACGTCTGGTAGGACATAGCAGGATTCATCAGCAAACAGACAGTGGATACTCAAGAATTGTCTTGCCATCTTGTTTTCTGCCTTTCAAGTGTGCCCTAAAGTGTTATATATAAACGCAGTAGACCTGTCAAGCAGGATTTGACAGTCAAGCAGGATTTGATTTGCAATGTCAAAAAGGAGGCTCACAGCCCTCACCCCACATATTTGGTGAGGTTCAGAGGATTCATCTCTGCTCATTCGGATTAGACTATAGTTTGCTCCTGAGAGCATTTCTTACCTTTTTTACGCCTATTCAAATGCTAAACCCTGGCTGATAGAAGTTTGAGAGCAAATGCAAATTACCCTTCAGGAAGTTCAGGTAGGGAAAAAGTACTTTCTAAAAGTTACTTTTCCTTTAAATTTATTAAAAATCCAACCTCACCATTTAATTCGATTTTTAAAAACTATTAAAATAGTTGTTTGATTATTTTCTAGTTAGTCCCATTCCAAGATGTAGTATTAATATTTTCATCTGTACGCTGGTCTTCTACATAGGACAGCTAGACTGTATGCAGTGAAAAATAGCTTTTGGGTGCTAGTCACTGTGAGGACATGTTAACATTAAATCTCAGCATATCCTGCTTTTAAATACCATGCACCCTGCCTTGTGGACTACAAGACCTACATAGGGGTGACTTATTAATGTTTAAAAGGAAGGTTTTGACCTGTCAAAAGGGTTCATTTTAATAGGTCAAATTGCAGTCTTTAAACTGCCAAAGTCAAGCAACTACTGTAGGCCTGAAATTATGTTTTACACTGTAACTGTAGTAGATGGCACAATAGGTCCTGGAGTCCTTTAATGATATTTAACTTACAGGAACTAGGTATATTTTGCACCATATGCTAGTGACTTATATGTAAGTTAAATATGCCAATTAGTGGTATACCAATTTCATCACTTTGAAAGGAGGAGCACAGGCACTTTACGACTGGTTGGCAAGGGTAAAGAGCACATAATTCTACAGCTAGCAAAAACAGTCAAGGCAAAAATCTAGGGGTACTCCACACAGAAGATGATCATTCCTACAGGGACTCAACTGATGCTTGTCAACATTTGCAGTGTTTGTGGATCATTTTCAGGCAGAATAATATCCTGTCTGTTTTTTGAGTGGTAGAGTTATCTTCAAGTTACTGTCTCAGCATTTCTGGACAACTTGGACATGCTGCGGACTTACACACAGCGATGCCCAGAACCTCACATTCCATAAGGCTGCTCTGGTGGGAAATTAAGTGTTTTATTTTTCTAGACTGTCTTTAAAAAAAACACCAGAGGAAGTAGAGGGTGGTTAAGTTATTGTTTGTGGGCAGCATTCATTCACCATCTTGCAGATCAAATTCATACAGAGATGTAAATGTGCATCAATGCTGATGGCTCAGACTAATGATAGATGCACTGGCAATGATTGCAGAATGTTTGCTGTACCCATTTATTCTAATATTTATGAAGGGTATGACAAACAGCTGCACGTAATGTTAGCACAGATTATATTTACAGAAAAAAAACATGAAGAACCCCTCATTTGCTTCAAATCTCTGGATTTAATTTACATAGGAGAATATATAGGCAACTTCATGGGTGACCACTAGACACCACAAAATCAGGGATAAACTATCCAAAATCAATGCTTATGCAGTGGGGGACATTTACTTGAGATAATAGGATGGGAATATCAATTTAGGGCCTCCCCTCTCACAGTGCTCACCAATAGGGTGGCACTGTGGTGCTCCAATTTGCAATTTGAAGAGCCCTTCATTATCAGGTGCCACCAAAAAGACAGGGGAACATTCAGGGACACATTTTTAAAAAGTAGCTATGCACTGCTGCACTCTTTCGCCTGGAGTTTTTGGCTGTTGTAACTCCGAATTTGCCAGACGATTTTTATCTTTCAGCCCAGAATGCACACTAATTACACACCCACAAACTAAAGGGGATCACAAAATTGTTAACTCAATGGGAGAAATATTAACACCCTTGTTTCCAAGGCACTTGTAATGAGGCCCTGTATTGAGGATTTTCATTCTTACAGCAACCAAAACTAATCAGATAGCAATTGGTGAAGACTGGCTGCAAGTGATGGCTTAAGCCATACAGTGTACTGCACTTTTCTGAGTCAGCTATGAGTTCAGAGGGAATTAGTCCATCAGCACCACGGAGCTCGTTTTAGATATTATCCTTTGCAAGGCTTAGGCAGTCATTTAGAGCCCATCTGGTAGCCTGCCATGACTTCCATGGAAGTTAGGCCCCACCATCCCCCAACTCTGTTAGACTGCTTGCCACATTCGTAGTCACCCCATTTCTGAGAGTGGCATTGTGGCAAAAGTATCTCTTCTAACGTAGCAGGAGCAGTTTCATTACAAATGAAATGTCAGGTTGGCCACAATTTTATGACTGCCTGCTCAGTGTTTTCTTTTGTTTTAAAGAAACAAACTCACAAAGTGGAAGTTTGTTTCTCTGAATAAAAAAAAACCAATTGTTCCTTCTTGAGTTCTCTTTGCCTTGCTTGGTGCTCTTATGCATTGCCGGACTGGGAAGCGAAAGTAGCCCAGACAAATATGCTAAGACCCACTCCCTTCATCTCCTCACACAATCTCTCTCTTGCCATCCATCTAGTTGCTCTCCTCCCTTTTTTCCTCTCTCTCTTCTCCCTCTTTGATCACTTTCACGCTAACTCTTTCCTCCATCACTCTCTCTCTGTCTCTCTCTCCTGAAGCCTCCACCTGCCTGCAGCAGTTAACCTCAGGGATCTGGGGAAAGTGGCAGAGGCACCAGGTGTGGCCCAGGGCTTTCAAAACCCGCTCCCAAGGCCTTCAGACCTCGATGGAAATTCCCAGTGGAACAGAAGGTCTATCCGACCCTGTTCTCATGGCGGTCCTCTGCTGGAAAATGAATGATAAAGAGGTCGGGCTGTATATAGGGAGGGCCTTCAGACATTCATACTCTGGTTTCCCTGTGGCACAGGGGGTCGGGTGGAAGGTTTCTGACAGTGGAGCGAGGTCAGGCGCCGTTGTCATAATCCTCATGGTTGCTCTACCTGTAAATACAGTGGAGGAGACAGGGGTGTTGTGAACCCCCAGCTTTATCAGCTACAGTGGGGATAGAGTTCTCAATAGGCCTCTTTTGTCTGCAACTCTGCAGATAGACACTCCTAAATAACTTGAAAAGGTTGGTGGGTGGGTGAGCGAGTGCAAGTATGGATGAATGGATGGGTGTGTGAATGAAATGGTGGCTGGATGGGTGAGTGTAAGGGTGGATGGGTAGATATATGGGTGAATAAGTGAAAGGATGGATGTAAGGATGGCTGAGATGAAGAATGGATAGATGAGCGAAAGAGAGGGTGAATGGATGGAAGGCAGGGTGGATAGATGGATGGATGAGTCAGTGAAAAGGTGAATGGATGATGAGAGAAAGTATGGATGCATTAGTGAGTTAAAGGATGGATGGATGGGTGGAGTAACAGGGTGGATGAATGGACGAAGTGAAAGGGTAGATAGATAGATGAGCAAAAGGATGGGTGATGGATAGATGGATGGGTAAAAGAATGTATGTTCGGGCATTATGAACCCCTGCCAGCTAAAGCACAGGTGAAGTTCTTGATGGGCCTCTTCAGTCTTTAACTTGGTACATAAAGGTGATTGAGTGTTAGGCTGGTAGCTGGATGTGAGAAAAAGGTGGCTGGATGGGTGAGTGAAAGGATGGATGGTTAGATGAATGTATAAATGAAAAAATGGACATAAGGATGTATGAGTGAAAGAATGGATGGATGTTTGAAAGGGAGAGTATATGGAAAGATGGATGAGTGGATTAATGAATGGATGGATGAGTGAAAGGGTGAATGGATGGATGATGAGAGAAAGGATGGCTGGATGAATGGATAGGTGAATGAGTGAAAGGATGGATTAATGGATAGGGTGAGTGAAAGTAAGGATAGACAGATGGATGGAGTGAAAGAATAGATAGATGGATGGGTGGATGGTTGGATGGATGGATGGGATAAAGGATGGATGTGTGCAAGGATGGAAGGATGAGTGAAAGGATGGATGAGAGAAAGAATGGATGGGTGAGAGAATGGATGGATCAGTGAAAGGGGGTGGGTGGAAGGATGGATAAAAGGGTGGATGGAAAAAACTGATGAATAAGTGAAATGGAGATTGGATGGATGGATGAGTGAAAGAATGGATGAATGAATGAATGGGAGGGTGAATGGATGGGCAGATGAGTGAAAGCATGGAGGAATGAGTGAGTGAAAGGGGGAATGGATTAGTGAAAGGGTAAATGGCTGGAGGGATGAGTGGGTGGATGGGTGGGATGCTGGATGGATTAGTGAAAGGATGGATGGCTGAGAATAAGGGTGGATGGATGGATGAGTGAACGGAATAATGGATGTAGTGAAAGGGTGGATGGATAGATGACCGAAAGGATGGATTGATGAATGACTGAAAGGATGGATGAATGGATGAGTGAAAGGGAGGATGGAGAGATGGATAGGTGAAAGGATGGATGGCTGTATCAGTTTAATGGGTAGGTTTGGAGATGGATGGATGGATAGGTTTAGATATGGACAGGCAGATGGACGGAATGGTGAAAGACAGAATGATGGATGACAGAATGTAAAGGTGAAATTGTAGATATCAGCAGATGGATGGAAGGATGAAAGGATGAATGGATAGATGCTTTGATGAAAGAGACAATAGAGCTCTTCTGGGGAGGGTCGTGATGACTTGCTTTGTTTGCTTGGTGCCATAAGCGCTTTGGTTCGAAGTAGGGCGTATTTTCATTTTCTGCTAAAACCCTTGCAGGAGACCCCCGTATTTAATGCAAATGTTCTACTCTGCCAAGGACGAAATGACACATAGCATATAACTTTACATAAAAACCAAAACACTAAGTTACGTAACATATATAATACGCTGTATTGCTTAATCCATCACTGGTAGCCAGTCAGCCGCCACCATTTGATTGGAGGAGGGCGCGCACTTCGTTGTGTATACTACTACTGAAACAGGGTCTATAGTATTAATGACTGTAGATCAAAAATCAATTCTGCCAGCTATTCTTTTAACTAAGATAGGCCCGGGTCATGAAAACCTTGTGATTCTACGCAGCTCGTGTATGATATTCATGAACATCTCGGCTAGAAGGGCAATGCCACGTACTTCAGTAGTCAGAGCAGGTTGCAACTGTTTCAAAATGTCATCATCATTCCTACCTTATACTAGGGATGAGCTACTGTACAGAATACTTGACGAATGACTGGCTACCAGGGTGTTCCTATAATGGAAACATTAGGGTGAGCTTGTTTGTATTGAGCATTAAGAAGTGGTAATGAGAATTACAGAACCAAGGTAGGATAGTTCGCCCATTAATGAGCCAGTTTAGATTAGGCTGATTTGGAAGTACTGTGATTTCAGTCCAGTGCTGAAATTGCCCAAGTCTGTAACCGTGTTCCATTTCAGCACAGCATGCTATTTGCAATGTAACAGTTCTCTTCTAGTGCAATGATCTGCACGAGATTGATGCAGCACTGCTTTATACCTCTCTTTAATGCTGCAAATTAGTTCCAGTGCAAATTGATAGACTCAAGTACATGTTATTTCATAGAAGCAGTGGAAGTGAGCAAAACCTGCTGTAAAAACACATGAATATTAGAGAGCACCAGTGAGCTTGGCAGGGACAGAGCTTGATTACCTTTAATAATAAAGGCTCTGGTGGGGATGAGCTTTGATAACTTTATAAAATGTTTTCATTTTTGAAAATATATCCTAAGAATCATGCCTAAACTGCGTGGTTCAGCAACACGCCAACCACTATTAGCATAAGGAGGTAAAATCATTATTTTATTTGGGAAACCCGCAGACCTGAAAGATTTGTTTCTCCTCCTTGTCATGTATCGCAAACTCGGGGCTGTACATGTAGACCGAAAGCAGGCAAGGAAAATTAGGGGTGGATTTAGTAAGACTTTGCTCCAGCACAAAGGCAAGCAAATTGAGACAAAGCAGAGTAAAGTCTTCCACGGTATTTACTTTCCAGCAGAAAAAGGTATTTTGCGCTAGACAGGTGTCTTTCCTCATTACAAATAAAGTTACTTTTTTGTGCTACTTTGCATCAAAGGCACTTTACAGGGGTGTGAAATGGGCAGACCATTGCAAACGCCCATATTTTTGACACAAAATCAGGGACCCTATTACAGATAGGGCACAATTTTCCTGTTTGTGCCACGACGCACCTTTAAGCAGGTGCACCGGGTGCGAACACGAAAAGTGAGCCCTATCAGGTAGAATGTGCTGCCTTCAGGGCAGCCACAAACTCGCTTTGCCCCCAGGGCAGCGCATTCAAGAGAAATACGGGGAGCAGCTGTTTAAAAGCTGCTCCATGTTCCTCTGCACAGGCAGCAACCCGTCTGCACTTTACGAGGGATTTGAGATCCCCTTGAAGGTGGGTACACTGAGTGACTGCACCTGACTGCAAGGAGATGCCCCTTCCCCCCTCCAGATGGCTGCAATCAGTGGGCAAAATGAAAGCTTATTTGCCTCAGTGCCCACGTCTATAATATGCTCGGGCGCAGAGACAAAGGGATTTCCTTATTTGCACAGGGCCACGCCCCCATGCAAATGAGGGAATGCCCTCTTGAGAAAGAGCTTGTGCTACATGTGCACCAGCACTTTCAGTATTACAGAAGGGGTCGCACAAACGTCTGCGGCCCCTTCTGTAATACCAATGTGACCCTGGGGCATGCAAAGTGGGTGCACATCCCTGTTGCACCCCTGGGGCAAGTTCTGTAATACGGCCCCTGACATACTAAGATAGACCGGACTTTGCATCAAAAACTTACACTGCCTTGAAACAGGTGCTCACTTGGATAAATATTTTTGTTCTCCTAACATATCACACATTGCATGTTTGCTGCACTATACAACACACATCCAATGTGTGGAATGCACTAGAAGGTGTCTAGTCATAGGATTTAGTGGTGGGCCGATATGAATCCTTTGTTGGACATCATGCATTCACCATAGCACCTTGGTGAAAAGGTTGTGTGGGTGCTAGGCAGACTGTTTGTGCTCCAGCACAGGGGAATGATAGCAGCAGCAGGCCATTTATAGGTCTCTCCTAAGACAGTGCATGCATTGTCTGTTGCAAGATGTATTGTTATCTAGAGAGCTTAGAGTTCTTCCATTGTTTACCATTGGTGAGCTCCATTGTAACTGTCTTTTGCTTGCTTCTTTTTTGTGAGCTTTTATAGGCTTTCCTTCTTTTTCTTGTGTTTTCCCTTCCCTAGAGTATGGATGCATTACTTGTGTCTTTCCACTGCTCATTTTTTAGGCGCTACTGTTTACTTTTTGATTAAGCACTCTACTATAGTGAGTGTTTTCCAGCTGTCTCCCTCATGTACTTCTCCCCCTCTGTTTTGCTCTTTCCCACACTTCCTCAGTTGTCATTCTTACTTCCTCCCCACCCACCTTTCCTTGCTGTTCTTTTTTTCCACTAGCTTCTTGTCTGTTTGCTCCGCCACCCCACCCTCTCACAATCCAGTGTCTGTTTGCTTCCACAGTAATTCCCAGCCACCCTTGGTTGTCAATGTATATCTCCATCCCCTCCCACCCATTGTAGTCTCAGTGCTTCCTCAGCCCCTCCTGGCTGCACTCCATTGTCAGTTTACGAGACCTATTGGCTTTGCCAATACTTGGTAATAAATTTGGCTCTGCACTGCTTTTTTTGCCTTGTGCAATTCAGTGCAGCAATGTTGGTCGCTGCACTACCTTGTGCTAGAAATGTATACCTTTTCCCCTTAGTGTGAAGCCCCATGTTGCTCTGAGCAAGCACAGCAAGTCTCATCCTCTGAAGAGTTGTTAGGGCGTGGGTAGGAGGAATTTCTCATAGAATCATTTGATGGACATCACATGAAATTACTGGCTCAGAACTGACCCCCAAGCACTCTTATCATCCATGAGATAAATCTAGCCAACTGTCAATGCCCTTCTCCTTTTAAAACAGCTTTTTACACAAACTCTGGAATGAAATGCATATTCCTTACTTCCTCAGTCAAATTCCTACAATATCAATAAACATCTGCCTTGTGATATCTTTCTGCTTACTGTGGTCAGACTGCTTGTGAAGGTTACATCAGATGATGCCCAGTTCTAGCACCACTGTGCACCATTTGTCTTTTAGCCCCCTCTAGATCAAGCTGAATCAAGGTTGCAATATCAAAGATATTGCTAAATCATTCCTTCTACTCATGGGAAGAGTCCACATATGTTTGAGTCCTCAAGTCCAGATGTCTCTCCTTACAAAAAGCAGTGCAAATTCAGGGACATCTGTAAACTGTTTACTTGGAGGATCCTTCAGTTGTACCCTCTACTTACCCAGTATTGCTTCCTAAAATTGATGTTTCAATACATGTTTGTTTGAAATGACCATCTTTTGCATGGTATTTTCCCAGATGTTTTGTTTCTTTTGTTGTATCTATTTTTGTTGGCCATAGGACACTGAACACTTTACCCCTGCTAACCAGTGGTAAAGTGATTATGCCCTCCTTTTCAAACATGTTGAAATTGGTATACACCTGATTGGCACATTACATTTGCTTGTAAGTCCCTAGTATATGGTGCCATGTGTACCCAGGGCCTGCCTATTAAATGCTATGAGTGGGTTGCAGCACTCATTGTGCCACCCTCAAAAGTAGCACTATTAAACATGTCTCCAGGCTGGCCATTGAAGCCTGGTTGTGCAGTTTTGATCTGCCGTTTTGACCTGGCAAAATAAACCTTTTGCCAGGCCTAAATCTTCCTTTTTAATACTTATAAGTCACCTCTAAAGAGGTCTTAAATGTCCATAGGACAGGGTGCATGATATTCATAAGTAGGACATGTACATTTAAAGTTTTACATGTCCTGACAGTGAAAAGTCTCCAAAGTTGTTTTTCAGTATGGCAATGCTAGCTCTCCTGTAGGTTAACTTTGGTTTACACTATTACATTTAATACGCGCTAAATTCAGTTTGGGACTAGCTAGAAAAATGATTCAAAGACTCATTTTAATAGCAACTTAAAATCCAATTTAATGGTCAAGTCAGATTGTATATTACTGTTTTGGACAGAACTTTTAGAAAGTTGTAATTTTCCTGCCTAAATCCAAAAGGCTTTCCTGCTAGTGTCCAGCTGTCACCTGACTCTTAATGACTCCCTGTGGTGAGATGTTTATTGCTCTCAGACAGTGCTCAAAGGGCTCTGGGTACCCACACACTTCCTGAGCTTCAAAGGATGCCTACTATGTCACTTGCAGATGAAAGTCACACCAAGGCCTGCCTCCCTTTTGTCTCTCTAGTCAGGCTGGCTCCAAAGCCAGTCGGATGGGAAGAAGTGACAAATGGTTTGGGATGGACAAAGGGTTGCCCTCCACCCACAGACTGGCACTGACCATAAAAGTGGACACCCGCAGACCTCTCCTCAGAAGACTCCTGGACCTATGAAGAATCAGAAGAAGGACTGCCCTGCCATTAGAACAACCTGAAGGAAGCCTATACTTGCTTGCCCTGATCCTGGACCCCAGCAGTGACTTCAAGGGTCAGTTTGGTGTCCTCCTGTTTGAGCCACAGGAACACAACAAGCTACCAGATGCCTCTCCCTGGAATTACCCAGCTGACCAGTGCCAACTAGACCAGCTCTGGACTAAGGGTGGGTGGCGAACTCTGCTCCGCGAGCACAGTTTTCAGAGTTTTTCCAACTCCGCACTCTGCTGGGAGCGCGGAGTTTGGCAAAAAAACTCCAATTCTGTGGCATGGCGGAGTTTGCCACTGCCGCCCACCCCTACGGCCCTGCGCCTGCCTGAGTCCTCCTTACCTGGATCTCGGCGTGGCACTCTCTGTGCCCGGCTGTCCTCCTCCTGTCTCCTCTTCCTCGGCGCTGCAGAAACCCCATGCTGCAGGACTTGCGAGGACTGCGCATGTGCGCACATGGAGAGTGGAGACCGGGTTAATGTCTCCACTCCCCATGCACGCAGATGTGCAGTCCTTGCAAGTCCTACAGCGAAGCGGTTTCACTTTCATTACAGCCTAGGAAGGACTGGAAACACCGCTGATCACCGCCACAGCAGACTGAGGTAAGCCGTAAAGCAGGTGGCAGTCTGAGGGTCAGGAACCCTCCAGGTCTGCTGCGTGCATAGGGCAGAGTGGAATTCCACTGAGTTTTTATGCAACTCCGCGGAATTCCGCATAGTGCCACTCCACCAACTCCACTCACCCTTACTCTGGACCATGCTACTGGCCTCTGTTGGAGTGAGCTAACCTGCAAGTGTTGCCCCCCCCCAGGTCCTGGACCCTTGACTGGCATTAGAGTGTACTCTTCCTGTCCCCAACCTTCAAGATGTGGAGCTTTTAAACTTTTTGCTAACTTTCTACTTAAAAAACTGACAGAGATTGAGATTGCCATCAAAGCTTCAGCCCTCTATGTCGAATCGCTTGTTGGCCTCAACCTACAGGTTTGCCATGCTAAGGGTGATCCGACTTCCAGAAACGTTTCTAAGTCTGAACATAGAGGGATCCATGTGACCGCCACCGAGCAACACCACATCGAAATGGAGTCTGCCCTGGGCACGGACTTCTGACTTTGCCGCAAGGAGCTTTTCTAACTTCATTGACAATCGCACCGGGACCCGGCTCTTCAGCAACCTGCCATCATCGAGCCCCCCTTCAGATCCAGCTATTAGCTTGCCTCATCGACGACTCATCAATGAATGCTTTTTTCCATAAATGTTTGTAAGTCAGAAGGTACATTTTTCACTGGGATGAACATGGTCCCAGTATCAGAAGGGTGATCGAACATGGTGGGCCTGAACTTTAAATTTGACCCGGTCTAGTGTGACCAGATAGCCACAGTTGGTGCTTTGTGGTTTTAGTCACTACTTTTAATTCAACCCTAAAAAAATCATATCTCTGGTTCTAATGATTGGATTTTTGTTATTTTGGTGTCATAAGATTTATATTCTCTATTTTCCTAAATTGGTTGGAGATTTTCCTTCTGTTGTGTTTTCACTTTATTACTGTTTCAGTGCTGCATAATTTCTTTACACATTGCCTATAAGTTTAGCCTGACTACTTTTCTGCCAAGCTACGAAAGGGTTAAGCAAAGGTTTATTCAGTGACTTTAGTAGTTCACCCTGACAAGGATTGTGATTAGCAACTAATATTCCAATTTCTTACACAATTCTTTATCATTTAAGGTACAGGCCTGTAAATTATTACAGTTGAGTTCTGACATCACAATGTCATCTACCAAAGTTGGTATCCGAGAAGAAACGCAGGCCACCGAGCATAATTAAAGCAGCTGATTAAAGAACGAAAAATTAAACATTGCTTTTCTTTCTTTTGCTTTATTTTTCTAGCTGTACATTGACAAAAAGGAAGAAGATATTTATGGCAGCCTTTACATTTTTTTGTACTCCTTGGATAAATATAGAAAAGTTAGAATTTTTATGCAAGTTTCTACTGCACCTTTTTTTGAAAAACGAATTTGTATATTAAACTGCTTCTAGTATGTTTTGCAACAAATATCTAACTGCTTTTTTGATGTATTTAATTTTTGCACTAGAGATTCTATTTTTATTCTTCATGTTTGTAAGCATGTTTTCTCTTTAATATGAAAGAGATATGCACCAAAGATTTAACTGGTTTGTGGGAAAGATGATGGCTTAACCATGTATTACACAGAATAAATTACCCCCGCCATACATGATAAGGATATTGCAAGTCACCTCGGAGTTCCATCACCTTATACAGTATTTAAGGTCATGGAACTTCTCAATGACTTGTAATATCCTTAAAATATACAGCAGGGGGTAACTTTATCGCATTTATTATTTATAGGGGAATAATAATCAACATTTTCCTTTAAATTATTACTCACAAAGTCTATAATAACATTGATAATCATATACTACTAGTCGTAATATTAGAAGCAGCAGTGCTAACACCAGTAATAGTAGTAGTAGAAGTAGTAGTTTGTCTTCGTCTTCTATTTCTTCTTATTATTATTTAAATTGTTATAGAATTCTGCAATACCAGTATATATGCATGTCTCTAATTTCTTTATCATTGGAAATTATTAGTGCACTCAGTCGCTGATTATAAAGAAAAGACGTCAGAACTTAACTATTATAAGTTATTACAGTCGGGTTCTGACATCACAATGCCTGCCGCCAGAGCCAGCAGTCGAGGTAAATGGCTGGTCAGGTCTGGGCAGATAATTTAAGCAGCTGTTTAAAGCAATGAAATTTGAACGTTGCTTTTCTTTCTTCTGCTCTGTATTAATCAGACCCTCCAGGATTTCGCAATTTGCAAAATAATCTAGAAAACAGCACTTTTGTAAAAAGGCCGTACTTTTTACAAAAGTCCCCGCAAAATTGGGGCTTGGTTGCTGGGTGGCAGAAAGCTTCAGCAGTCCTGTCTCCTGCAAGAAGAGTCGAACCACGAGTGCAGGACAATTCCTGCATTGCGTTCTCAGCAACATCGTGCAGGCAGCAAGGGGGGATTTTTTTATTGTCACCTCCAGCTGTGTCGAAGATAAAGGCCAAGTTAAGGGGCCATCAGGCGGCTCCTTTTGATCAAGTATCCTGACTGGACGTGGCCTGAAACCTCACTTAAATGCAAATACAACAGAGGGTAAACAAAAGAACACAGCTTGTTATCTCTTCACAGGTACTTAAGAGGGGCAAGCTTTTGACTTTGTTCAGTCCCTATACGTAAGTAAGTGCATGCACTGTAAGAATGTCAGATGTGTTGCTCTGTCCAAGTATTTACAAAAATAACAATTTAAATAGTACTATTTTACTTCTTTTATAGTGCTACTCATCCAAATGCAGGGTGTCAGTGCGCTTTACATAACACATAACATACACAAATTACAATACAATACATTAGACATTGACAATAAATCATGTAAGTGTGTAAATCAATGTACAAGATGTGTTACATGAGTCAGTGAGGGTTATAGGGTGTAGGAGTCACATGCCCTTCACAGCTCACTGTGCTATATTAGAAGGATTATAATTTATGAACTGCAATTAACAAAAGGATCTCTGTGTTCAAAGCAGTAACTTACTTACCTAGCTACCTAAAATAAAAATCTCTCATCTACATGTTACGTGATGTGCTTTGCAGGAGACACATTAACGTTCTATAATGCTTTGATGCAAATCTGGGACTACACAAAACACAGATCTCTCCAGCAAATGGTTTAACCTCCAGAGTTATCTCACTGTTATTATTATTCCCTGAGATTTACTGGGCACCTATGTAGCAGAAGCCTTAACCCCATAAAATATTTGGAAATGCAGACTTTGCAACCAATTAAGCAGAAGAGATTTACTGTCATACTACTCCTTGTTGCCAATTTCTTTGTGGCAAAGCTTTGAATTTTTTTTTAATTAGTTGAGGCCCAGATTTTGCATTGGGATTGCACCACTTTATTTGGAGCAAGCCCAAAGCAAAATCCAATTTGTTAAATCTCATAATGTGCTTCAATGTACTCCTGATATACCTGATAAACCTATGTGTGAGGTCTTAATATCTGATGTCACTTCCAGAGAGATCACTTCCTGTGATCCCACGTGCAATGCCACGCGTTGTGGTGTCATGTGCTATGGTGACACGCGGCATGATGTCACTTGCAAACTACCTAACTTGGTTAGTCCCCCCACTTTTATTTTTAAGGACTTGTGCCCTGGAGGAGGGGGTGGTGGTAGGTGGAAGATGGGGGTCAGTCAGTATAATCACTTGTGCAACTTGTTGTTTACTGCACAGTTTTAAGTGCATGAGCAGCCAGGAGAGAATTGAATTACAGCAAACCATGGTCTAGGCTTGTAAGCAGGGTCGGTGGTGGGAGAGTGGAAGGGTTGATGCCACTGGTCAGGGAAGGTGTGCCTGCACCCTGTTCTGGGGCAAGAGTAGACAGGAAGTGGGACACAGCGTTGGGCACCAACTCATCCCCTCTCTTCTTGTTTCGGGACCCAGCAGGGGTGCATTTAGGCTTGCAAGAGTGTCTTAGACTCTCGCGGGCATGTCAATTTAAAAGTAGAGAGTTATGATTGGCCCTGGAATCTTTATTTGCCTTGGGCCATTTCGCTCCTGCGGAAGAGAGAGTCCCGCAAGTTCTCTGATTGGCTGCCAGCAACATGAGAAAAATGTTGCTGCCAGCCATTACAGGACTCCGGGACTTAGCAGAGCAAACAAATACTCTTAGACACTTTAAACATGCCTATTTGAAAGTGGAATACTCTGCCAAAACAGTTTCCATTGATTTAAGACTGAAAAGGAATGATTACAAGTAAAATAAAGTGCTGCAAAAACGCCACAAAATTTCAGTTTTTTGTGACGCTAAATTTCAATTTTTGTGCCTCAAAATTTGCAAATCTATGCCACAATATCCTGGGGGGTCTGCATTAATAACTGACAATAACAAGCAGAGAAAATATGTTTATTTTTTGCACTTCTTAGATAAAGAAAAGCTAGAATCTTTCTGCATGTTTCTACACATTCCGTGCTACTGCAGCTTTTTATTTTTAAACTGGCTTCAATTGAACTGTTTCTAATATCTGTTTGCAACAAATATCTAACAGGTTTTTGATGTGTTTAATTTTGCACTAGAGGTTTTATTTTTATTTTGCATGCTTGCAAACATGCTTGCTCTTTCATATGAAAGAGCTAAGCACCAAGGTTTTAAGTGATTTGTGGGAAAGGTGATAGTGTGACCATGAATTATGTAGGATAAAGTGCCCCCTGGCGTACATGATAAGGATATTGCAAGTTACCTCGGAGTTCCATAACCTTATGAAGGAACTCAGATTTCAGCCTCATTCCTCTATATGATTATGGAACTTTTCGATGACTTGAAATATCCTTATAATGAATGGTAGGGGGTACTTTATCCCTTATAATATTACGAACATACAATAAAGCTTTCCTGTGGTATGGGAAACTCTTTTTGTGACACTTATTACTGGAAATGTGCAAAATTCTTGAAAAGTTATGTGCTGCCAGAGATTTGCCAACCTCTTGAGTGGGATATGAGGAAACTATTCTGCAAGTTTTGCAAATGTATAGCTTGGAAGATTGCTGTTACACTGAATAGTTGATAAGCTTCACAACAGTGGCAGCTTCCCAGTGGTAACCTAGACTCATTAGGCTTTTTGCTTCACCACACAGGCATGGCTGCATTTGAATGTGCCTGCATAGAACTATGGTCTACTATGGTGTGCTTGCTTGCACCACTGATATTGAATGCCGAAGTGACATTACAGTGCATGGAGGGGAAGGGAAAAATATACACAATACGACAAGAACTTTAATGTCCTCATCCTGAGCTGTTTTGAAGGATGGCACAGGCACATCCCCCTCATATGTAATGTTATTGAAGGGGGATCATTTGGGTTTTCCCCCATCACAGAGTTCCTGGAAGACGGGCCTCCTCCTGCTCTCAGAATTCATGTTAGTTCGTGATGACTATGTGATACCAGGCAGGTACTAGGTCCAGAGTCTCCTCTGGCGGGTAAGAACCTGAAGATAAATTAAGCCCAGAGAGGAAGACGTGATTAGGGATTTGGTCGCCCTTCTTGTTTCTGTGTGGGCTACAGGCATCTTCCAGTTTGTACTCATCTTTATACTGAAAAGATATTTGCCATCATCAAAGGGTCACCCTTGTATCAGGTGCATCAGGTGTTTGCAATTAGCCTGCCATCCACTCATTCTGAAGTTCATGATCACAATTGCAATAACAATGTAAGTAATGTTTGTGATCAACCACATTCATAAAACAAAAAACACAAACTGACCCTGTTTTCCCCAGGTCAATGGACTTAATTTACAAGGGCAGACCTGTAGATATTACCTCTCGGATCAACTAGTGACTCCAAGAAACTGTTAAATGCTGTTATCTGGGAGCTTCAGGGGATCTAATCATTTGACACCACTGTGTAGGGTAAGAGCATGTCACAGAAGTAACAGATCTGTAATTTGGAGGATAACTTCAGATTAGTAGTTCCTTCAAACTAAACAAAATAGGGGTACAAAACAAAAGCACCTGCCCTTCGGGATAGAACTAAGGGTAGGCGTAACTCCTGCAATTCCGTGTAGTGCAATCACACAAAATCACCCAAAAATTCAGTGAGTTTACACAGAATTATGTGAAAAGAGTAATTTTGCATCTAGCACTATTTCCTTCACACAAAAATGCCCCCTCACATCTAAAATGGACTCAAGAATGCATTTTCCATTAGAAATAGCACTAAATGCAACAAGACATTAATAATGCTCATAGTGGAGCTTTGCCACAATCCAAGCTGATGGCTCGTTGAACAGCTCCGGCATCAAGGGGCCCTCAAGGGCCTCGTTCTGTGCATGTGGAGGTCAGACTGTACCCCAGACACTGGAGACACATCCTGCTCCTACCAAGTTAAGAACCTGGGTGCCCTTGCCCTCCCTCTGAGTGGTCCTAACTCTGTTGTGTGGGGAGCAGAAGCAGTCCACTCTGTTTCGGGATGGGAAGCCACCTGTGGCCTTAACTGCATCATCAACGCCTCTGGGCTGTTATTATAGAAAGTGTTAGTATAGAAAGCGAGGAGGGGGACCCCAAGAAAGTCCCACTGCAAAACCTCACCTGCACCCACATAGAATAGAATATACGTGATTAGACAGCAGTATGTGCCCAATGCTTCAAGTTAATGAATTACATTGGATGAGCTCAGAGAGACAACAGCTGCAACTTTGATATATACTGACGGCAGTCAGTAATCAATAAAACAAACAAATCAAGAAGTCTCTAGTACTAAAAACAAATCAGTGTTGACAGTTCAACTGGAGAATGACCGAGTGAGGGAAGGAACACAGGGGAGGGATCCACAAAACCAATCAGCTTTGAGGTCAGTCAGTCAGTAAAATCTTTATTCGGCTGTATACCAGCCATAAAAGAATACATCATAAAAACATTCGATGAAGTTAACATGAAAAAATGAATAATTAGTGAATAATGATTCCAAGGTAATATCAATTGCAAATATCGTAGTGTCAGTCTCTTAAGATGACTTGTCCACAAAGAAAAAGAGACATCTATATACCAGTTCTCTACAGACAACAAAATTCAGTTATCTCTATTAATCATTTTAACCGATTAATTCCACATAAGTAAGTCTTTAGGACCTGGACACATACGTACCATAAACAAGCATAAAAATCATTTTCCAACAATGTTCCGGAGCCGAACAGCAGAGGACATATACTTATAAATCATTAAACAAATGAATTCATCTTTTAAAAGGAGTAAATATTGTAACGCAGCCCGACACTTTCTTATGTTTAAGACTCTTAACAGTGGTATTAAAAAAACACGTCTTAGGTTGATATAGAGTTTACAAAAAAACATAAAATGTAAGGTGCTTTGAACTGACTCTGAATTACATGGGCACAAATCCAATTTGGCTTCGCAATACTCGTCACGTGGATATGAAACCAGTAAATGGGAAATACCCATCCTGAATCTGATGAGATAAAACATTTTAAAATGGGTGAAGTAAAATGAGAGGTAGGGCTCAGTGCCAAGAGAGCAAACTAACAATGAATGGGCAACGACCCTTTTTCTTGCCATCTCTCGGTTGTCTCTAGTCAAGTATAAGTGGGTTAAAAAATCTCTTTTCAACTTTACTTTTGGTATGTTGGCTATGTTACCGGGGGTCAGTCCAACAATCCCAGTTTCTCCAGCTGGTCATATACATAAGTGACCCAGGGGATTTGTTTAACACAATCCAACCTTAAACAATCAGAGATTATAGCACGATTCAGAGCTGTTGCTTCTTTTGCCCAAATATTGTGCCATAGCAAAAGAGGTGCTAGTTGTGCGCGAAAGGACAGCAGGATCACACCAAGTTCGCTTTGGGAAATAGTTGCAGCAGTGCTTTTGGGGACTGTCAATAATCGTTTCAGGAAGGTGTTCTCAACTCTCTGTAATCCCGTAATATTACAAAATCCCCAGACTCCAGCGCCATACAAGGTAACAGCGCATGTACGGGCTTTATAGAGATCTACAATGGCTTTAATAGGCCTGGAGCCTAATTTTTTGGTGAATCTAAAAATAGCCTCGAAGTTTTGATTAAAACCCCCGATCCTTGCCTCTACTAATTGACACCAGGAGTTTTTTTGGTTGAAAAGAATGCCTAAATAAGAAAAGGTAGGCACATAAAACAATTTTTCATTGTTTATAAAACACGACTTATGAATCGTGGGAGATCTACCCACCACCATGACATGTGATTTTGCAACATTTGTTTTTAAACCAAGATCATTCATAAAATTATAAAAACTGATTAAGAGCCTCTGCAACCCCACCCCGGTTCTGGACATTAAAACACAGTCATCTGCATATAATAGTGCTGGTAGGGACATACGGCCTATCAGAGGAGCCTCTACATTCCCATTTTTAATACAACTTTCTAGATCATTTATGTATAAGCAAAAAAGAAAGGGGGCAAGGATGCAACCCTGGCGGACCCCGCGGTCCAACTTTATAGGGGCACTCAGTTCGCCACCTGCTCCATATCGCACTCTCCCCGTCACTCCCCGATGCATTGCTGCCAAAAAGTGAACAATGGGAGGTTCGATACCCATGGACAACATCTTCTCCCAAAGCCTCCCTCTCTGCACCCAGTCAAAGGCAGACGTGAAGTCCATGAATCCAAGATAGAGGGATCCAGGCTTGGCTAAGGTGAATTTACCGATGACCAGGTGCAGATTGAGGCACTGTTCGACCGTGCCCAGGCCTCTCCTGAATCCATATTGGACATCTGAAAACTTTCCATTTTCTGCTACCCAGGTTTCCAGTCTCTCCAATATCACTCGGCCCATAATCTTACACGTACAATCAATTAAAGATATGGGACGTAGCATTTGGGGTCCGACCTGTCTCCCTTTTTAAAGTTGGGAACTATTATAACTGTTCTCCAATAATCCGGTGGGCCCTGAGCTGCATAACATTTCAAAATATTAGTTAGCAGCGGGAGCCATAGGGGGGATTAGCTAAAAACAAATCCGCGGGCATGCCATCCGGGCCAGAGGCCTTATTCTTCACATCTAGGAGACTAATACCAAGGCACCTCCGGACTAATGTATTATTACTGGCAGTGTGGTCAAAAGGTCTATGCCCAACTACCACCTGGTGGGAATGGCATCCGTTCCCTGGTAACCCTGCACACACCAATGCAAATAATACCAGGCAAGGATAATTCAGCATTGCACAAACACCCAATGGGCAAAAAGATTACCCTTCTACACCAAAAAAGAACAAGTAGAGAAACTGAGTTTTTCGAATGGAACATATACAAAAATATCCCACAAGATTTCTGACTTTTCAATGAAAGCCAAGTCAGTGCAGGAGGGTAAGTCTTCACCTTGCAAATAAAACTAAATGCAAGGTGGTTGCAAATAACCAGGTGGGAACTTTAAAAAAATTATGAATGATACTGAAGATGGTTTCAACTCGATTAAAGAAGAACTAAAAGCCATAAGAATGATGGTAACACAAAACAGATTTGGGTTGGATTTGCTCACAGCTATCGACTTTGGAATTTGCGCAAAAATTGGAACTGCATGCTGTACATTTATACCAGGAAACAATGCCAAAAATGGCTCTCTAACTAAAGCCATATAGACTTTACATGACTTACATCAGACTATGCATGGAGAAGGAGGTGCCCCAGATGAGTGGTTCTTGAA
The DNA here is from genome assembly GCA_963921515.1 of Calotriton arnoldi. Taxonomy (NCBI): domain Eukaryota; kingdom Metazoa; phylum Chordata; class Amphibia; order Caudata; family Salamandridae; genus Calotriton; species Calotriton arnoldi. The sequence goes on from CAWUFW010002066.1 coordinate 977,104, forward strand.
CTGGTGTAGTTGGCTTCCGAATTGGCTATGCTGACAGTTTAACCGCTTAACCGCGGCGCGAATTCCGCCGCGGTGCGGCAGCTTAAAAGAGTGGGCGGGGCCGCGTCGGCCAACGGACATGCGCAGCACTAGCGAGGTAGTGCTTGCGACGGCCATTGGCCAATGGAAGCACGGAAGGGGTTAAATCCTTACTTCCAATAATAGTGGTGCTACTTGTTATGTGTTTTATCTTCCAACTAATATTACATTGCTGTAAAAATGCAGTCACAAAATTGGGAAAGGGAATGCATGTTAGCACACAAATTGAAAGCCCTAGGTCCAAGGTGAAAGAAGTAAGACAACATCTAAGATAGTTGAATAATCAACTAAAGGGGGGAATGTTAGTATAGAAAGTATTAGTAAAGAAAGTGAGGGGGACCCCGAGCCACTGCAAAACCTCACCTGCACCTACACAGAAATGTACATGATTAGACAGCAGCATGTGCCCAATGCTTCAAGTTAATGAATTACAGTGGACGAGCTCAGAGAGAGAACAGCTGCAACCTTTGATACATACTGACAGTAGCCAGTAATCAATAAATCAAACAAATCAAGAAGTCTCTAGTACAACAAACAAACCAGTATTGACAGTTCCTCTGGAGAATGACCGAGTGAGGGGAAGAACACAAGGCAGGGATGCACACAACTAATCAGCTTTGAGGTCAATTTGGTAGGGAGAGATAAGACACAGGGATGATCGAAATACGTTGCAACAGGAGCACGCATTCTGCTTGTGTGGAAGTTTTAGAAATAGTACACATAGACAGATTGCACAAATCAAATAACACGTAGTCAGATGGCACAAATAACAAGCAGTCAAATGATTGCACCAATGAACATAGGATGGTGGGAGGCTTGGCTTTAATTGTGTATATGCCATATATTTCCAATGTCGGTCACCTGCTTAGTATGTATGATTCAGGAAACATACACTATATAAAGGGCTACCTGCTATAGCCGATTTGAGAGTTGGGTGGCAACCTACTTGGGTTCATCACTCCCCCAGCTGCTGAAAACTAAAACCTTTATACTTTATCACTTACTCTTGCTTGTTTTTCTACTTCAATTAAGGTCTAACCAACAAGCCAGCCAAGAGAGTCCCTTAGGTCATCGCCAAAGGCAGCCGGCGGACAGGAGACTGGCCATTGGGAATAGGACTGCGCATTACTCTGAGAAGGTAAGCAGACTTCTGTTTGATCACAAGTCTGTCTATTCTCATGGGTAGTTCTCACCCTGAGGTGGTCACTGTCATAAGGTGAGGCCAACGCGGACTCCTCGAATTATAACAATTGAAGTAAGGTTGTGGTAAAGTAAAAGTTTAATGGTAAATGTGCACAAGGCATCTACGGTATGCATAAGTGAGCTCCTCACCACAGGCTGGTGAGGAAAGCAGATCTGAGAGAAGAAATAGGTCTAAGATGTAGACCAAAACCGAAGAAGTAGGTCTAAGGTGCAGACCAAAACCCCATTCTAAGGTTAGAGAGTCAACCCCAGACCAGGTCAGGAAGATCTGAAGAGAGCGTAAATCTAAAAGAGTGAATTGATTGAGGACCAGAAAACTCATGATACCATTTACAAGATATGTATCAGATGTACTTTAGAATAAATAAGCAAGTATATCAAGATACATAAATAAATGCTCTACAGAGAGATAAAAAAAAAAGTTCAAAAGATAGAACAGCCATCTACCAAATACTTTAAAAACGTTTAGGCACTCTACAGATAGAATGCGACACATATTACAGGCATGCAAGATGAATAGAAAAAGGAATGACTCCTGCAATTCTACTGAAAAAGATATACATTCAGAGATTAAAATGGGGTCTCCCCTAGAACACATGCTAAAGACATTTCCAAACGACAAGAAAAAGAGGAAACAAATATAACCAAGAATGGCAAAAAAATTCATCTTCATGGCCAAAAGATGGTTCATTTGACAAAGACCTCGTAGCACACACACAAACATTTATCAGGGCTAAATATAAAGTAAGAAATTAAATAAAAGAGAGTTCAATCTTAGCTTATGGTCTCGATTTAAAAACAGCTCTGAGAATCAAGAAGAGGTACCGATTGAAAACCCCCTTGAGGATAAGCATAAAGACATGGAGGCAGGGCCCACAGCAGCCCCACGCCCCCTGCATATGTAGGGATATACCCAAATCTCCTGTCCCCAGCAGCAGGATACGAAAACCCACCAGAAGTACAAAATCCTACAACTATTAAAAATAGCCCAAAAGGGTTACGGATACAGGAAACAGGATAAGCACAAAGACATTTGGGGGTTAACCCTAAAGTTGGAAGGTGGAGAACAGGGCACCTGTTATTTAGAACAAATGAAGAAGGACATGATAGATTAAAAGATGCTTCAAATTATTGGGTATATTATTAGGAGCGAACAAATGCTGCCTTAGAAGAAGAATGGGACACAGAGGAAGAAGAGGAAGAACTAGTACAAACACCAGCACAAGCACAGTCACACTATTCCTCGATGTCCATGTCCCCACATCCACTCATGTCAGGAATATACATAATAATATTAATATGCCACCACCAACACAAATGTCATATGCAGATACAGTAGTAGGAGGACACAGAGACAATACAGCATCAAAGATAAGAACCACACATTTCATTAAAGTAGCAGACAGGTTATGGGCAAATTTAGGAGAGCAAGTAAGACAAGGAATGACTATGAGAAGTATGAGCTCTGCTGCTAACGCTGCATTGACCGTGAGAAATAAGGATAGAGTGAGAAGAGTTCTCACACCTAAACTAATAATAACTAAAAAAGAAGGGGATATATACGCGAACCCCTTCTGTGATTATTTAACTAGATGGACAGGTCCCACAAAGGAGACCGTGGCCCAGGGAAGGATCGTTTGACCCAGACGACATGGCACTAGCAGAACGATGCATCAGAGGTGGGGAGGAAGACCCAGACTAGGATTATGATTATATGCAAAAATGTCTAACAGTTTGGGAAAAGTATTCAATACGACAAACTAGAAGCCAAATTCAACAAGGGATCTGTGGCAGGGAAGGATATAATGATATGGAGATCTATGCACTAAATAGTGGAATAATGCATTTACCATTAAGTCAGAAAGGAGAAGGCCTTTTAAATTATATCCCATGGCCGCAAATGGACAAAGAAGGGCTAAAAACAAAGTTACCATCCTTGTCAGATGGGGTGGATAAGTGGATCAGTAGCTGTGAGAGACATACTGCAGGGATGACCTTAGCTAAGAGACATAAAAAGTCTATTGAGTGGGTTAAGTGGGAGTCAAACTGACAACATTTTCAAAACTGCTAGAATTGCAGGAATAACACTTACAGAGAATAAGTTGATGGATCCCAATTTAACAGTTACAGAACAGAAATATGAGAGGCACTAAGGAAAGGAAACACTATCCCAATAAACCAGATATAGGAGGCATGATGGCAGAGACAATGAGACCAGATGAAAATGTAACTGATTATGTCAATAGAATGAGAGAGAGGTGGAACCAAGAGACAGAGAAACCATGGGAGAATGAATGAAGTAACACTATATTCTTTTATAACATAATAAAAAGGGGACTACCAGCAGATGTACCGGACAATTTAGAGAATATAGTGGGGTTGGAAACAAAGCGCTAGGTGGAAATCCTGGTCTATATTGTGCACTTTTACAAAAAGAAGGTAGAGAAGGAGAAAATGAAAGGGCAGCTGCCAGACTAGTACAACACAAATAAAAAAAGACAGCAACAGAAAGGGCAGTATTGGCTGCAGCCGCACACCAAAAGGTAATGTCGCAACCACAGCAGCAAATTTACAGAGGGAACCCGTCCAGTTGTGGAAGGGGAAGAGGAAGTCTTAGAGGAAATATGGACAACCGAAAGTCGATAGAATGCTTCTACTGTCAAAACATCGGCCACATGGCAAGAGAGTGCCAATACAAGAAAGCAGACATGCAGGCACAAGCGATGCAGATTCAGGGGCAGGGACAACAGACATAGAACACACCCTACACCCTTGCAAAATGACTTGATGCAGGGGCAGGGTCAAGAAATTCTGAGCCCACCTCCGCAAAATAACTTCCAAGGTTATCAGAATCAGGGTCCACAAATTCAGCAGCAACAGAATGACCCCCTAAACCAGCAAAGACAAGGAGGGATGGTAGTGATGGCAGGAATTACTCCACTCTATGGGAATATGGGAGACAATGACCAACAACAACAGTACATACAATGAAGAGGCCCACAGAGCATTCCAATGTGTCCGGTTTTATCGGTAATGCACAGATTAGATAAGGAGCCCACTGTGACAGTTGCCATAACAAAAATTCCATATACCTTCCTAATAGGTACAGGGGCAACAAAATCATGCATCAAAGAAGGAAAAATCCTCTTATCAAATACAGCTATAGACACGCAGGGATTCTCTGGGGCAGTAAATAGGGTTCCATTTACAGAAATAGTTGAGATGGAAATAGGAGAATCTTTGGTAGATAGAAAGCTGTTATACTCACCATCATCTCCAGCTAATCTCTTAGGAAGGGATTTGATGTCCAAACTAAATATGACAATACATTTTGGCTCAGATGGTACAATGTCCTACGCAACCTCAGGGGTTTCAGAAAAAAGAACAATGATGTTACTTGTGAGAGCAGAGGTCAATAAACAATACCGAGCCAGGCCCACTGATGAAAGAGGGTTTCTAAGGGCAGTATATGCTTTAATAGCAAATGTACCCCAATTGAAGTGAAGACTATTGGAAATACCAAAGGAATTCCAGTTCAGATGCCAAGGAATACCCCAATCACAGCAGTTGCAGGACGAAGCAGTCTTGATAACCATAGATAGAATTGAAATAACTCCCACACATGGTATACTATTGGCCACCGACAAGCACCCAAACAATGTGGGCATATGTAATATTCATGATCCCCAGACTAAGGTTACGAGACCTACTTGATGAACAACTGTTTGAAGATAATAAGCCAGCAACTCCACCATGGTGTTTGAAAATGCAGTAGCGATTTGGGTAGAATTAGAGATAGGAACATCCACACCCAAGCCAAGTCCCAACTCGATGAATGGCCAAGATTTAGCAAAAGTACCACCACAGTTGTGGACAACAGGACCATATGATGTAGGTTTGATACAAACGGCAACACCAGTAAAAATTACCATAAAGGCAGGAGCACATTTACCTAGGGTTAAGCAGTATCCATTGTTAAAAGAAGTAGATGCGGGGATAGCACCCACTATTACAGCATTGGTGCAGCAGTTGGTACAATATTCAGGAGTTTCACCCTGTAATACTCCTATATACCTGGGAAAGAAATCAAAGGTGGGTACTTGGAGGATGGTACAGGATTTTCGCCCACTAAATAATATAATGGTACCAAAGTTCCCAGTGGTCCAGAATCCGTCAATAATGTTAACAAACATCTGAGCTGATGCAACACACTTCTCAGTGAATGATTTGAAAAATGCTTTCTATAGTAACCCCCACCACCCCGAAAGTCAATACCTAACAGTATTCACCTAAAGGGGAACACAGTATTTGTATTCTTGCCTACCACAGGGGTACTGTGAGTCCCCTAGTATATTTAACAGGGTAGTCAAAAATTACCTTTCAAACTGCAAGTGTTAAAATATGTGGATGATATCTTGATAAGTAGCAGGTCAGAAGAACAGTGCAGCAAAGATACAACCAATTTGTTAACCGTCTTTGCTCAAACAGGGTACAGAGTTGAAAACGATAAAGTACAATACGCAGTTCCTGACGTGCATTACTTGGACCACATAATATCCACATCAGGCCGAAGGGTTACTCAGAAAGAGCAGAATGTATCAGGAAAAAGACAGAGCCCAAAACAGTGAAAGAGGTGCAACAGTTCTTAGGCCTCTGCATTTATGTCAGACAGTGGGTGTTTGATTATAGCTCACTGATAGCACCATTGTTGCAGATTCCTTGCAAAGATGCAAACAAACATAAGAAAAAATACACTGGACAGAGGTAATGATAGCTATGTTCAAGAAACTAAAAGAAGAGCTAGTATCGCCCCTGTGCTTGGTACACCAGATTACAATAAGGAATTCTACCTTTTCTGCCATAGTAATGGCACAACCATGACAGCAGTATTAACACAAAAATATCCTTTGGGCCATAAGCCAATTGCTTACTGTAGTGTTTTATTAGACCCAATAATGAAAGGATATTTTCCATACGAACAAGCACTTGCAACCGCTCCTTTGCTGTTGAAAAAAGCACATGTATTGTGATGGGCTCTTCTCTTACCTTGTATGTGGAACATGCAGTGTTTGCCATAATACAGAAAGCAAAAGGCACATTAACCACACAACGAGTTTCAGGTCATGAAATAATATTATTCTTAACTTCATTGAAAATAGTGAGGTATCACACTGTAAATTCTGCACATTCATAGCACACCCAGTACAGGAAGGAGATGAAGCATATGACTGTTCCACATTTACCCCCGATGTTGCTCTAAGGGCAGAAAAAGAGCCAATACCTGACAGTACAATATACTTTGTTGATTCCTCATCCACAATTGAACAAGAAACAGGAATATGACATACCGTTGCAGCAGTAGTGGAAGGTAAGATACACAGTGGTATGTTCTTGATAACAGAGTAATTAACACTACCTTCCCATTATTTAGCACAGGCAGCAGAGCTCCTAGCTCTGCTGGTTGCCCTGGAGCATGGGAGGGGAGATAATATTACAGTATATACAGATTCAGCATATGTCACCACCACAGTGTATTCTAGTATCGCTGGGGGAAAAGAGGGGATTTCTCAAAAGTGATGATACACCAGTAGCACATAGAGCTATTTTAGAACTCATCATTTGAGCACTAGAATAACCAACTAGGGTGGCAATCAATCAATCAATCATGTCACTTATAAAGCGCACTACATACCCGCGAGGGTCTCAAGGCGCTGGGGGAAGAGGGGGGTGGTGCTGCTACTGATCGAAGAGCCAGGTCTTGAGGAGTCTTCTGAAGGCCAGTAGGTCTTGGGTCTGTCGGAGGTTGGTGGGGAGGGTGTTCCAGGTCTTGGCGGCGAGGTGGGAGAAGGATCTGCCGCCGGCGGTCATTTTCCGGATGCGGGGGACTGTGGCGAGGGCGAGGCTGGTCGAGCGGAGCTGGCGGGTGGGGGTGTAGAAGCTGAGTCGTCTGTTGAGGTAGGCTGGTCCGGAGTTGTGGAGTGCTTTGTGTGCGTGGGTGAGGAGCTTGAAGGTTATCCTCTTGTTGACAGGGAGCCAGTGCAGGTCTCTCAGGTGGGGTGTGATGTGGCTGCGTCGGGGGATGTCGAGGATAAGACGTGCAGAGGCGTTCTGGATGCGTTGCAGCCGTCTCAGGAGCTTAGCCGTCGTTCCTGCGTAGAGGGCGTTTCCGTAGTCCAGCCTGCTGGTGACGAGGGCCTGGGTGACTGTTTTTCTTGTTTCGGTGGGGATCCACTTGAAGATCCTGCGGAGCATTCGGAGGATGTTGAAGCAGGATGAGGAAACGGCGTTGACCTGCTTAGTCATGGAGGGGGTGGGGTCGAGGATGACCCCTAGGTTGCGTACGTGGTCGGTGGGTGGCGGGGCTGTTCCCAGTGATGTTGGCAGAAGTTAAATGTTCAGCACACACAGGAACACAGGACTTTGTGTTCAGAGGAAATGAATTAGTAGACCAAGCGGCTAAAGAAGCAGCTAGAGGCACATGACCAACACACACAATTTTATGTGCAGGACTAAAAGAGGAGAATGAAGAAAATAAGACAGATGAGATAAATATATCCAGAACAACACCATATGTCGTGAAGTCCCAGCTACATCTCAGAGAACTGCAAAAGGCAGCACCTGAGTTTGAGAAAGATCTCTGAAAACAGAGAGGATGTCAAACATGTAGCATGTACTGGATATTCAGACGAAGCACTACAGGCAAACCAGTGATGCTCCAACAGCTATTGATCATTGCTTTAGATCAAATATATCACCCAACACACACCGACCATTACTCCAATATGCAACAAGTTACAATCAGACTGGTTCATAACAAATTTGCATGAAATGGTGACTATGTATTTAAGTGAGTGCCAAACCTGTCATAAATATTCTCCAAAAAGAACTCTAAAGATGATCACATCAACAATATCACGCCCACAGGGTCCTTTACAAGCTTTACACATTGACTTTGTAGATATGTTAGATAAGTGCAATAACTATAGGTATCTATTAATTGTAGTCTGTCCATTCTCACCATGGATAGAGGCAGGCCAATGTGTACATTGTGATGCACAATCAGCGGCTAACTTCCTAGTGAGAGAGCTTATACCAAGATGGGGAGTACCAGAAGCAACAAGATCAGATAACGGACTTATTTTGTAAATGATATTTTCAAGCATCTCACAGAAATGTTAAGAATAAAGCATAAACTGACTAAATTAGCAAAATATCAGCAACATTAAACAAGAAATGGTTACACTGCCTTCCCATTGCATTATTCTCACTATGAAACACACCAAGTACTGAGCATCACCTCACACACCTAAGTTTGAAGGACCTTACACAGTCACTGAGTCAACCGGATACCTACGCTGAAAGTGACAGACAGGACGCCATGGATATATCTTACACATGTACAACGGACAAACAAGGCTTAATACCAGGAGATGTAAAGGAAATAAAAGGGGGAGGCCAAAGAAAGGAGAAGCAACCGAGACATCCTCCCACAGGGCATATGGACTTTGTTTCACTTCAAAGAAATATGAGATATGTATTATTTTGTCATTTTTTCTGTTATGCACAGCTGGGTTATGTATATTTATATATCATATTGGTTCACCTAAAAAACTTAGTGAGCAACAATAATGGGCGTAATAATAGTAATAGTGACAAGGATAGTATAAACAAGCATACACGTAGGCAAATCAGAGAATGAATAATGTACACTCAAACACTCACACTCAGGATGACAAGATTCATACAGGATTAAAGGATAACACATGGTATGAACATATGGAAAACATTGGAGAACAGATCAGAAATGCATCATGTTATGTATGCTTAATAATATCTCACTCAACATCCACCCCAATTCTATATTTAAAAAAAGAGGTAGACCCAAACATCACCCTCTGCTTGATACACGTGCTTGCCTGGAGAGTAGGATGTCAAATATAGCCCTATTTATTCCAAACAACAAACAGATTCACGAACGCCTCTGTCTATGAAACGCGTAACAGTTTAACCACAATTATAACAGACAAATCTATAATATGTGAAGAACTAGAGGAGATGGGAAGAAGAGGACAAGTATTAGGAAGTTATAGAAGACATGAATTCCTGAAAGAATATTTGGTACAGAGGGGAAAGCTAGCAGTATACGATCCCGATCTTAGATGTAATATTTACACAGAGATTCCCCAGACACCCCAAGACGGGTGTGAAATAAGACCAACAATGCTAATAAACTGATCCATTTATTCCCAGGAGGGTTGGAGTCATAATCTCATATTTTCCTTCCAAGGAAGATCTCTGTGGGAGGAAGGGATAAACAGTACACACACAAAAGGGTGTAAGCCCATTTGGAACACATTTACCACTAGTTACATCACTGTTAGCCCTACTCCTAAAAATATAAAAGTGATTAAATTAACACATTTTTCTTTATGTTTTAAGGGCAATGATACAGTTCCAGTGGGGATCAACCATAACTGCAGCACCATAAAAAAATCTAGGAGACTTATAACAAGGCACCTCCGGACTAATGGATTATTGCTGGCAGTGTGGTCAAAAGGTCTATTACCAACTACCTCCTGGTGGGAATGGCATCCGTTCCCTGGTAACCCTGCACACCCCAATGCAAATAATACCAGGCAAGGATAATTCAGCATTGCACAAACACCCAATGAGCAAAAAGATTACCCTTCTACACCAAAAAAGAACAAGTAGAGAAACTGAGTTTTTCGAATGGAACATATACAAAAATATCCCACAAGATTTCTGACTTTTCAGTGAAAGCCAAGTCAGTGCAGGAGGGTAAGTCTTCACCTTGCAAATAAAACTAAATGCAAGGTGGTTGCAAATAACCAGGTGGGAACTTTTAAAAATTATGAATGATACTGAAGATGGTTTCAACTCGATTAAAGAAGAACTAAAAGCCATAAGAATGATGGTAACACAAAACAGATTTGGGTTGGATTTGCTCACAGCTATCGACTTTGGAATTTGCGCAAAAATTGGAACTGCATGCTGTACATTTATACCAGGAAACAATGCCAAAAATGGCTCTCTAACTAAAGCCATATAGACTTTACATGACTTACATCAGACTATGCATGGAGAAGGAGGTGCCCCAGATGAGTGGTTCTTGAACTGGTGTAGTTGGCTTCCGAATTGGCTATGCTGACAGTTTAAATCCTTACTTCCAATAATAGTGGTGCTACTTGTTATGTGTTTTATCTTCCAACTAATATTACATTGCTGTAAAAATGCAGTCACAAAATTGGGAAAGGGAATGTATGTTAGCACTCAAATTGAAAGCCCTAGGTCCAAGGTGAAAGAAGTAAGACAACATCTAAGATAGTTGACTAATCAACTAAAGGGGGGAATGTTAGTATAGAAAGTATTAGTAAAGAAAGTGAGGGGGACCCGAGCCACTGCAAAACCTCACCTGCAGCTACACAGAAATGTACATGATTAGACAGCAGCATGTGCCCAATGCTTCAAGTTAATGAATTACAGTGGACGAGCTCAGAGAGAGAACAGCTGCAACCTTTGATACATACTGACAGTAGCCAGTAATCAATAAATCAAACAAATCAAGAAGTCTCTAGTACAACAAACAAACCAGTATTGACAGTTCCTCTGGAGAATGACCGAGTGAGGGGAAGAACACAAGGCAGGGATGCACACAACTAATCAGCTTTGAGGTCAATTTGGTAGGGAGAGGTAAGACACAGGGATGATCAAAGTACGTTGCAACAGGAGCAAGTGTACTGCTTGTGCTGAGGTTTTAGAAATAGGACATGTAGTCAGATTGCACAAATCAGATAACACATAGTCAGATGCCACAAATAACACATAGGCAGATGATTGCATCAATGAACGTAGGAGGGTGGGAGGCTTTGCTTTAGTTCTGTAGTGCTGCTCAAATATCCAATGGATGTCCATTGTCGTTCACATGATTAGTATGTATGATTCAGCAAAAATACACTATATAAAGGGCTACCTGCTGTAGCCAATTTTAGAGTTGGGTGGCAACTTACTTGGGTTCATAACTCTCTCAGCCACTGCAAAAGAAATCCTTTATACTTTAACACTTACTCTTGCTTGTTTTTCTACTTCAATTAATGTCTAACCAGCAGAGCTCTCCTGATGAGGCAATCTTGGTACACAGGATCAGGATCAGTGGAGGGCCTCTGCACATAAAGGCCACTTTGGAGTGCACAAGCCCCATGCATGCTTGCAGTTGCACCCAAAACGGTTAACAGCCTTGGGCCAAGGCGTCATGCACACCCCACTGATCCTGCTTGCGGAACAGAGGTGAGCAGCGGTTTTGGGCCCAGACAGGTTGAAGTCCTGACTACATGTGCCTCTTCTGCCCTCCACCGCTGACCACAAACTGCCTATCTTGTGGCCTGGTACTGCTGTCTGAGCCCCATCCCTTCTATACAGCTTTGGGGTGCTGGGGCCTAAGGTATACCCCAACTTGCTTACTGAACTGGCAGATCCGCTGACTTGGCCCATGGACGGCCCGACTGCAGCCACCTTACAAGAGAAATGAGTGCAGCAGTGGCTGTTTTTTTCCCTTATGCCTGGCCTGATGGGGGAATTCCTGGTGGGGGCTTGTGGACCCAAAGGAGGGGGCGATCTCTTCTGTTGCCTTCTGTGGGCATCCCAAAATGTTTCGAGCTGCACTGTGGTGGAGGGGCTCAAGTGACATGTACCACAGAACATACTCCTTCTGTACCCCACTGTTGTAACGGTCTGCCTCCCACACAAATTCCTCTTCCACTTCAGTTTGAGTGGCCTAAGCCTAGTGGTACACCTTGCTTACATGTTACACCTGAAATCATCTTATCAGTTATCTTTTGTGGAGGCATTGGTGGAGGGATCATTGTAGTCGTCATCTAAACCATCCACAATGACCGAAGCTACATTGGGCACACTTCTCAAGGAGGTGATTTCCATGAGTTCAAAGATTCCATTTGATGGCACCATTTCAGAGATGGCCATGGACCTAAAATGTCTCCAGTCCAACTTCACCAAACGTCCATGTCCATCTGGCTGTGACAGACAGGTGCCTGGATGATCTAAATCGCATGGTTAACATGCAAACTGACATGGGCACTGACATCCTTGGTCTACAGATTAAGGTAACTGAGTTGGAGGATAGATCCAGGTGGAACAATATATGACTTTATGGGGTGCCTGAGGGAAGGAGATGATATTTTGGGTTTCCTGGGCACCTTCTTAAATGACCTGCTGCAAGTTAGTTTTCCTAGGCTCACTTTATGTGCTATCAGCATGCCAGGCTCATTCTCCAGACAGTGAAGTGTAACTGGGGCCCGTTCCTATAGGACAGAATGATGATTCATATGGTGGCAGATGTTTTCCACAACACAGTGCTCAAACGGAAGAAATTCCTGGCTCTTCGCCTCACTTTCATATTGACATCACCAAGTTTGAGCAACTTAAACAGGTGGTAATGGTGGTGACAATCCACGTCCGTACATCAGAATTTGATGACCCAGAGAGCTTGGTGATCTTTTTGAATAACATGGAATCTGCAATTGAAACAGGCCCTCTGCCAGGTTCAAGAGACTCCTAGCGGATCATTTGAATGATGTCTGCCCTGGCACGCCACAGAGGATTTTAGGTGTGAGACTCATCACAGGTGCTTCGACAGAGTGGGCCTCAACAAGGTACTGGATGTCCTGATCCTAAATCATGACAGAGACAGGTCCCGCTCACCTCTGAAGGAGATCTTGATGGCTACCCCTGAACTCTGAACTTGATGCTGTGGGCTTTCTCCCTCCAGATCCGGGCTGAACTTTGTGTAGCCATGGATTGGGCTTTATACCATATTAACACAAGGATATCTTTTTGACCGGGGTGCAGTCCTTGGATTGGGTGGGGGGATTCCTCCCGGGAATGCTTTGCTGCTTTGGCTGGGGGGGGGGGAGTTTTTTTCTTTTTACCTCTTTGTGTCTTGAAAAGACTCCTTCCCTTGCTCTTACACAGTTGAACATGAGAGGGAGAGGGTAGACCATTTTACACCATAAGCAGGTAAATCTATGTAAACATGCTGGGACTTTTTGTTGTCATGTTATGCATCATTGTGCTTCGTCTACAGTCCGACCTACCATTTCCAGATGATTTACTTGCAGAGCTCAGGAGAGGGGACCCCGGGATTCAGTGGGTGGGAGATTGCTCTGCAGTCTACAGTTAGAGTCCAGCGTTACGAGTTAGGGAAGCCTAGAGCCCGAGCAGTTTCTGGGGCTTGGAAAATCATAGGAACTCTACGGAGCATCTCCTGGGATCTGCCATGACACACAACAACACACACCCTACTGCAAGTGGGTCTCCTGTTCCACTGGCCAGCTCTCCCTCATTGACCACTCTGGCACAACCTACATGTACCCTGAGCTATCACACCCTACTGCCTTTCCCACAGATCAGTGCCCCTGGATACCCTCCATGATGTCCACTGCAGGGGCTCTGGATGTCCCAGTTTGCGCTGTCTCCATGGACGCCCATGGTCTGAATTATCTCAGATATCAAAAGGCAGGCATTGTCCTTGTTGAAGATCTACACTTATCACTGACAGAAATCACTAAACTCAAGAGGGACTAGATGGGGAGGGTTGTATGCAGCAATAACACAGCAAATCCTAAACTGGATGCACATGGTTCCTCCTTGCCCACAAAGCTGTATAAGGAATGTGGGGTGGCCATCTTAATTAACAAATCACTCTAACACCGCTTGATACACGCTTGGATGGACCCAGAATGTCAATCTATGCTCCCAATGGGCTCAACACCAGGTTCTTTGGGAATCTTAACAGAATCCTAACAGAGTGCTTGAAATCCAGACTGATTTTGGGAAGAGTTTGGAATCTGGCCCATAATCTGATCATTGACCGAACCGGCCTTTTTTACGGGGGAAAGCGACTGATAGGGTGCTCTTGCAGGATTTGGCAGGTGATCATGAGCTGCTGAATCTATGGTGTCTGAGCCACCAAGTGGATGGAGACCACACATTTACGGCCATAATACTTCCTCACGCATTGACTACTTTTTAGTGAGTCGCTCCACACTCCCATTATTCTGCCACTCTGACATACTCTCGGGCGAGCTGTCAGACCATGCTCCCATAGCACCTAATGCCGTTTTCGAATGTCGGCCTGCCCCCAGAGGGTTATAGAAGATGGAGGCAGCTAAGTACTGTCTGCCTGAGGAAAAACTGGTACTGAGGTGCATCTGAAAATGAACACTCTGTCACCTCCCAGCAGATGCCATTGGCTGCTTGGAAAGCAACCTAGTGGGGCCTCCTGATGCATAGTTCTGCAATCAGAAGGAAACATTACGAGCAGGCTAGTAAGCGCTCAAAAGCCACTCTTGAAAGGTCCTATTTTGACCATGTTATGTTATGCTATGAAAATTTGTAGAGCTCACTATCACTCTGGATGGTATCCTGGTGGTGAGCAGGTGTGAGTCTAGGCACACCTAGGGCCTGGTAGGACTACTTGAAAAGCCAGGTCTTCTTCTTCTTGTGGAATTCAAAGAGTGAGGAGGAGTCTCTTATGTGCAGGTGCATGATAATTCAATCCCACTTTCCATGATCAGCACTGTTTGCAAGGAGAGACACCTGAATATAATAGTCTCTACATTTTGACTGCGAAGAAAGTGCTTGTCATGCTCAAATGGCAACATTACAAGTGGGGGAAAAAGTAGGGCATATGCTAGCCTTCCAAGTGTGACATAGGGTAGCACAGCTTAACATTCTGGCAATACGATCCACCCCCAGGAGGGTTGTCACCCACCCACTGGACATATTTGAGACATTTGCCAATTACTACGAACAGCTGTACAGCTCCAAGGGTGGAGATAACCTTCCTGAAATGGATGGTTTTCTGCATTCCCAAGCCTGTCTGATGGGGATGAGGTCCTGCTTCAGGGAGAAATTACCATGGAGGAAAAACTGTTCTGCTATTTCTGACCTACTGACCTGCAAGTCCCTAGGCGAAGATGGCTTCTGAGGTGAGTTTTATAAGACTTGTAATACATTCCTACCCCTCGCACACTGATTCAGGAATTTGAGTCAGCAATCAAGGGATTTGTATGGAGTGACGCACGATCTTGCCTCTGTATGTTTAAATTGTATGCCAGCACTGTAATGGTCTCTCCTTGCACCGCATGGAGTGCTATTATCTGGCTAATCATCTTTCTCAGATGGTATACTGGTCACCGGCCATAAAGGACTCCCTACGGTAGATACAGATTGAAAAATTCATAATGGCCTGCAAGAATACGCTGGATGCTCTCTATTCCCCAAAGTCTACCCCCATCATCTGCTGACCCGATAGTCCGCCAGGTTCTATACACTTAGAAAACAGCACATGCACTACGGAAAACACACCACTGGCTCCATGTATCGACTTCTCTCTGGCGCAATTGAGCTATTCATATAGGGGGACTGACTGTGGAAAGACTTAGTTGGATGAGTGGAGCATATGGAGGTAGACCAACTCATATCGGAGGGTACACTGGTGTCGTACAAGGAGATGTGCTTGGAGTATGGCCTGGGATTGAGACATAGGTGGCTGTATAACCAAATACTATTCTGTTAATTGGGCAACCCGACATACCTTTGGGGGCTTGGCTAAAAAAATATTTTGTCTAGTAAAAGTTCCTACAAGGGATTTTATTTCAATATGATTATACTATATTTGACAGAATCATTTATGAGTGCCCAAATATGTGGCCTAAAACATATGAATTTTATAAATCAATTTATGTAATCAGAAGGTGAATAAATCAAGAGACTAAATGAACAATGGTTGTATTCTTTTTTTGTAAAGATTATTATCAAATAAAATGAATTGAACGCTACAAAAAGGTATTTACATATACAGAAGTGAAAGAGATTGACAGTTTTCACAGTATATAAAATTATATTTGCGAGTCATTAATGTAAAACAACCTTTTCAAAGACCTGTTACAACAAGAAATATTTCTTTAACATTCAGTAAAAAATTCTTGTACAACAATATTCATAGATAAAAATGGGTTAAACTGGTCGACGTTTCGGTCTTGTCATGTGATTCATCTAATAGACCATCTTCAGGACAGAAAGATTCTAATGTAGAATGTGGACCCCTTAGAGATGTTTCGTCTTGTCATGTGATTCATCTAATAGACTATCTTCAGGACAAAAAGATTCTTATGTAGAATGCGGACCCCTTAGAGACGTTTCAGTCTTGTCATGTGATTCATCTAATAGACCATCTTCAGGACAAAAAGATTCTTATGTAGAATGCGGACCCCTCTAAAAGGTATAATTACAAGAGTTGTATTTGTCAGCAAAAGAAATTCTAAAAGAAAGATATAAACCCGAAAAAAGTTAAAAAATTAAGAAGAAAAAAAAATTATAATCGTGAGATATACAAGAGCCATTAATGTGCAATCAAGCTCATCTATTGTAGAGGTATAGGTTTGGAAGGATTGATAGATAGCCCACACCAACCAATAGTGAAATTGAATTGAACAAACTTAATAGAGAATAGATCAAGTGCACCTTGAAATAATTAGTCCAAGATGAGTGATGATAACCTTAAAAAAATCAGAAAAAATATACTAGTTATCTATTTGTGCCAACGGAAATATGAAGCGCTGTTCAGAAATTTTCTAAAAAGGCTAATATATACTCGAATATAATTGGCAAGGACTTTTATAACTTAAATAGGTTAAGGGAGAAAATAGTAACAACAATGCCATCTTAAATTAATTGAAAATTTGAAAAATATCTGTGAAGGAAAAAACATTTCAAGAACTGCAATATCTACTTGTTGCAAAAAATAAAATATATATAATTCCTTACTTGTGCCATCAAAATGCCCTGAATATTTGGCATTAGTTGAGTCAAAGCCATTAGTGATTATCTACGACGTGTAGTATCGCTGTCTAAATTTGGCGTATCCACCGTGGCGCTTAAGAAAAAAATGGAAGTACAATAAATAAACCGGAGGTAGATGTGGTGAACAAATAAGATTACGATGGAATATATACCATGAAGAATATTTAGAAAATCTTACTTGTTACATGCGAAACACGGCATCTCAGTTCAGTGGGCCAGCAGAGTAAATCCGAACAGCTGCTCTGTGATCGACACAGGAAGCGTATTTATGCTTCCGGGTATCTAAACTAAATGGTGGCAGCCATCCTAGACTGGCTCTTTCACGTATGTTTCTATTGTCGGTCTACATAAAGTTTAGTTGGTTAGATAATAAAGTAAATATTATGCATGCACGTTAATTAAAGGCAGAAAAAGGAGACCAAAAAGTCCTGTTTATGCATGTGTATAGACAAGACATCAAAGTACTTAATGTTACAACAACAATATATCTGTTATTCATAAATGCACATTGAAATCAACATTTTGGATTTTACATTTTAGTGCTGAGACATTAAAAAACTGATCAAAATTCTGAAATTCACATTCAACATTGTTTAGAACTACTACATATATCTAGATATAAAAACAACAGCATAGTTATGGACAAAAATTGGAGAATCATCAATTTGGGGTAACTGATAACGTAGCAAGCAAAAAAAGCGAATGTTGTTGACATCAAGTCTGAGCGCTGTTCAGACCAGAAAAACTAGTGTTTGCCATTGTACAGCTAGATTAAGACCCTTCGTCACATTGTCAGTTTTACAAATCCAGCAGTTCACCTTTATTGTCAGGACATGATCAATGTTTGACATTCTTTTAGATGGCCTGACAACATCTATGACCCACTAAAATGAATCGTTCTCTGAATGTTTATGATTAAAGTAGTGTTTGACCATAGGGGCATGCTCCACTTTACATCGTATTCGAGATTGATGTTTTAGTATCCATTTCTTGATCTGTTGAGTGGTTTTGCCTATGTAGTGAAGTCCACAAGGACATGGAATACAATACACTACATTGCTTGTATTGCAATTTGAAAATTGTTTTAGTGTTAATTGTTGACCATTGATGGGGAAGGTTTTGGTGGTCTTTGTTGTGTTGCAAGCTACACACATATTACATTGAAAAATGGCCAATCACTGGTATGAGTTGTATCATGTTATCAACTGTTGCCATGTTTGATGTATCATAGGCGTGGACTAAACGATCCCTAAGGTTTGATCCTCTTTTGATTGCAAATAGAGGTCTTTGTTTGAACTCTGGGATCCTTTTCAAAAGGGTTCAATGTTTGATGATTATCTTTTTGATCCTATGTGAGAGAATGCCAAAAGTGGAAACACAGACTAATCGGGATTCAGTTGGTCGTTTTCCAACTTCTAAGAGAGCCTCTCTATTGTTATACCAGGCTTGTTTGAGTGATTGTTTGAGGAGTTTGGATTGATAACCACGGGCTTTCAGTCTATCTTTGAGTTATTTTGCCTCAAGAAAGTAATCTTCCTTTTTAGATCTGTTTCTGCGTAAACGTAGAAACTGACCAAAAGGTAACCCATCTTTTAGTGCCTGTGGATGAGGTCTATTATATTTGAGTAATGTATTCCTAGCTTTTGGTTTAGTAAATAGTGTTGTGTAGAGTTGATTATTATCATCTACCTTTACTGTGATGTCTAAAAAATTCATTTGGTATTGATCAGATTTCATCGTAAATTTTAAATTAGGTTTCAATGAATTGATCGAAGTATGGAAATTAAGTAAGCTTTCGCGATTACCTTTCCAGATCATCAAAACATCATAGATGTATCTCATCCATTTTATGATATTATCTCGATATGGATTAGTGATACATTCAAGGTGTTGTTCCTCAAAATAAGATACATAGATATTCACAATGTCTGGAGCAAAAACTGCTCCCAATGCTACACCTTTCAACTGTTGATAAAAATCATTTTCAAATAGAAAGAAGTTCCTACATAATGAAATTTCAATATATTACAAAATGAGTGTTGTTGGCAATCTATGTGGATAAGGCCTAGAATCCCAATGTTCATTAAGAAATCTCAATGTATCTTGTTGAGGTATGTTGGAGTAATGACTCTTAATATCCATGCTCATCAAGAGCTCTTCACTGGGATTAAATGGTTGGTTGTCTATGATGTTGATCATGGCTGTAGTGTCTCTAATATACATGGAATTATCAATCGCAAAAGGTCGTATGAAAAAGTCTGCATACTGCTCGAGTGGTTTGAGAATAGAGTTACAGCCGGAAACGATCGGATGTCCAGGAGAATTGTCAGGATTTTTATGTATTTTGGGTAGTATATATATTGCTGGGACAGTAGGAGCTTATTGATTAAAAACGCAGCTTCTTTGTCACTCAGCCAGCCTCCCTCAGATCAAATTTTGCTAAGTTGTAAAATCACTTTGGATAGTTCACCTGTAGGGTTTTTAGAAAGTTTTCTGTAGTGTTCAGAGACTGATAGTTGTTTAAGAAGCTCATCTCTGTAACAATTCTAATTCCAAAGGACAATACCCCCATCTTTGTCTGCGGGTTTTATGATGGTGTTTGGGAGTGTCTGCAATTTCTGTAAAGCTTGATGTTCATCTTTCGAGAAATTATATTTCACATATTGTGAATCTTTAAAAAGATTCTCCACTTCAGTTAGAATGGCATTTTCAAACATGAGAACTTCTTTAGAAATCAATTTATTGGAAGGGCAAAAACTTGAGGGGCTATGTAAACCCGTGGTATCCGATGATTTCATTGTGATGTCATGGGAGGCAAAGAAATATTTAAGCCTCATATTCTGAAAAAATGTATAGAGTTCGATTTTAGTCTGAAATAAATAATTTTAATGTGTTGGTACAAAGGAGAGCCCTGATATTAATACTGAAATCTCAGACTTAGAGAGAACATGAGAGGATAAATTAAAAATCGGTATAGTTTGTTTGATGTCTAACACTCGTAATATTGGTTTCTGGTTTGTCTGAAGCCAGGGGTGTATTGGTTCCGATATCATCCTCGTCTGGCCCCACGTTGTCTCCTCCAGGGCCCTACACCTCTGTGGGCTTCCCCTAAAAAAGCTTGATGTGAACTAGAGGGCTGATTATTATAGTCACGTTGATATGCATTGACTGTAGTATGATCACTATCTGAAATTTAGTTGCTGTCTGAAAAGGAGGTCCTTTTAAAGGGAATGTTGCTCGGACCTGAGGGTTGGCAAAAATCCTTTCTAAGATAAGGATAAGTCCATTCTTTACTATATATATTTATATACTTTTTACAATTTATCTTTTATTCATGTACGTTAAACTGTTCATGTTCTTTTATTGTGGACACAACCTTATCTAAGAGTGTTTTAGAGTTGGCTATAGAAGAATCCTTACTTATTTTCTTTTAAAGAGTTTCTATTTCCTTTACGAGTATTTTGATATGCCTACGTGCTGTCTCGATGCTCAGAACCATCCAGGTCTGTGAGTATTTGTTCGCAGAAAAGCTAAAACCCACTTTAAACTCTTCATCATATGTGAAAATAACATGGATAGTCCTGATTTGTAGACCAGTAGGAATTATGTTAGCATTGAGTCAATCAGTAAGGAATATGGCGTGCAATTCAGTTCTAATTAACTTCTTTTTTAGTCTTTCTAGTTGGGTTAAATCTGATTCAAAAGGTTGTTGAAACGAAGGGCCTCCAGTCCCTAACAGGGAAGGGCCACTTACTATCTGAAGAATATATTCATTTGTATAAGAGAGAATTTCTGCCTCAGACATGTAAAAGGCCTGGAAGAAATTAAGTAAATAAATAGACTTTCAAAACGACTTATAAAAAGTGACTCAAAAACAGACAAAAGTCTGCACACAAAACTTTTCTATTAATTGGGCAACCCGATTTACACTTGGGGGCTTGAATAACAAAATATTTTGTCTAGTAAAAGTGCCTACAAGAGATTTTATTTCAATCTGATAATATATTTGACAGAATCATTTATGAGTGCCCAAATATGTAGCTTCAAACATATGAATTTTATAAATTAATTTGTGCATTTAGAAGGTGAATAAATCAAGAGGATAAATTAACAACGGGTGTATTCTTTTTTTGTAAAGATTTATAATAAAATAAAATGAATTGAAGGGTACAAAAACGTATTCTCATATACAGAAGTGTCAGCGATTGACAGTTTTCACAGTATATAAAATTATATCTGCTAGTCACTAATGTAAATCACCCATTTCAAAGACCTGTTACAACAAGAAATTTTTCTTTAACATTCAGTAAAAATTCTTGTACAACAATATTCATGAATGAAAATGGGTTAAACTGGTTGAAGTTTCAGTCTCGTCATGTGATTCATCTAAGAGACCATCTTCAGGACAGAAAGATTCCTATGTAGAAATGCGGACCCCTTAGAGACGTTTCGGTCTTATCATGTGATTCATCTAATAGACCATCTACAGGAGAGAAAGATTCTTATGTAGAATGTGGACCCCTCTAAAAGGTATAATCACAAGATTTGTATTTGTCAGCAAAAGACATTGTAAAAAAAAAAGATATACACCCCAAAAAAGTTTTAAAATGAATAAAAATAAAAATAATTTATTACCGTGAGCTATACAAGAGCCTTTAATGTGCAATCAAGCTCATCTATTGTAGAGGTATAGGTTTGGAAGGATTGATGGATAAGCCCACACTAACGTATGGTGAAATAGAATTGAAGAAACTTACTAGAGAATAGATCAAGCGGACTTTGAAATAATTAGTCCAAAATGAATGATGATAACCTTAAAAAAATCTGAAAAAATATACTAGTTATATATTTGTGCCAAAGGAAATATGAAGCGCTGTTCAGGAATGTTTTAAAAAGACTAATATATACTCGAATATAATTGGTAAGGACGTTTATAACTTAAATAGGTTAAGGGAGAAAATAGTAACTATATCACCATCTTAAAGTAATAAAAAAATTGAAATATTCCCTGTGACGTGAAAAAACATTTCAAGAATTGCCATATGTACTTGTTGCAAAAAAAATATATAAATATAATTCTTTACTTATGCCATTAATATGCCCTGAATATTTTACATTACTTGAGTCAAAGCTGTTAGTTATTATCTATGACGTATAGTATTGCCGTTTGAATTTGGCGTATCTATTGTGGCGCTCAAAAGAAAAACAGAAATACAATAAATAAACCGGAGGTAGTGGTGAACAAATAAGATTATGACGTGATATATATCACGAAGAATATTTAGAAAATCTTACTTGTTACATGTGAAACGCAGCATCTCAGTTCAGCGTCCGGGCAGAGTAAATCCGAACAGCTGTTCTGTGATCGACACAGGAAGCGTATTTATGCTTCCGGGTATCTAAACTAAACGGTGGCAGCCATCTTAGACTGGCTCTTTCACGTATGTTTCTATTGTCGGTCTACATAAAGTTTAGTTGGTTAGATGATAAAGTATATTTTATGCATGCATGTTAATTAAAGGCAGGAAAAGGAGACTGAAGAAGTCCTGTTCATGCATGTGTATAGACAAGACATCAAAGTACTTAATGTTACAACAATTATATATCTGTTATTTATATATATACACATTAAAAACAATATTTTTGATTTTACATTTTACTGCTGAAACATTAAAAACCTGATCAAAATTCTGAAATTCACAGTCAACATTGTTTAAAACTACTACATATATCTAACTATAAATACAACAGCACAGTTATGGACAAAAATTGGAGAATCATTAATGTTGGGTAACCGATAACTTAACAAGCAAAAAAAGCGAATGTTATTGACATCAAGTTTGTACGCTGTTCAGACCAGATAAGCTAGTGTTTGCCATTCTACAACTAGATTAAGACCCTTTGTCACGTTGTCAGTTTTACACATCCAGCGGTTCTCCTTTATTGTTAGGACATGATCAATGTTTGACATTCTTTTAGATGGTCTGACAACACCTATGACCCACCAAGGCATATCTTGTTGAGGTATATTGGTGTTAAAACTCTCAATATCCATGCTCACCAAGAGCTCTTCTTTGGGATGAAATGGTTGGTTGTCGATGATGTTGATCACAGCTGTAGTGTCTCTAATATACATGGGATTATTAATCGCAAAAGGTCTTATACCTCAACAAGATATATTGAGATTACTTAAGGAACTTTTGGATTCTAGGCATCGTCCACATAATGTGCCCACAACATTAATTTTGGAATGTATTGAAATTTCATTATGTAAGAACTTCTTTCTGTTTGAAAACGATCGGGAAACATCGTTTACAAGGCATGCGATACATCGCATGCCATTACAACGCAAGTCGTTGCAAGGACGCTTTGTTACATCGCATGTTATGTTATGTTATGTTAAGTTATTTGTAAAACGCAGCGAATACCCGAGGGTGTCTTGGCGCTGAAGCAATAAGCAGCAAAGGGAGTGAGTGACTTATTGATTAAAAAGCCAAGTTTTCAACAGCTTCCGGAATTGAGCTAGGGAGGGAGCTGATCTGAGATTAAGTGGAAGGAGATTCCAGGCTGTCGCAGCTCTAACCACAAAGCTGTTGCCACCACATTTAGATTTTTTTAAATCTGATGGTGTTTGCTCTGAAAGAGCCTGCTGATCTTAAGTTTCTTGAGGGAGTATACCATGATAGGGCTTTCTTGAGAAACCAGGGTCCTGAATCATGGAGAGCCTTGTAGGTCAGGCAAAGGGCTGTAAATTTGATCCTGTTTTTGACTCTCAACCAATGGAGATCTTTGAGAGCAGCGGAAACCGAAAGTGCCTAGGCAAGTCAAGAAGGAGTCTGGACGCCGAATTCTGAAGAATCTGTAACTTATTCAAATATTGAGCTTGTAGGCTGATGTGCAGGCCATTACAATAATCAATTTTGGATAATACAAGTGTGGAAATAACTGACTTCCTGACTGAAATAGGCAAGAAAATTAAGATTTTTTAAAGTATTCCCCAAAGTGTTATATATGAGGAGGAGACCACTGCGCTAATTTGGTTTCCCAAGAGTAAGTGGTCATCAATCATGATGCCAAGACTCTTGGCTTTCCTGGTGGGTACAGGAAGGGGGCCCATCTCCCTAGGCCAACACGGGGCAGACCAAAGGTTAGGGTTATTGCCGAGTAAGATCACCTCAGTCTTTCCCGCATTAAGCTTAAGATGGTGCCTGTTCATCCAACCATTGATACCTTTCATGCAGTCATGTATGCGAACACCAGTATTGTTGGCATCATGGGAGGCTGATAACACAATTTGCGTGTCATCCGCATAAGAGGTGAGGGAAAACCCAAAGGATTCGACCAGGGGGGCAAGGTCTGTGACGTATAAATTAAAAAGAGTCGGGCTGAGAGAGGATCCCTGTGGAACCCCACAGGGCAGGCAAAATGAGCTTGATGAAAAGGCATCAAAATTAATTGTGTTTTCCCTGTTTGACAGGAAGGATGAAAGTAATTTCAAGGCAAGATTTTTTATGCCTTTTGTTTCCAGACGGTGTATCAGGGTGGAATGATCCACCGTGTCAAACGCTGCGGATAAGTCCAGCAGGATAAGGGCTGCTGATCCCCCCTTGTCTTAGATGAATTTGAGCTCGTTGGTGGCCTTAATCAGAGCAGTCTCTGTACTATGTTCGGATCTGAATCCGAATTGAGTACGGTCCAGACAGTTGGAATCCTTGATGAACTGATTTAGTTGCATGGTCATTACCTTCTCTACAATCTTCGCTGGAAAAGGGAGCCTCGAAATAGGTCGGTAGTTGGCCGGATCCTCGGGATCCAAGTTGGCTTTTTCAGTAGAGGTAGGATGGAGGATCGCTTACATTGAGAAGGAAACATACCAGTTCTAAACATGTTATTAAATATGTCTGAGAGATGGGTAGCAATGATGTCAGGGACTAGCTTTATGATTGAGGGTGGACATGGCTCGTCTGGAGAACCTGACTTGGTTGTTAAAATAAGGTCTTTTATTGATGCCGAGGAAACTGATGAAAAACACTCGAAGCTTTTAATAGATAATCCATGTCGGAAACTGAGCTCACATTGTCTTGGCCGGTGACCAGCAAGGAATTGCCATTGGGACCAAATGAGTACAAAATTGAGTCGATTTTACCCCTGAGGTGTGAAGCAATGTCATCGCAGAAGGACTGATTATCCCAATCTCTTTTTTGTTCAGGTTGTTTGGTTAATTTATTAATAACTTGATAGAGTTCTCTGGCTGAGTTTTTGGAGGATTCAATTTGCGAGGAGAAATAGGCTGCCTTTTCTGTGATTAATAGAGCTTTGCATTTGGTTAAAGAGTGTTTATAAATTTCTCTCTCGTATGTATCATATTGGGCTCTCCATTTCCTCTCTTGGCATCTACAACCTTGTTTTTTTATTTTGAGAGCCTCTGAGAACCAAGGGGCAGACGGACGAGTTCTGCTAGGGCCACCTCTATTTATTGGAGCAAGTTGAGAGAAGGCAGAGTTGAGCCAGGTGGAGTAAGTCTCAGTTGTCAGTTCGGGATTGTCCTCCATAGAGGGACTTGAACTACAAGAAGTTGCTCAAGTTGAGCTTGGTCAACTTTTGTCCAGGATCTATGCTGGGAGGATTTAAGCCACTTGTTTGTGGCTATATGGGTAGCGGGACAGTTGATCTTAAAGAAGACGGCCGAGTGATCATACCAAATCAGAGGGAGTACTTCAAGACTGGAGATATCTTTGCTGTTTGAAAATAACACATCCAGAGTATGACCTCCACAATGAGTGGGATCAGAACTAAGAAGCTTGAGATCACAAGCATCCATAACTTCAATTAATGAAGCTGTATCCTTATCTCCTAATTGCTCTAAATGAAAGTTAAAATCCCAGAGGACCGTAAGGTTAGAATTACAGGTGTGTGCCTCGAATAAAGAGCTAATGGAGTCTAGGAAACCGGCTTTAGAGCCTGGGGGACGATAAATTAAAAAGCCTCGAAAGGTGTAGTTATTTGTGAGCCCAAATTTAAAGGACAGAACTTCACAGTCGTCTGACAGTATAGTTGTAAAATTAGCTCTGAATTTATCACGGTAGATAACCGCCAAACCCCCTCCTCTTTTCAAAGGACGATCTTGCCTATGAAGCAAATAACCAGAGGGTGTGGCTACAATCAGTTCAGGTGTCGAGGTAATGGTGGCCCATGTTTCCGTGATGAATAAAATGTCAGGATTGTATGAATCGATCAAATCTGCCACTTCATAAGCATGTTTGATTAGAGCGAGCATTTATTAAAATGCAGAGTATTGCCCCACTTTCCTTTATGTCAGATGATGTCTGGCTAAAATCTGATCTGGTGGGAACTACTCTGTCATATAGTCTAAAGCCACAGGAGGTACAGGAGAACCCCAACCCTTGACCTGTATTTAGACTGTTGGTGCAGTGACCGTTAGTCCTTTGCTTGTTTAATGCATGCATGCCATTACAACGCAAGTCATTACAACGCCTTGCTGTAGGGGGCAGAAGGTGTTGGATTTGTTGGATTTTCAATCCAACACCTTCCCTACTGTTGCACACACTGGAGTTGGAATAGTAAACTCTACTATTTCAAACTCAAGTGCCCCCCCTACAGTAAGTCGTTGTAACAACTTGCGTTGTAATGGCATGCGTAGAAAACGCATGCGTTGTAACGAGTGCTATTCTCTATGAAGCAATATTGGAGCCCTTCCAACTAGTACAGAGCCAGGCATAGGGGCGCCCTTCGGTAACCCAGAGGACAAGGAAGAAAGGCATTTCTCCTGGGGTTTATGCACATCATCTCAAACTGGGCCTGTTTTTTTCTGATTGTTGTATTGGGTGCTTTGGGCTTCCGTTTGACTACAGGTGCGAACAATGGAGTGGCTGAGAGTAGTATGGACCCACTAGCTATTGACTATGGAACAGGCCCAGGGTCAGTAAGTTGATACATGCAGGTCCATTCCTCGACTTTTCTACTTTCTCATTATAGGCAAAGTCCTGTGGCTAACCCTAGAGGAGATGTAGGGTTGGAGGGTGATGGGATGGCTGACGTGATAATGCTTTTTCCAATTCCATAGCATACTATTGCTCTTTGTGTTTATCCTATTGCTCTTTCTCAAAACTGGAGCTGCTGTGTCGTTCTATGCCTAGGACTTAGGGCCTGATTTAGATCTTGGTGGATTTGGTCCTGCCATTCGATTTCCCGGCAGATTCTCTGTCTGCCAACTAGGCAGTGCGCCCGCTCTATTTAGAGGCTTGTGGGACCATGGGCTAAAGACCGTTGAAGTGCAGCCATCTCCGTCAGAATTTTCTACCCGCATTGACGGCGCCATAGGCAAAAGTGGCTTACAGAGGGAGTACAGCCAGTTTGTCCACCGGGTCAATTACGGTGTGCCTTCCCGCCAACACAACTGTGGCAGGAAAACCTCCACACCTGAGTTGGTGGATTGGAAGGGATATAATGCAGAAATTACCTTCTCTCTGTTTCACACTTCCTGTTCCATCATGTACCGATTGTACAAGTCGTGCCACTGCTGCTGATACCTGACCACGATGCAAATCAACCCCGTTGTCGCCGGAATCGAAGGTAAGCTGCTACTTTGAACTTGTTACCTTTTGACTTTTCTGTCTACATTAGCTCAGGAGTCATGCATTTTTAAATCTCTGCTACAAGCAATAACATAACAACGTTTAATGCAAATGTGTGCAATGTTGAGTTTAAGAAGTTCAAAGAAACACACCTATAAAATTTGAATGAATTATCACATTTGATGCAAGCTGCCTTCATGAAAATGGACACTTACACAAAAATGGACAACTATCAAAAAATCAAAAAGTAACCATACAGGTGTGTTTAATTCATTTTCGTAAACTATCAAATTAAAAACATATGCATTACACATTATTGGGATAAGTGAAATGTGATAAAATGTAGAAATTGCACTAGATAAGGTGTAACATTTATTTTGAAATAACTGTAAAATCTATGCCAGTCCTAAACTTAAATCACAGAATATATTTATTAATGTAATATGTCCCTGTGTCTAGTGCATTTCCTGGTTTTTATTATATTTCAATTCTCATATTATTTTTTAAGGTGTAATGCATTTGTGTTTATTATTATCACTTATCAAGTTCAAATAAAGACACCTGTAATAACACGTTAAAAAAAAATGAAACATCTACATGTTGGTGTAAGTGTCCGTTATAATGAGGAATGCTTGCACCAAAATATAAATGTCCATCACATACTATTTAAACTAGTGTATGGACTTTACAAAGTAGACATTTTAACATAATGTTGTATTTCCTGTCCAAATGTTAAATAACAATATGTACTTCACATTTTAATCAGTAACATTTCTAGGAAGCTAAGAATTGCAAAGGAAAAATAATGTCAGGAAAAACTTGATGAAATGAAAATAGTTGTTTTATTACAAAATTAGATAAATTGCATTTATTAGAATAAAATAATAACTAGAACAACAAACAAATGTCCATAACTGCAATGTTGTAATGTTGCAGCCAGCAAACCTGCCTCCTATGAAACTGCCAAGGGGAACCTCCTCAGGAGGGGAATCTAGTGGGCACAGAGCAGGGACCTCAATGATATTTCTTGGAAGGGGTGGGTTTGGGAGGGGTTGGAGGGGTGGGTTAGGTTTGGGATGGGTGGGTTTGGTTTTGGAAGAGGTCAAGGACAGACCTGATAAAAAATCTGAACGAGGAGAAAGGGTGGGAGGGGTGTGAGAGGATTGGGTTTTGGATATGGAGAGAGTTGCAGTGGGTTATACGCATGTGTGCTGTTTTTGCAGTTGCATGTGGGTCTGGTGTATGTTGTGTATGTTTGGGTGTGTGTTTCCTGGCAGGTCTATGTTGTTCCGGTGAGTGTGAGCGTTTGTGTTTCGTGGATTGTGTTTTGAATGTACTGCTTGTGTCTGAGCATCTTGGTTTTGATGACTCTTATGTTGAGGTGGTTGGTGTGGTTGTGGTGCATGTAGTTATATGTTTTGCAGTTGCATGTGGGTCTGGTGTATCTTTGGATGTGTGTGATTTCTAAGGTATTTTATAATTGGCTGAGTGTTTTTGGGTTTGGTTGGTGTTGTTGTGCGTGTCTTTGTATGTTTAGATGAATGTGCTGTTGAGGTGTTTGATGGGGTTGTGGTGCTTGTGGGTGTGGTGGTGCTTATGGGTGTGGTAGTGGTTGTGGTGCTTCTTTGTGTGCTGGGGCTGTTGGTGTGGAGGTGGTTGTGGTGCTTGTGGGTGTGCTGTTGATTGTGGGTGTAGTGGTGATTGTGGGTGTGGTTGTGGTGGTGCTTGTGGATGTACTGGTGGTTGTGGTACCTGTGGGTGTGGCAGTGGGTGTGGTGCTTGTGGTTATGGTGGTGGCTGGTGGGTGTGATGCTTGTGAGTGTGCTAGTGGTTGTGGTACTTGTGTGTGGGGTGGAGGTTGTGGTGCTTGTGGGTATGGTGGTGGTTGTGGTGGCTGTGGGCGTGATGGTGGTGGTGGTGGGTGTGGGTGTAGTGTCAACAGTGCTTGTATGTTGTTTGTGCCTTTGTTTGTATTTCTTTGCATGTTTGTGTTTATGTGTGTGTGTGTGAGTGTGCTACTTGTGTGTGCTGGAGTGGGTGCCTGCAAAGATGTGACTGTGCTTGGCATAGGGGTGGGACTTTGAAATTGGGATGAGGACGGGACCTGAGTTGGGACATCAGGTTGGGCTGTTTGGAAGGCTGCAGTCAGTGAGGAAGCTAGGGGCCGCATGTGTGACCATTTTTAGCAGTCGTAAATGGCCAATTGGGCTGTTTGCGACTGCTAAATAGGTCTGGGGCATGTGCTAACCCTATTTTGCGAGTTTGTATCCTATTACCGACTCCCAAAATAGGGTTTGCGACTTGCTATTAGGGAGGGGCGTTCCAAAGGCATCCCTTCCTAATAGTGACTTGCAGTGCCATGTACGAATGTTTTGCGACCGAAATGCGGATGCAAAACATTTGCATTTTACCTCCAATGGAAAGTTGGTGGTAGACCAGTCGCAAATGGGAAGGGGTCCACAAGGGGCCCCTACCCCTTTGCGAATGTGGTGGCAAATATTTTTTAGGAGCAGGCAGTGGTCCCACGGACCACTGCCTCCTCTTATAAAATGAAACTGAAACGTTTCATTTTTCTTTTTGAAACACATCACATTTTCTTTTAAGGAAAATGGGCTGCATTAAAAAAACTGCTTTATTACAAAGCAGTCACAGACATGGTGGTCTGCTGACCCCAGCATGCCTCCATCCCTGTGAATGCCAGCCACTCACAATGGGTCGCAAATTGCGACCTGCCTCATGAATATTAATGAGGCAGGTCCCTTGCGATCCATTTGAGAATCGTAAACAGTGTCTCAGACACTGTTGTACATTCCATTTTGCTAGTCGCAAGTTGTGAGGTGCAAAAAAACGCAATTTGCGACTCGCAAAATAGAATGGCTGGACATCTGGCCCATAGTCCTGTGAATAATCCCTGATGGCCAGACATAGAACTATGAATGCCTCCCAGGTATGCTTCCATTTGTTTCATTTGGCAACTAAGGCCCTGGATATACAGTGTGACCTACAGAAATGCTGCATAAGAGTTCAATAGCCTCCTCACTCAGCGCAGCCAGGGGGACTGGGGCAGTGGGTGAGGTGCCTGTGGAGAAGGAGATCCCAGCCCTTTTAAGGGGACGGGTTTGGCCACCTGGGGGTACCTAGAGGGAGGGTGGAGATGGGTCTCTTGGTGGCAGACAGGGATGCAAAGGGGATTTAGTTCCTGTAGGGTCCTCCACCACTAGTGACTCGTTGCTTGTAGAGGCCTGCGAAGATGTTGACAAGCTGGTGGCCTCTGTTCTAGTCCCCTCATTCCGTGCCACAGCTTCAATCAGTGTGCATGGTCTCACTACACAAACCACAGTGGCCAGCTGCTTCCTCGCCTTCATGGCCAACGTCCCCTCTGCCTGCTCCTGAAGATGCTGAAAAGACTATACAATATTTTTATTGTATCTTTGTAACCAGAACTGATAATTAACTTTTTTCTCAAAACATTTTTCAATTTTTCAGATTTCACCTGCTTCAAAGCCTTCAAACTTTGATTCTTTTTTATCACTATCTCATGGATGTAGGGTAAATCTACAGAAACCATTTAGTCAAATTTTAGTAAATTCCCATTATAGCGCCTATATAATTTATTATATTGTCTCTTAACCATTTTAAATTCACTCCAGCAACTGTTTAACACCTCTGAATTGTTCAATTTTTTTGTTTAGAATAGTGAATTTATGTCACCAAAAATGATGTAAAGGAAAAAGATCTGTGTACAGTGTGTGTGAAAGGCAAAAAAAGCTGAAATATATGTTTTTTAAAAACTCAATTATCAATCAATGTGTGCTAACAATTACTGCAATGTTGTACCAATATTTGTAGAATCTGAAAACCTGTTTCCTTTGTTTGAGCATTTCACAATGGTAACACATACTTCAAGGGCCAGATGTACGACACTTTGGAATTGCGACTCGCAAATTGCGAGAAATAGCGAGTCACAATTTGCGAGTCGCAATTCCAAATGTACAACAGTGTCAGAGACACTGTTAGCGAT
This sequence comes from Calotriton arnoldi, assembly GCA_963921515.1. Lineage (NCBI taxonomy): Eukaryota > Metazoa > Chordata > Amphibia > Caudata > Salamandridae > Calotriton > Calotriton arnoldi. The sequence goes on from CAWUFW010002066.1 coordinate 1,008,901, forward strand.
TCCCAATGGGGTCGCAAAATGCGAGGCTCATCAATATTCATGAGGCACTCGCATTTTGCGACCCCATTGAGAATGGCTGGCCCTCCCAGGGATGGGGGCCTGCTGGGCTCAGCAGACCACCATGTCTGGAACTGCTTTTAAATAAAGCAGCTTTTTTTTTAATGCAGCCCGTTTTCCTTTACTAATCCAGATCAGTTAGATCATCTAGGCCAGGGGTTTCCAACATTTTATGTAATGAAAGCTACTTCTGATCAGTGAAAATCATTGTGAACTATTGAAGGCTAAACAACTTGTGTGTTGTTACCAGACACCACCATGCCCAGCTTTATTGACTTTAGGCCTAATGGCCATGGAGCCAGATGCTATGGATTGAAACAAATACTTTGACTAAGGGCACTAGGAAAGGGCTGCCATGTGTGTCGGTGAGAACGCAGTCTTTGGGGATGTATGCACATGTGTATGTATGAATGGGATATATTTGTGCCGGTGACTGAAAACTTGTGTCATATGTACTTGCAGTACAGGACATCCATTTTGCCAAATGTGGCACAGTTACATTAATTACACAAACATACAAAGTCATTTTTTAGGTGGGAGACATTTAAAGTGCAGAATAACAATTCTGCCCAAAAGTTCATATAATGGACCATTTTTCTGCATTTTAAATTTCTCTCATGTAATATGTTTCCTAAATTAACATAATATCAAATTTACATATCTATATACGGAAATACACACCAAATACATTATAGGATGACAAACACACTACACATACTAATGTTGCAGTGTTGTCTGATAATAGTGTCTTGAAAAATACACACCATCGTTGTTCAATGTAATAAAAGAAAAGAAACTTCACTTCAATCACTACACTTCACTCAGGAACTAAAAGGAACATTCTAGCCTGTGCTTAAATAAAAAAAACAAGTTAGTCAGAATTACATTTTCTTTTTAAACATGTACCTGTTCCTCTGGTGAGACATGCAGCTGGCTGCACAGGGACAGTACCTCCATAGCCAGCAAATCCAGCTCCTCTGGCGAGAAGGCTGGGGCCCTGTCACCTGCTTTCCCTGGCACCGTGGCTCCCAGAGGTCAGAAACAGAAGTAAAATTTGCGGAGGTGTTATTGGCTGCAATTTTTAGGAGTCAAGTGAGCTTTCTTTGAAACGCTGCATACATTTACACAATGCAAGCAATCATCAATGGAGATGGGCACATCCATTGCCTTTAGTACATTGCTTTCACATACCTTAGCCTATGACAGTGCCCGTCACAGAGTGTCCCACCCACTACCTGATCAACTTCCACCATGGCCATCTAATTCGAAAAGTCCTGACGGCGGTGTCAGGCAGCTGCCGGTTTAAATGGTGACATAAGGTGTTTATCACTGTTAAGTGCTTCACCACCACTCAAAATGGTGGCTACTTTGTTTACATATCCAAAATGCAAATGTTACTCATTTTTTACAAATAAACTGTGTTATGTAGTGCCTTACTGTGCTTAAACGCGATAGCTGTACGGTTTTGTTCCGTTGATGGAAGTTTTGATGGGAATTGTTTTTACAAAATCGCATAAATGATACATTTAAAATGTATTATTTACACATTTTTTGAAAAAAAATAATAGCCATGTCAAAAATTGTATTTTTACCCACCAAATTACAATATTGAATGCTGTGTAAAATTATGTTGGCACCATGTATATTTTTTTACAAACACATGGCATTTGTGTTATATATCATAAACATTTTTTTTTCCAAATGTCATAAAATGTTTTCAACTTTTTAATGCAGACATATGAACCCAGGGAGTGAGGAGATGACACCCTCAAGTGTTCAGACCATGTCCAGACCTTTCCGCCTTGGAAGAATGGAATATTATCAAACAATTCATATTGGATAGGCAAACAATTCTTGATTTAAGTCATTAGCTAGAGCCAGATCTTCTGCCTCACAACAGGACTCCCACAGCAATAATACTAATAGTGCAAAACATGGCAGTACTACATTTTGCGGCCACAGGATCATTCCAATTCACTGTGGCAGTATCTGATGGAATGGCACAACCAACATTCAGTGTACTTTCTTCAATGATGAGACACATCAACAGCTTCATCCAGTTTCCATGAAATGAGGATTTTTCCAATGTGAAGGGAGATTTGTATGCTTTAGGTTGCCTACCACATGCGGTTGGAGCAATTGATGGCACACATAGAGCCTTAGTGCCCCTACACTGCAGAGAACAAGTCTACCCCAATCGAAAAAAAACTTCCATTCAATCAAGGTGCATGTTGTCTGCTTACCAGATTTTTACATCAAGTGTGTGTGTGTGTGTGTGCGCACGTTTTCCAGTCCCAATGATTCCTTTGTACTACAGAACAGCAGCATACCCCTGCAAATGTCACATCTTGAACCTGAGAGGGCCTGGCTTGTTGGTAAGTACAATCTGTCAATATAGTGTTTGGTAAAATTCATGTTTATTGATCTAAAATAGTTTACATTTTTTGGAGTCAGCTTATCCTAACCCCCCATGGTTGTTTGCACCACTGAGGAATCCAAAAATGCCAGGGTAAGTCTGCCTCAATGAGGTCTATGGAAGAACATGGAGGCCAGTGGAGTAGGCTTTAGGCTATTAAAGTCCAGATTTCAATTCTGCATAAGACTGGTGGAGCCCTCTTCTACTCAAAGTTTCAACAAGGGGCTAATGTTCCTATGGAGAATAGAGAGGAAGGCACAATCCCTCAAAGGGTGGAGAGTGCCTGGGTCAGAGTACTAGATAGAGACAGTCAGCTGGACTGTTCATAGTGCCCTCACACATCCCCTAGAGGATGTCATGCTTCATCATAGGGAAGTGCTCCTCGTCGGTCCCTCGAAGGGTCACCTTGGTGGAGATCTTTTAAGAGGATGCTGTATGATGAATGCAGGTGAGGTGGTTCGTGAAGTGGTGGAGTGTGAGATAAAGGATTAAATCTGGTAAGGGAGATCCTGCACTATACTTTAATGGGGGGAGGCGCCCTTCCAGGGATAAAAACCTGTTGGCAGGTGAATGCTACCTTGAGGTTTCAAAGGAACCCTGGTAGTCTGGATGCTGAGACTGTGTAGGAGGGATCTCCTGTTGTCTTAGGGGAGGGACCTGACTATGGTCACTACTTCACACAAAGGAAAGTCAACATTTTTCACGCCTAAACTGGTCATAAAGATCTGCAGCGCTTCATCAGGATGAAAAAAACATGTGTAGTGGACAAACTACCCCACACTAAGATTGATGCCCCTAGGTGCTACCTAGTGTGCGTGTATGTTGCTCTGTATCCAACCTGTGGAGAGAGAGAAACAAAGAGAAGGTTAAAAAATCAAGATGGAGTAGACAGGGATCTACCAGTGATGTCCCTCAGTCATGGGTTCATGAAGTAGTACCCCAAACCATGTAGAGCAAGAGGGCATTTAAAAAAGCATGTAGAAATTGAATGCTTGGATCAAAAGGTTGAAGACTTGAATCGAGAATGTAATGCTTGGATCAAAAATGAATAAGACACAGGTGAGTACCGCTGAGTAGTGCCCAAGGTGGGCAGTCACAGGGATGTCCTCAGGAGACGTTGTCACTGTGACTTTGGTACCCATGGTCAGCAAAAAAACTCACTCCTTAGTACCAGGTATATGTATCTAAGGCAAGAACATAGTCGTGAGGACTCCAAAATCTATCATGAGTAATGTAGGTGCTAGTCTGAATATCTGTCAGTTTGTATGTATTATTCGGACTTATGACTTAGGGTCAGGTTACTGTCGCAGGAAAGTTTGGCCCCATACGATAGGCATAGGGTGGTCACAAGGGTAATCTTGGCTATGCTAGTGCAGATGAAATAGCATGTTCCTAGGTTTTCTAGATCCGCATAGATGTTTGAATCCCCAGCAGATCCCAATCATAGAACATCATGCCCCCATAGGCGCACTGTGTGGAGGTGGAAATAACCCTCCTTATCATGGTACTGGCAATTGGCACTGTAGATATAGGCAGTACAAACACAAAGCATCTAATATTCTAGGTTTATTTGTAACTGCGAGATTGTATTGCACATTACCAGATCCCTGTATTCAAACGCAATGCCCCTTGCGAGCGCGCTGTAGGGAGCGAGTGACCATCTGTATCATGAATATGGTTACTGACATCGTAAACACAGACAATACACAAACACATAGAAACATCTGAAAGTGACCCCGGACAAACGTGCCTCAAAAGTGCTGATGGTATCTGACTGACAGACAGTAAATGAACAGTTAATATGCAGCAAAGACATGTAAGACATGGAAGGCAAATGACCCTCAGCACCGTGCTCACATCACACACGTGTGGGGTCCTTCATCGTAGTGCTGCGATAATATGTCAAAAAACGGATCAGTTTGACCTGGGTTGTGGCGCTAACCTAAGTAATGCAAAAATTTAGCAACATCAGGTGGTGCGGAGAAGCTGCGTTGAAGCATGCTGTCTAAAAAAGGTAATAGTTATCAAATACGAGAAAAGGTTCAAAATGCGAGACAAGGTTGCAGAGCCAAGCAGGAATGAAACGTAAGTTGGCCGATCAGGGATCGGTCAGAGTACTTACAGTTTCGGCGTGTGGACCATGTGTCTGCACCTACCCATCCCTACGTGAATGGGATAGTGATCCCCGAGTGGACCGGAGCTTGTTATGACCATTTCCTAATATTGGAACACTAGCGCGCTAACCGTCCTTGTGGCGGTACCACGCATGTCTGGCGGCCCTCTTGAGGAGGTTGCGAGTCAAGTAAAAGAGTGTGAGGTGCATAGTTTTATTATCGGCATCAGAGTAGATATTTAATGTAAGTCTCATATGTTGGCTGGCTTGCAAAAGCAAGATATGTGTAGGAGAGATCTCCTGTTGTCTCAGGGGAGGACCGGAGTTTGTTATGACTGGTTCCTAGAATTGGAACACTAGCGCACTGACCATCCTTGTGATGGTACCGCGCATGTTTTGTTATCTGGCATCAGAGTAAATATATAATGTGAGTCTCATATGTTGGTTTGCTTGGAAAAGCAGGATGTGGGGACTGTGAAACCGGTCTATTTTCCGGTAGAAGACTATGTTGAGTCTAACCCGGAGAGCCAAAAAGAACGATCCCTATCAATACATGTATATAAGGAAGAGGTGGTGTTTTGGAGATTGATTTCAGGTTGCCACTTGTGCTATTATATTTATGCCGTTGGCAGCATCTCACAACCAATGATGAAGGGGGACCTCTAATGTGGTTGGGTCCCGAAATGGAGGTTATGGTCTTGGTGGATGAGAGAGGCAATCTTGTCCGTAGAGCCATCTGAGCGGGGTTGAGCAGGGCTTACTTTTTCAGTGTTTATATAGCCCCATGGGGTCAGGGAGCAAGAAGTAATCCCATTTGGACCCTCCCCGATGTGTTGGGTACTGTTGTGACCAGCTGTCTATGGAAAGGGGGGGGGTGTAGGTTTTAAAAAACTTTTTCCGCCCCCGGTTGTCATAGGATCGGTACTGTATCAGTCTGGTCATGATCAGAAGGAGATGATTCTCAGGTGGGGAAGGGGGAGTTTACACCTCCGTCCAGGGTATTTCATCATTGAGCCCATTTATGTTGGTCCTATAGGCGGGACACCCACTGTTGTTCCCGTCTAAAGAGAGTGTTAGTATTCCAAGATGGATCTGCTTCTAATACGGTCCTTTTTAGATCTGCAGTGGATGGTTCGCCTCTTTGTAGTGATTGCTCATTTTAGTCGCACTTCGGCCACATCTGATAGTGCTTTTGTGTTCTCCTATTCTGATCTTCACTGGTAGCGTAGTCATGCCTATGTAGTACATAGTGCATGGGCAGGTAATCAGGTAAATACAGTTTTTTGTGTTGCAGTTAGTGTGTCACTTTTGAGACCACCAGAATGTGCTCAGCAGGAGGACGGTGGAGTGGGCAGTGAAGTCGCATACCATGCAACTACCCCAAGGGTGGTGTCCTGTTACTCGCGGGAGATTCCAGAACATGGCCTGTGTGTTGTGTTTCTTTACACTGGGTCTGGTGTGTATCAGTTGATCCCTCAGTTTAGACGTTCTCTTGAGTGCAAAGCTTGGGCATTCCAGATTTAGATTACCAGAATCCAGCCCTCTTCTACTCACCTGATAAGGGGTACCAAATCACCAAGGCCTGCTGCATGTTACACAACATAGCCCTGTGACGAAACATCCCATATATTGCAGAGGATGGAGACCATGAAGAGCCACCAGGTGAGGATGTTGAAATGTCAAATGAAGATGATAGTGGAGGAGGATGGAATTGACTTTTTTCAAGATGATATTGACAACTTCTTCACATGAGTGTGAGTATATATTTACCCTTTTTTTAAATAAATGTTAAACCAATTTTTAATCTAATGATGATGACTGTCTGTGTTGGACATTTTTAGAAAGGGTAAGTTAAGGGAAATCCTAGGCAAATATGTTTGTTGATTAGGGATTTGACATATTGACTACTGTGTTCATTTACATTGCTTATCTTTGATTGTTCTTAGAAAATGTGTCCACAAAATAAGTAATTTGTCCTGTGGAAATTCTGTATTGTAACCAACTAATTTCTTTTGTTTTTGATCTGTTTTAGGTTCCTTCACCATGTCATCTTCATTTGGATATTTGAACGTTGTTGCATTTGCAGTTCTATGCTGCAGCTGCAGAATACAAAGGGAACATGGTTTGGTCCTATGAAAGAGACACACACACTTTGGATGTACATATCTGGTACAAAGACAAGTTTTTAAGATTTCATTAGGCTTGTTTTCTGTTGAGTGCTGCTACCAAGGCAATATGTGCTGCTTACATTGCTGTGACCACATGTGGTGGGCCACAGAGACTAAATCCACATTTTGTGTTAACTGTAGCTGTTGATGTGTGTCATCATTGAAGGAAGAATTCTTGTAGCACATCACTTAAAGTTGGCTGTGACATTCCAGCAGATAGTGCTACAGTGTACTGGAATGATTCTGTTGCCATAAAAGGGAGTACTGCTATTATTTTCACTAATTATGTTATTGATTGGGTTGGGTTTTCTATTGTAAAGCCGAAGATCTAGCTCCAGCAGAAGAAATCCATCAATAAGAGGTTGCCTATTTTATCTTAATTTTTTATTATCTTGCATTCTTCCATGGTGGCAAGGTCTGGAACTGTAAAATAAAATATGGTATTAATTTTTTGGTGTATACATTGGTTATAATGTATTAGTAAAATATATGAGACATTTCTTTATTCCAATTGAATCATATCTTAGTGCCTTATTACGATGTCAGTGGGTCCGACTCTGACGACTCGTCGGAGTCCGACTTACAGACATCCTCCCCTGCGGTCCACCTGCCACATTACGATGCCATACATCTGGTGGAGGGACCGTCCGCTGCACATCCGACGATGTGTCGGTGGGTCAGTAATCCCTACAATGAGGGCGGTGCCTGCTCAGGCAACGCCTTAGGGATTACAATGTCCCTTTCTGCCTGCCCTTTCATGGCCGTTTTCCTGCCATGAAAAAGCAGGCAGAAAGTGACCTTGGGGGGCATTAGCAGGGTCCCCATTCACCCTGGGTCTGCGCTATGGAGCCTTGGGGGCACCTATGGTGCCCCTGAACATCCCGGCAGCATGCACATAGTGCAGGGATGTTTTTAATGTGTTTATTTTCTACTGGGGCATGTGCTGCAGCCCGCAGCACATGCCGCAATTGAAAATATACACATTGCGACTGCCGTGAAGGTGGTTGCATTGTACTAAGGGCAACGGGACCACCAACTACTAGTTGGGTGGTCCTGCTTCCACTATGGTGCAGGTCGGTCGATAGTCTGACCAGCATCGTAATCAGGCCCTTAGTTTTTGAATGATGGTTTTTGTCATTTTTTAATCATCTTTTTAAAGAAGTGAAAACCATTACCTACATGGAATTATTTATGAATAAACAATCTTTTTTATATTTAGCTGTTTAAAATGTATGATGGGGTAAAAAAATTAACAAATTGAGAAAAGGAATACAACACCAGTCTTTGTCTTGGTTATTTTTGATTTTATTCAACAAAAATAAATAAAGTAAAACAGGATAAAAAGAAAAAAACAGACACAAATTTAAATAATCAATCATGGTGAATGGAGCTATTGTTGAAAAGCCAAAATTGTTTGATGAGCAATGTACAAGATACATCTAGCATCAAAAAGGTAAATGTGTCCAGAAAATAGTCCACAGAGCGAATGGTAGTTATGCATTGGAGGAAGTTAGGTTCTGCGTCTCTTGCTGGTGGTCGTTGAGATCTTGCCATCTTCTCCTGCTGGTCCAGATGAACATGTACACCTGCGGGGGGCTGGAGGATCCACAGTTGCAGGGACTGAGGTGGGTGCAGCTGTTTCCTCTTCTGGCAGGTCCTTCCTTTCTGTGGCTGAGGCAGATGTTGTTGGGCCAGATGTTTTTGGATCACAGAAAGGGTAAGATGTTTCTGGAAAAGCCCTGCACATATAGGCAAAACAATCATGTAGCACCCCTTCAGGGAGCTAATATTGAAGATGTGATTTTCCATCTGAACATTGAGCTCCCTCTGCAACTGATTCATCTCCCAGCGCTGTGTAAGGACCTAGCCCATCATGTCTTGGGACTGATGGAGGGATCCCAAAGCTTGGTCAACGGTGGCCTGGGTGACAGTGAACACAGTGGCCTCACTTTGCTGGCCCACAGCCCCTACCCCACTACCCTGTGCCCTTGACCCAGTGTTCACCATCCTACTGGGCCCTGACCGAACTGCAGGTGGTGGTGGTGGATAAACAGCAGCCAAAACTGTGGGGCACAAGATTAGGGGGATGTTAGTTTGGATACAGGAAGTGGATTTTTCCATAGGCTGAGGTGTGGTAGCAGCTGTGGTGGGAGGTGTAGGTGTGGGCTGAGTGAGACTCACTGGAGTGGTCTGCCCAGGCAGACGAGATGGACCAAGCAGCTCCTCGTCACATGGACTTGCAGGAGTGGAGTCCTCACTGAAGGCTTGGTCCTGATCTGGAGTGGAGGTAATCTCAGTGTTACATTGTTGTCTACATACTCTGGGTGTTGGACCTATTATGAATTTGAAAGAAAATGTTTTATTGTTTGAGTCTGGATTATACATCAAATGAGTTGAAGCTCAAAAAGGAGCAAAATAAAAGGATACAAAAATATTAATTATTGTACCTTTCAGTGGTATGATATTACATTGCACAACCAGTTTAAATTACACACAAAAAGAAATGTGCTAAAATGACAGAAATAATTAGAAAGTACACATAACATATCCCAAAGATCCAACACAACACAGTAGAGAGGAAAAATGTGATAGACACCATTCCCAGGCCTAGCAGGCTAGCAATCTGACAATTACACAACTTAGAAGGATATATTGTATTAGTCATCATATAAACATTGCATGGAATTTGTTTTAAAATAATAACACTTATATTCAGCATACAAAAGCACCTACCTTAACATTTTTAATTCAACAAACTTTGATTAAATTGACAAATAACATCAATCCAATACAAGAAGGATTGGACAACATAGTAAATTAAACACAAAAGCATTTCAAAACATAGCATGAAACAAAGATTGATAAGTACATAACACTTTAAAATATGTGAAACTTAAGATAGAAAAGAGAGAATGAGTAAAATTACATTGCAATATTATTTTGAAAAAAAAACAAGGTATCACAGTAGTTGTGGTCATTTCAATTAAACATTAACAACACTTGCAAAATTGTAAGTTAAACATACCTAGTGAAAATATGCAGTAAAAAATAGAACAGACATTTACAACATAAAACACATATATGAAATGTGTTATTTGGTGTAAAAACACTTACAAGCACCATTACATCATGTGAAATGAAATGGTGATTGAGACCTGTAATCTTAAATACAACAAACTGCATTCAAACAAACAAGAGCAAAAGATTGTTACAAATATATATATATATATATATATATATATATATATATATATATATCTACTGGCGGTCGCCAGTAGATAGTTATAGTTAAAACCTATTATCCATAGGAAATCCGCGACATTCTATTTGAAATAACGTTGGCGCCGGTTGACGAATCTTCGCGAAAGTTTCCAACTTGTTGGGGCGCTCCGGTCCGCTCCTATCCTGAAAGTCTCGGGGTGATACGTCAAGCGGGGGCCGAGAAAAAGGGGGTCCCAAAACGCGTTTTCCCCATTCATTTTTCCATAGGAACCTTTAGTCGCAGCTACAGCCCGAACTGCTGAACGGAATTACACCAAATTTGGCAAAGAGGTAGCCCTTGGTTCAGTGTCGTGCCTTTTGCTTAAATGGTGTAAATCCGTTCAGTAGTTCCTGAGAAAATCAAAAGTAAAGTCACATATATATCTGGGCGGAGCCTAACCACACATGTCATCGTGAGATCTGATTGGCTGTCAGCACTTCATCCTGGAATTGCTGGCAGCCATCTTGGGACCAATATAAATGATAGTACCTCATTGAAATGCATTGTAGTGAATAGAAGATTTTGAGGGTCACCAAAAGGAGAACTATAAAGGGTGATAACAGGCTTTAGTTACATTAGAATTTATTTGTTGATAGTACCATACTAATTTTAGGAATTGTGGTGTATTCTAAGGTGATTTTACCATGTGAAAAACCTTCTGCTGGGATATCATGAATCATGTTTGAGAGAACACTATTTTCTCATGCTTGTCCCATGGAGGTTTGGAAGGTGCTAAAATGAGAGCATATTTTCTGTAAATTCACATTATCTTCCTCACTCATGTGAGAATGAAGTCTGACATTCTCAGTAAAACATGTACATCCAACAATGGCAGAGACTGTCAGTTGATTCCTTTGTGTTCTACTGCAGCTTCCCATAGTGTTCTAAAGAACAACTAGAGTGCCAACAGCCTTACTTATGACAAAAGTATGGCACACCTGAAGCCATCTTGATTGGACTAAACTGGTAACACTTAAACAATTTAATTTAAAAGGAACAAAATGATGAGGTTCATTTTGTCATAGAAATTATGGTTAGTGCTGTAGAAAGAAAAATTAGGACATGTTTCAAGTGTGATCTCAAATATCTTCCTGTTATATTTCAACAGGAGCAGCCTGCCAGTTGATGCCTTTGTGTTCTACTGCAGCTTCCCAGAGTGTTCTAAAGAACAACTAGAGTGCTAACAGCCTTACTTATGACAAAAGTATGGCACACCTGAAGCCATCTTGATTGGAATAAACTGGTAACACTTAAAACATTTAATTTAAAAAGGAACAAAATGATGGGGTTCATTTTGTCATAGAAATTATGGTTAGTGCTGTAGAAAGAAAAATTAGGACATATTTCAAGTGTGATCTCAAATATCTTCCTGTTATATTTCAACAGGAGCAGCCTGCCAGTTGATGCCTTTGTGTTCTACTGCAGCTTCCCAGAGTGTTCTAAAGAACAACTAGAGCGCTAACAGCCTTACTTATGACAAAAGTATGGCACACCTGAAGCCATCTTGATTGGAATAAACCGGTAACACTTAAAACATTTAATTTAAAAAGGAACAAAATGAGGGGTTCTTTTTGAAATAGAAATTATGGTTAGTGCTGCAGAAAGAAAAATTAGGGCATGTTTTAAGTGAGATCTCAAATCCTCTTCTATTTCATTAGAAAATTCTGACATGCAGACTGAAACAATCACTTTCAATACCAGCAGGAGACTACCAGTTAACTCCCTGGTGAGCAGTAGCTTTACTCCAGTGATCTAATGAGCAACTAGAGTGCTAACATTCTGAATTTATGGCAGATGTGAGACACATCTGAATGCCTTCTTGATGGAATCAAAGTAAAAAACTGAAAGCATTTCCTACTGAGGAGACTGCAGTAAATGAAGAAATTAGGAAACTTCATAACAAAGAAGTCTTCCAAGATGGCCACCAGTGAAAAAGAGCCCAAATGTAGCACAAATATTACCCAGATGTAGCCCACATATAGCCCAATGACAAAAGTGCGCAAAAACTTTTTATTTTTAGTTTTTTTGCAGTTTTATGTAGTGCAGACTGGTCAGGTATTGGAGCATTGCATCTTAAAACATGACCCCCTATACTACAAAAACACCACTGCACTACCTTAAACCCTAAAACACTACCCCCAGCACGACCCCCTACACTACACAAGCACCACTGCACTATCCTAAACCCTAAAACACTACCCCCAGCACGACCCCCTACACTACCCAAACACCACTGCACTATCCTAAACCCTAAAACACTACCCCCAGCATGACCCCCTACACTACCCAAACACCACTGCACTAACCTAAATCCTAAAACACTACCACCAGCACGACCCCTACACTACCCAAACACCACTGCACTACCCTAAAACATGACCCCCTACACTACACAAACACCACTGCACTACCCTAAACCCTAAAACACTACCCCCAGCACGACCCCTACACTACACAAGCACCACTGCACTACCCTAAACCCTAAAACACTACCCCCAGCACGACCCCCTACACTACACAAGCACCACTGCACTACCCTAAACCCTAAAACACTACCCCCAGCACGACCCCCTACACTACACAAACACCACTGCACTACTCTAAACCCTAAAACACTACCCCCAGCACGACCCCCTACACTACCCAAACACCACTGCACTAACCTAAATCCTAAAACACTACCCTCAGCACGACCCCCTACACTACCCAAACACCACTGCACTACCCTAAAACTTGACCCCCTACACTACACAAACACCACTGCACTACCCTAAACCCTAAAACACTACCCCCAGCACGACCCCTACACTACACAAGCACCACTGCACTACCCTAAACCCTAAAACACTACCCCTAGCACGACCCCCTACACTGCCCGAACACCACTGCACTGCCCTAAACCCTGAAACACCAGCCCCTGCATGACCCCCTACACTGCCCGAACACCACTGCACTGCCCTAAACCCTGAAACACCACCCCTAGCAAGACCCCCTACACTGCCCGAACACCACTGCACTGCCCTAAACCCTGAAACACCACCCCCTTCACGACCCCCTACACTGCCCGAACACCACTGCACTGCCCTAAACCCTAAAACACTACCCCCAGCATGACCCCCTACACTGCCCGAACACCACTGCACTGCCCTAAACCCTGAAACACTACCCCCAGCAAGACCCCCTACACTGCCCGAACACCACTGCACTGCCCTAAACCCTGAAACATCACCCCCAGCAAGACCCCCTACACTGCCCGAACACCACTGACCTAAACCCTGAAACACCACCCCCAGCACGACCCCCTACACTGCCCGAACACCACTGCACTACCCTAAACCCTGAAACATCACCCCCAGCACGACCCCCTACACTGCCCGAGCACCACTGCACTGCCCTAAACCCTGAAACACCAGCCCCAGCACGACCCCCTACACTGCCTGAACACCACTGCACTGCCCTAAACCCTGAAACACCAGCCCCAGCACGACCGCCTACACTGCCCGAACACCACTGCACTGCCCTAAACCCTGAAACACCAGCCCCAGCACGACCCCCTACACTGCCTGAACACCACTGCACTGCCCTAAACCCTGAAACACCAGCCCCAGCACGACCGCCTACACTGCCCGAACACCACTGCACTGCCCTAAACCCTGAAACACCAGCCCCAGCACGACCCCCTACACTGCCCGAACACCACTGCACTGCCCTAAACCGTGAAACACCAGCCTCAGCACGACCCCCTACACTGCCTGAACACCATTGCACTGCCCTGAACCCTGAAACACCAGCCCCAGCACAACACCCTACACTGCCCGAACACCACTGCACTGCCCTAAACCCTGAAACACCACCCGTGCATGACCCCCTACACTGCCCGAACACCACTGCACTGCCCTAAACCCTGAAACACCACCCCCAGCGTGACCCCCTACACTGCCCGAACACCACTGCACTGCCCTAAACCCTGAAACACCACCCCCTGCACAACCCCTACACTGCTCGAACACTACTGCACTGCCCTAAACCCAGAAACACCATCCCCAGCACGACCCCCTATACTGCACGAACACCACTGCACTGCCCAAAACCCTGAAGCACTACCCCCAGCAAGACCCCCTTCACTGCCCGAACACCACTGCACTGCCCTAAACCCTGAAACATCACCCCCAGCAAGACCCCCTACACTGCCCGAACACCACTGCCTTAAACCCTGAAACACCACCCCCAGCAAGACCCCCTACACTGCCCGAACACCACTGCACTGCCCTAAACCCTTAAACACTACCCCCAGCACTACCCCCTACACTACCCAAACACCACTGCACTACCCTAAAACATGACCCCCTACACTACACAAACACCACTGCACTACCTTAAACCCTAAAACACTACCCCCAGCACGACCCCCTACACTACACAAGCACCACTGCACTACCCTAAACCCTAAAACACTACCCCTAGCACGACACCCTACACTGCCCGAACACCACTGCACTGCCCTAAACCCTGAAACACCAGCCCCTGCATGACCCCCTACACTGCCCGAACACCACTTCACTGCCCTAAACCCTGAAACACCACCCCTAGCAAGACCCCTACACTGCCCGAACACCACTGCACTGCCCTAAACCCTGAAACACCACCCCCTTCACGACCCCCTACACTGCCCGAACACCACTGCACTGCCCTAAACCCTAAAACACTACCCCCAGCATGACCCCCTACACTGCCCGAACACCACTGCACTGCCCTAAACCCTGAAACACTACCCCCAGCAAGACCCCTACACTGCCCGAACACCACTGCACTGCCCTAAACCCTGAAACATCACCCCCAGCAAGACCCCCTACACTGCCCGAACACCACTGACCTAAACCCTGAAACACCACCCCCAGCACGACCCCCTACACTGCCCGAACACCACTGCACTGCCCTAAACCCTGAAACACTACCCCCAGCATGACCCCCTACACTGCCCAAACACCACTGCTCTGCCCAAAACCCTGAAACACCAGCCCCAGCACAACCCCCTACACTGCCCGAACACCACTGCACTGCCCTAAACCTTGAAACACCAGCCCCTGCACGACCCCCTACACTGCCCGAACACCACTGCACTACCCTAAACCCTGAAACATCACCCCCAGCACGACCCCTACACTGCCCGAGCACCACTGCACTGCCCTAAATCCTGAAACACCAGCCCCAGCACGACCCCCTACACTGCCTGAACACCACTGCACTGCCCTAAACCCTGAAACACCAGCCCCAGCACGACCGCCTACACTGCCCGAACACCACTGCACTGCCCTAAACCCTGAAACACCAGCCCCAGCACGACCCCCTACACTGCCCGAACACCACTGCACTGCCCTAAACCGTGTAACACCAGCCTCAGCACGACCCCCTACACTGCCCGAACACCACTGCACTGCCCTAAACCCTGAAACACCACCCCGTGCATGACCCCCTACACTGCCCAAACACCACTGCACTGCCCTAAACCCTGAAACACCACCCCCAGCGCGACCCCCTACACTGCCCGAACACCACTGCACTGCCCTAAACCCTGAAACACCACCCCCTGCACAACCCCCTACACTGCTCGAACACTACTGCACTGCCCTAAACCCAGAAACACCATCCCCAGCACGACCCCCTATACTGCACGAACACCACAGCACTGCCCTAAACCCTGAAGCACTACCCCCAGCAAGACCCCTACACTGCCCGAACACCACTGCACTGCCCTAAACCCTGAAACATCACCCCCAGCAAGACCCCCTACACTGCCCGAACACCACTGCCCAAACCCTGAAACACCACCCCCAGCAAGACCCCTACACTGCCCGAACACCACTGCACTGCCCTAAACCCTGAAACATCAGCCCCAGCACGACCCCCTACACTGCCCGAACACCACTGCACTGCCCTAAACCCTGAAACACCACCCCTGCACGACCCCCTACACTGCCCGAACACCACTGTACTGCCCTAAACCCTGAAACCCCACACCCAGCATGACCCCCTACACTGCCAGAACACCACTGCACTGCCCTAAACCCTTAAACACCACCCCTGCATGACACCCTACACTGCCCGAACACTACTGCACTGCCTAAACCCTGAAACACCACCCCCAGCACGACCCCCTACACTGCACGAACACCACTTCACCGCCCTAAACCCTGAAACACTACCCCCAAGCAAGACCCCCTACACTGCCCGAACACCACTGCACTGCCCTAAACCCTGAAACATCACCCCCAGCAAGACCCCCGACACTGCCCTAACACCACTGCCCTAAAGCCTGAAACACCACCCCCCAGCAAGACCCCGTACACTGCCCAAACACCACTGCACTGCCCGAAACCCTGAAACACCACCCCCAGCAAGACCCCCTACACTGCCCGAACACCACTGCACTGCCCTAAACCCTGAAACACCACCCCCAGCATGACCCCCTACACTGCCCGAACACCACTGCACTGCCCTAAACCCTGAAACACCAGCCCCAGCACAACCCCGTACACTGCCCACACACCACTGCACTGCCCTAAACCCTGAAACACCAGCCCCAGCACAACCCCGTACACTGCCCGAACACCACTGCACTGCCCTAAACCCTGAAACACCAGCCCCAGCACGACCGCCTACACTGCCCGAAAACTACTGCACTGCCCTAAACCCTGAAACACCATCCCCAGCAAGACTACCTACACTGGCCGAACACCACTGCACTGCCCTAAACCCTGAAACACCACCCCCTGCACGCCCCCTACACTGCCCAAACACTACTGCACTGCCCTAAACCCTGAAACACCACCCCTCAGCACGACACCCTACACTGCCCGAACACCACTGCACTGCCCTAAACCCTGAAACACCACCCCCAGCACGACCCCCTACACTGCCCGAACACCACTGCACTAAACCCTGAAACACCACCCCCTGCACGACCCCCTACACTGCCGGAACACCACTGCACTGCCCTAAACCCTGAAACACCACCCCCAGCACGACCCTCTACACTGCCCTAACACCACTGCACTGCCCTAAACCCTGAAACATCACCCCAGCACAACCCCCTACACTGCCTGAGCACCATTGCTCTGCCCTAAACCCTGAAACACTAGCCCCAGCACGACCCCCTACACTGCCCGAACACCACCGCACTGCCCTAAACCCTGAAACACCACCCCCAGCATGACCCCCTACACTGCCCGAACACCACTGCACTGCCCTAAACCCTGAAACACCAGCCCCAGCAAGACCCCCTACACTGCCCGCACACCACTGCACTGCCCTAAACCCTGAAACACCAGCCCCAGCACAACCCCGTACAATGCCCGAACACCACTGCACTGCCCTAAACCCTGAAACACCAGCCCCAGCATGACCGCCTACACTGCCCGAAAACTACTGCACTGCCCTAAACCCTGAAACACCACCCCCAGCAAGACTACCTACACTGGCCGAACACCACTGCACTGCCCTAAACCCTGAAACACCAGCCCCAGCACGACCCCCTACACTGCCCGAACACCACTGCACTGCCCTAAACCCTGAAACACCAGCCCCAGCACCGCCCCCTACAATGCCCGAACACCACTGTACTGCCCTAAACCCTGAAACACCACCCCCTGCACCGCCCCCTACACTGCCCGAACACCACTGCACTGCCCTAAACCCTGAAACACCACCCCCTGCACGACCCCCTACACTGCCCGAACACCACTGCACTGCCCTAAACCCTGAAACACCACCCCCTGTACCACCCCCTACACTGCCCGAACACCACTGCACTGCCCAAAACCCTGAAACACCACCCCCTGCACCGCCCCCTACACTGCCCGAACACCACTGCACTGCCCTAAACCCTGAAACACCACCCCCTGCATGACCCCTTTACTGCTCGAACACCACTGCACTGCCCCAAACCCTGAAACACTACCCCAGAATGACCCCCTACACTGCCCAAACACCACTGCCCTAAACCCTGAAACACCACCCCTGCACGACCCCCTACACTGCCCGAACACCACTGCACTGCCCTAAACCCTGAAACACCACCCCCTGCACGACCCCCTACACTGCCCGAACACCACTGTACTGCCCTAAACCCTGAAACACCACCCCCAGCACGACCCCCTACACTGCCCGAACACCACTGCACTGCCCTAAACCCTAAAACACCACCCCCAGCACGACCCCCTACACTGCCCGAACACCAGTGCACTGCCCTAAACCCTAGAACACTACCCCCAGCATGACCCCCTACACTACCCGAACACCACTGCACTACCCTAAACCCTAAAATACTCCCCCCAGCACGACCCCCTACACTACCCGAACACGACTGCACTGCCCTAAACCCTAAAACACTCCCCCAGCACGACCCCCTACACTACCCAAACACCACTGCACTGCCCTAAACCCTAAAACACTCCCCCAGCACGACCCCCTACACTACCTAAACACCACTGCACTGCCCTAAACCCTAAAACACTACCCCCGCATGACCCCTTACACTACCCAAATACCACTGCACTACCCTAAACTCTAAAACAATAGCCCCCGC